>CAWVRF010000471.1:0-221759 GCA_963932465.1 Maratus speciosus
TTTATGTATCCGGCACATTAAAATTTGGGCAATAAGGAGCTCAGATATCACAGCGCCGTCTAGTGGCGGTTATATAATTAGTAGCATCGGAATAAAGATGTAAAGGCGTACATTTTCTTATATTACATTTCAAAGTTTGACCCATAGATTTTGAAAGACCCCCCCCCCCCCCCCCCTTCTCCAAAAAAGTTCAATGCGCGGAGTTTAAATTAAATAGCGGTGAGCTTGATTATGACAGATTAATGGGTTTTCAATGGGAATTTTGCCAAATTAGCCAGCTATCGCCAAGTTGGCTTCATATATGGCAACTTATTTTTGTCGCCAAACTTGGCGCTATTTTGCCAAGTTGGTCAAGATTTGGTGCTATTGTGGCAACCCTGACATTAGTATTGTTCAAAAATTTCTCATAGCTGGTACCGATTTCTCCATAGGGAGTCTAACTCTACCGGAATTGTGAGGGACACACAGAGACTTGGATTTCATATAAATAGATTGAATTTGGTTACAGTACTTTTGTACGATTGGATACAATAACTGCCGAAAGTTGTTTTCGATTTCAGTGTGCGCATTTAAATTTAACTAACTTTTTGCGTGTTACTCGTTAATTCTATACCTCGTATTCTCCTCACTAGCGATAACTGTTGAAGAGGAATTGTTAACTGTGGTATGTATTCCGTAGCTGAACTAAATTTTTGTATGCCTGTAGTTTATAGATACAAATATACCGTCCTAAAAAGACTGACTGATTTAAAATTCAATAACTTGCAAACGGTGACAGATATTTAAAAAATTCTTGCAGGAGGGTTATGCATAAGGTCAAAGTATTTTTACAGTGATTTTCGATTTCAGTTCGAATTATAACAATAGATGGCGCTGCGATCAATAGACGCTGAATTCAGGCTCGATTTTTTGTACTTCGGGACCCACTCAATACATTTTAACCTCCTTTTTCCGCATGGAAGAAGAAAAAGGCCAAAAAATCAAGACGGTATTTAGCGCCTATTGCTTACAGCACCATCTATTGTTTGTAATTCGAACTAAAATCCAAAATCATTGTAAAAAAAAAAAAAAAAAAAACTTTTGACCTTATTCATAACACTCCTGCAAGAGTTTTTTAAATATGTGTCACCGTTTGCAAATTATTGAATTTTAAAAATAATCAGTCCTTTTTTAGTCCAGGCATTAGGTGCTCAAAAAGGACAAATAGGGGAAAGTTTTGGTGTAGTTTTGATATTTGGTGCCTTTATATTTTGTGGGTAGCTGAACACGAATCTGAAGTTTGCCAACAAAATTTATCCCGGGAAACACGTTTTTTGGCAAAAAACAGGAAAAAAATCGGGATTTTCTTTGTTTTTTTTCCAAATAACTTCAAAATTATACATTTTACGTAAAAGTCCTCAATACATAAATTAAAGAGGATAAAATTTCCTACATTTTATGTATTAAAAGTTTTTTTCTCTGATCTATGGTTTAGCCGTGACAACGCCACAAAAATGGGAGTGAAAATCAAAAAATTCAGAGAAAACGGGAATTACGCCGCTGTATAAATTATACTGAAGATTATATGAATGACTACATTTTACAATGAAGTTGCTGATAATAAATAGGACGACTCATTATGAATCATTATTTAATTATACATAAACATGTACATTAGTAAGTACATTTATTTAAAAAACAAAAAAAATATTATTTCCGCTTTCTTTTACTTGAGGGTCCCTGCTTTTCACCGACATCTACAGCATAGAAAATAGACGTATAGAATTAGTGGGTGTTTTTATTACTACCAACAGTATAAAATAAATGTTTTTTTAATAAAAAATATTTGATACCTTCTGGCATGGCTTTTTCTTGACATTTTAGTTCAAGTACCATTTTTTTTTAATCAAAGACAGCAGAATTTATGTTAGCCATATAAATAAACTTTTGCACCATTATGCAACGGCAACAAGAATTAAAATGTAATTTAAATGTGAATTTGGTTCAAAATATTTTGTTTATAGAGGAAAATTACAATGAAGAGCACATGAAGTTTTGCAAGAGCGAAATGTTTAAATTTATGACCAAATTTGGACAAAAATTGCCAGTTGTATGTAGATATATCGGGACAAAATCATTTAAAATATATTACTTGGCTGCAAATTCTGAGTGGTTACAAAATTAATCCAGACAAATTCTCCAAATTCAGATTTGATACAATGCAAAACATAATGTAGGCATTTTCTCATGATATATTAATCATGATATCTTATGATTCCCTATCTTTACACAAGGTTCCTGTTAGGTTTCCTGTAAGGTTTGTGCAGAAATAAATATGAATATACAACAGAATATGAAACACAGCAATTTTCATTAATGCTGTCGAATGTTTGTCTCGTACCTTAAATTAAAAAAAAAAGAAATTTCAGAATTTGTTATAATAATACAAAAATAGTTTTATCATTTTAGCTTCCATACCGTTAAGAAAGTATCATTAAAATTATCAAGAAGAACATAAAATCATGCGCCAATCAGATTATGGAACATTTTTGGAAGCATTAGGGCTACTATAATAAAACTTCATAGTTTAATAACGTGAAAAACGGTGTCTAAGTAATAATTTGTGAAACATATAGCACGTTTGAAAACAAAATTTCAACCAAAATTGAAAAAAATAGCTGAAAATTTTGTAGATCCCTGTATATGAACTATAGATTTATCATATAATTCACAATATGCTAAAATTTAGAACTGTTAGTGAATGCATAGCACAGTTGAAAATTCCTCGTTAGCAATTTCCGGCAATAAGCGGGTATATAGATGTCTTGTACAGCTCTATATGTGATTTATAGAATTTATACACGCTAAATAGTATGCAATTTTTAAAATTTAAAAAGTGTTCCACAACTGAAAATGCACTTCCATCAATTATTGTTCATACAGAGAAAAATATAACTGATTTATTTTGTGTGCCCCTGTATATGAAAGATCAATGGCACATCATGTTCAATAGTAAGCATCTTATAGAGCACTTCGGAGATATATATCAATTTAAATACTTTTGAAAAGGTGTAACATGAACAAAATACACCACAAACAATTTTTCTCCATAGACCGTAATGTAACATAATTCTTTTTAGTGTCCCTGTAAATGATCGGTAAATACTACCCATACCATATTCTATAAGAAATCATCTTGTAGTGCACTTCATAGATATGTATATAAATTTCAAAGTGCTTGAAATTATGAAACATTATTGAAAAAAAAAAACACAAACGATTTTTCCCCATAGGCCGTAATATTATGAAATACTTTTGAATGACCCTGTAACGAAATTATGACTGCTACATGCAACATTTTATAATACCTAACATTCAATAGTGAATATCAATAACATTTTTCAATTTCATGGCGGTGCGACTATATTGACGCCAAAAATATATATTTTTTTTTTTCACACCCATTTTTGCGGCTTTGTCACGGCTAAACTATTGATCAGAGAAAAAAACTTTTGGTACGTAAAATGTAGGAAATTTTATCCTCTTTAATTTATGTACTGAAGACGTTTCCGTAAAATGCATAATTTTGAAGTTATTTTGAAAAAACAAAGAAAATCCCGTTTTTTTTCCAGTTTTTTGCCAAAAAAACGTGTTTCCCGGGATAAATTTTGTTGGCAAACTTCAGATTCGCATTCAGCGACCCAAAAAACATAAAGGCACCAAATATCAAAACTACACCAAAACTTTCCCCTATTTTCTACCAAATGACTGTACTATTTAGGACACCCGGTATATATTATATATAAGGCTGCTCAAAGAATTCGCATAATTTTTCAATATCACTGAGATGTACTACAAAACGCTTGATTCGGAATGTGGTGTGCATATAATTTATCGTTAATATACAGGGACATAGTATTTGGCTGCAGTCCCGCCAATAAAGAATAATTGCTGGAAATGCGTTTTCGGTAGTGATACGAGCTTTAAAATTTAGCTTTTTTTTTGCATATTACTTGGTGTCTATAAATCTATAAATCATATACAGGGCTACACAAAAGATCTCAAGTGCATTTCCGTTTTTTGACGGAAATTGCTGAGTGGAAAATTTCAACAGTGCTATACGTTTAATTAAACTAACTTATAGAATACTATGAAAATTACATATGAATCTATGGATCATACACAGGGATGCCCAAAAAAAAGCGTGATTTTTTTTTGGACATGGTTATTGTAGAAAGTGGGTTTTGAAAAGCGTTATACATTTTCTAAATTGCTCATTTAAAATTCTTTCATCTTAATAAATTGTAAAGTATTGTTACAGTTTTCTGAATGTGTTGGAAATTCTTTCATAATCTATGCTGGACGCATGATTTTTCTTTCTTGTTGTATGTAAAGATAGAATTTTAGTCACCCATATTTCAATCACTTCCTGATATGCTAGAATTATATAAAAAAATAAATAAAAAATAAAAAAATAAAAGCAATTTAACAAATTACAACGACCATTTGGAAAATGATTTTTTCGAAGACTAAAATTTAAAACATAAAAATCGCACGGAGTTGATCATACACTACGTACGCCATGGATTACATTTTTCGGTACTGTAAATTTTTAAACTTCTACGGAGCTGGTCATACATTACGTACGCCATGAATTAAACTTTAACATTCCTGGACCCATCATGAACAAATTTTAAAAGAAAATTCAGTTTTACAATTTTCGGTACTGTAAGTTTTTAAACTTCTACGGAGCTGGTCGGGTACACGACATTTCGGTCCCGACACTTCGGTCCCGCCATTTCGGTCCCGCCGTTTCGGTCCCGAGACATTTCGGTCCCTGGCCATTTCGGTCCTGAGACATTTCGGTCCCAGGCCATTTCGGTCCCGAGACATTTCGGTCCCTGGCCATTTCGGTCCGGAGACATTTCGGTCCCTGGCCATTTCGGTCCCGAGACATTTCGGTCCCTGACCATTTCGGTCCCGAGACATTTCGGTCCCTGGCCATTTCGGTCCCGAGACATTTCGGTCCCGAGACATTTCGGTCCCTGGCCATTTCGGTCCCTGGCCATTTCGGTCCTTAGCCATTTCGGTCCCTTGTCATTTCGGTGCCCACCACCTTATAACTCGTATTCTAATTGTCGTGGGCCGCCAAACGCTGTAATTTAAACATTATTTGGGACCTTTTTAAATTTTTTTAACACCCCCCACCCCCCAAATTAAAAAAAAAGCTGAATATAACAGTCCGATAAATTTAAACTTTTATAACTCGTGATAATGAAATCACAGCGAGCTGAAAATTTGTTTGATTGAACAATGTGATATAATTTTACAGGAGACATTGTCTTTTTATTATTATTATTATTTAACAAAATGGATTTTTTAAACTGTATTATTTGTTATTAATATTAGGTATTTTATATATACTATAAACTGCCATAGATGATTTTTTGGTTGTTTTCATACGTTTTTTAGAACCTTTAATTTATCATCATTAATTAAATAATTTAAAAAACTGTTCTTATTTTTTCTCCTTCTTACAATTAGATTAATAATAAATGTCTTCAATAATTCAATTGGACACTTATAAGCTATTGTAGGTAAATATTTCCTCAAATCATTCTTCTACATCCTCTCCTTTAATAATTCAGAAATGAGATATATTTATTGAAGCAAAAATATTTAATTTTTCTTATTACTTTTATAATACAAAGTTATAATTTTGTTTTCATAAGTTACTTTACCATTATAAACATTGGGAAAACAATAGTGATTTGGTAATTAGGTGTGCCAAGAAAAATATTTTGTTGACAGAAAACTCCACCCACCGCTTCATTTTTTTTTTTTTTTTAAATAATTATTGGTTGCATTTTTAACAGTCTTCTCACCAATTGCAGACGATTTTTGTGAACTAATTTTATTGAAACTGGGCCTATTTCTTTGTAATAAGATGATTATTTTTTATTTTATGTAATAGTGTAAGTATTATTTTAATTAATTTTATTTCCAATTTTTAACTGACAAAACTAAGGTTTTTAGGTGCGTTCGTAATTATATAAATACGTAGCACCTATAGTCGTCGTTCAGTCCGTCCGTCTGCCCGTCTGTCTTCGCATATAACAGAGCAAAAACAACCCAACCGAATGGTCTGAAATTTTAAATATATGATTGTTGCATAATTTTGTCGAGCCATTTCAAATTTTATGGATATCGGATGCATAGTTTAATTACAGGGACTGTCAAAAGTTTTTCTTTACATTACGGCGAATGGGAAAAATTTATTGCAAGTGCATTTTAATGATGTTACAGCCTTCCGAGTGGTCTGAAATTTTAAATATATAATTGTTACAAAATTTTGTCGAGCCATTTGAAATTTTATGAAAATCGGTGTAGAGTTTAATTACAGAGACAGTCAAAAGTTTTGCGTTACATTACGGGGAATGGGAAAAAATTATTGCAAGTGCATTTTAATGATGTCACAGGCTATGCACTCATGAAGTGCAAAAAAAATATATATATATACATTCAGTACAATATGGGGTGCAAAAAATAATTATAAAACTAGTTATAGTACGAACGCACCTCATTTGCCACGTTTGACGAGCAATTTACAACTTGTTTGTATTTGTCGTTTATTTATTGATTTTTAATATTACCCTTTTCCTCCCACTTTCCCAGAAAAAAAATTAATAATTTTTTATTTTAGTTTTATTATTAATTATATTAATAGTTTTAAATTTCGGTGACTTTAAATATAGAATAAATAAACATGTAAAAGATAAATTGCAGTTTATAACTACTATATGATAAATTGAATATAAAATGTAATTTGTATTGAGTTTATTTTAAAGTAAAAAAATGTAATGTATATTAAGAATGTTATTAATTTAATAAATTAAGGATACATTAAATAAAAAATATATTTAATAAAATATTAATTTAATTTTTATACTAAAATTCCTAACTTTTTTTAGAATTAATTAATAGCAATTATTAGTAGCAATTATTAATAGCACTTAAAGTTTTTATTCAAAAGTTTTAATTTATAATTTCCAAAAAATAATATAGGAATTTTTTGAAAACTCAGTCAAAAACATAAAGTCTAAGTAATAATTAATTAATTAATTAAACATAATAATAATAATAATGCAACATTGTACAAATACGTAAAAATACCTTTTAACAGTGTTAGGTGATATTATGCAGATTTTAATTTTTTAAGTACAGTTATGATTTACAATTCGCAAAAAGTAAGAAATTATTAATTAATTATAATTAAAGAGCAAAAATAATATTATAAGCTAACTAATAAATGAATAAACAACATGTTTATCTTCAGAAGCCTTATCACTTTTATACATCCTAATGAAGTTAATAATGTTATAATAACCGAAAATTAAAAAAATATACATTTGCATTTACCCTATAAAAACTATTATATAGTTCATGTAATAGTTTTTAAACAAGCAATTGATAAATTAGCTATCAAAACAATTAATAATTAAAATAATTTTGAATTGATAAATACGTTTAATAAAAACAATTCAATTTTTGAAATTTTTTTTTTTACTTAACAATATAACTATGAGTGATTTCAACTTGTCGTGCAAGTTAAATTCATGCTGTATCAAATTTATTGCAAACTAACGGCAAACAAGTAATCAAAAATACTGCAAACTTACTGCAAAGTAGTAATCTTTCCATATCACACTATAAGTTTAACCCCTTCGAAGGGGCCAATAGACCTGATCAGGTCTATTGATGCGAAAGCGCCGTCAGAAGGCGCATGCATAGGTTTTATCACCAGAAACAAGTTTAGGTAATATTTGTACTTTTCATTTCGAGCATTTTTTGGTATTTAATAAGTATAGCGTTTAGAAAAAACGGTGCCTACCGAATAAAATTCCTGCAATTTCTGCGTATGTGCTGATTCTCATTGTTGTTGAGTCTCTCAACAGAGAGATTTTTTGCTTTCGTGAATTAAAGACAGTCTTGCCATCAGTTTCACAACAAACTACTCATGCAAGTGGTTGATGGTATTCCTTGTGGGAGATTTGCTGCGAATTTCTCAATTCAAATTTGTCAAGGCAAGATAATATCAGAAAAAATCAAACTTTCTGCTAATGTTCATGCTATCTGGGTTACCTCAAAAATTTCCATGGGGAGCGCGGCGGATCGCATGAACGGCTCATGCGATTGACACTTATGTGAAATCATTATCCAATATCTATTAAGCACAAATTCTTAATTCAATGGCAAGAAATTAAACATGAAAATTGCTGTTTTACACTTAACCACTTGGCCCTAACTTTATTGTAAGCAAATGTTATGTAATATGAAACTTGATTTAACCCATTCGCTGCCAAAACTAAGAATTTTCAAATTTTTTGTTGAAGGTCGTTTGCTAGCACAAATTCAGAAAGATAAATTTCGCTTTACTAATACAGCGAAATTTCTGCCAATAAATGAGGCATTTTTTTTAAATTCTAAAATAGTGATGACAAAGTAATCAATAAATTAAAGCCACGAGTATACTCGTGAATGACAGCGAATGGGTTAATTAAATTTAACTCTTCAGTATGCGCTCAGATTTTTACATCATAAGTTAATCTTTTTCACTGGTAAATATTAATGTAACTTGAATGTATTATTAGTTGCAGTTATAGAGATTGGCCTTATATTTTTTATCCATGCTTTTTTTTTTAATTAAGAAATTAAATAAGGATATACCTAAATTCTTAAAGTTACTCGAAATACTTCTATCATATATATACAGTCAAGACAAGATTCCAAGGACTGGTAAAAAGCTCCATTTTAGACAGGCTTCCATGTAAAGAAGTGTAATTAATTATACTTCTAAGATACACTACCTCAATAAGATCTATTGTTCGTTTCGCAGGGATTCTGAAACTCTTCCGTTTGAGACAGGATTCCGTTATAGAAAGATTCCGCTTTCACAGGTTTCACTATACTTCACTAAAGAAGGGTGAAAATCCCCTTTACAGACAGGTTTTCAGCAAATTTAATTGTATCGCAATTCATATTAAGACCATGTAAGGCTTACGTTAAAGACAGGATTCTGTTATAGACAATTACTATTTTGACAAGTTTTATTCTATTCATATGATATAAATAAGTATATTTATATAAATACACAAAGCTTTTAAAAATGGAACCTGCGTATAACGGAGTTCTGTCTTAAACATAAATGTTCCATAGTGCTACGGAAAAGAATACTATACAAATACACCAAATAACACGGAAACTTATGTAAAACGGAATTTTTCACCAATATTTACAATTTCATCTTGACAGGTTTTACTATATATATAACATGAAGGGAAAATTCTGGACCCTACCCCCCCCCCCCACCCCGAAACGAAATCCTGGCTACGCCACTGCATGTCGTCCCGGTTATTTTAAGCCATTAAAGATGAAAAATGCCGTGTGGCCACAAAAAAGCGCCAGCTGACTAGAACAAAGAGAGCGCGAGTAGAATAATTCTTCTATCTGGATCTTTATTTAGCATAATCAAATGGGGGAAGCCAGGACATCTACACTTGACATATATATATATACATGTATAATATTCTTTTGAATGAATAACATATAGATATCAAGAAAAGCCAAATATGTATTCTAAATTTCCAAATTTCTTCATTGTGATATATTTATAAAATTTCTTAATTTAAAATGAAATTTTACGTAAAAGTGATTCACTATACATTATTATTTTGAGATTTTATGTTTTTTTTTTTTTTTTTTTTTTGTATTTTCATTTTTTTTTTTTTATTTATCATATTAAAACATGTAGGCTGCTTTAATTCTAAGTATATAAGTCAAATAAATAACAAAGAAATATTTGAAATACAGAATTAATTTTAAATACGAAAAGAATATTTTATGACAATAGAAATTTTAAAATTTTGATTTATGTTTATTGTGCTCGTAGTTTTTGAATGTAATAAGCATATAAAAGTCTTAAATATATTAAAAAGGATTTGTAATTATTGCAAACCACTTCACCGTCGACAGGTATGGGGAAAAAGTGCTTTTATCCCCGAGTTATCTCGGGGCAAACGGTGAAGTGGTTCAAAATTAAAAATATTTTTAAACTTGTCATTCGACACCGGTAGAAATAGCGGTAATATTATTGTTACATGTAAAAAGATTAATGCAAACTTTTAAATAGTTTTTCAAAAAATAGTAAATTAAAATAACTATTAAAATAAAATAGAAAGTTCTAGTCTGTTCCGGTGCAAAATTTAAAAAATAATGTGTCTTTATCACAATTCCATGTTAAGAAACCCCTTTTTAAAAAATATGTAAAATGCAATACATTTAAAATTGATGCGCCGTTAAATAATAGGATAAAATAAAGATTTGTAAAAATATTTGCAGATTTTTTCATTATTAATCACATAGTGTGCAAATTATATACAATTGAATATGTGCATTTTGACATGGGCATTTGCATATGAAAATTAAAGCTCGACTTATAAATATTTTTAAATTGTCTGGACTTTATATTTATGATAGACTAAAATATGAGGAGCTTCTATAAAGAATCCACAGAACTCTCCCTTCCCCCACTCCTGAAAACGATTACTTCTACCATATAAAATTTGCATGGTGTGCTACAATTTGATTGCGAGTTATAAGTTTTTGCGGTTTTCGGGCCCTTATATTCGGTTATACTAAAATTTCAAGGGTTCAGTTAAAAAATCTTATAATGTACCTCCTTTTTTAAAGATTACGTTTACCGTACAAAATATGAGTGTGATTACGATAATTACAGAGAGAGTTATAAATGTTTTAATTTATCAGGACCTTATACTTAAGATACACTAAAATATATAAAAAGTCAACAGCGCCCCCCCCCCCCTGCCTTATAAAACGATTATGATTATCATAGGAAATTTGTGTCGGCTGCGACAATTTTGATCCGTGTTATAAGTGTTTGCGTTTTCGAGTCCTTATATTCGAGTTATACTAAAATTTAGGGAGTTCAGTTAAAAAAATTGATAATGTCCCTCCTTTTATAAAGATTACGTTTACCATACAAAATATGAGTGTTTTGCGATAATTATAGATCGAGTTATAAATGTCTTAATTTATCAGACCCTTATACTTATGATACACTAAAATATAGAAAATGTCAATCCCCCCCCCCCTTCTTTTTTAAAATGATTAACATACGAAATTTGTGTGTGTTTACTAAAATTTTAAGGCCTTTATTTAAAAAACTCTACAATGTCCCCTATAAAATTGTCACCTATTTCAAGTGCACAAAATTTCAGCTTGCTGGAGAAGGGACCGAAATATCTCGGGACCGAAATGTCTTGGGACCGAATTGTCTCGGGACCGAAATGTCTTGGGACCGAAATGTCTCGGGACCGAAATGTCTTGGGACCGAATTGTCTTGGGACCGAAATGTCTCGGGACCGAATTGTCTCGGGACCGAAATGTCTTGGGACCGAAATGTCTCGGGACCGAAATGTCTTGGGACCGAAATGTCTCGGGACCGAAATGTCTTGGGACCGAAATGTCTCGGGACCGAAATGTCTTGGGACCGAAGCGGCGGGACCGAAATGGCGGGACCGAAGTGTCGGGACCGAAACGTCCTGCTTCCGAGCTGGTCATACATTGCGTACGCCATGGATTAAACATTAACATTCCTGGACCCATCATGAACGAATTTTAAAAGAAATTTCAGTTTTACAATTTTCGGTAGTGTAAATTTTTAAACTTCTACGGAGCTGGTCATACATTACGTACGCCATGAATTAAACATTAACATTTCTGAACCCATCATGAACAAATTTTAAAAGAGATTTCAGTTTTACAATTTTCGGTACTGTAAATTTTTAAACTTCTACGGAGCTGGTCATACATTACTTACGCCATGAATTAAACATTAATAGTGTTATTACACGTAAAAATTGCAAGATTTCCTGAAACTTACGTGTTATCCACCTGAAACTTACGTATCATCCAAGCATTTCATTGGCTGTTCGGGAAAAGGCTTTTCCGTTGTCCAAGAAATCTGACGACTCATTTTAAATGAAATTTCATTCTTAAACTTCGAAACATCCCACAATATTACTTTTTACACCGTCGTATAGAGAAAAAAATGTACTTTTAAATGCAATTTGTTTGAAAGCTGTATCTCAGTTTTTTTCTCAGTTATTAATTTTTTCTGTTGTTTTTATTACTTTTTTGTCATAGTGGCAACAGAAGTATCCATCTCTGTTCAAAGTAAAGGGAAATGCAGATTACTGTATAGACCAATCAGAAAACGAATAAAATGCGGATTAAACCAATAAAAACTTCATATATGCTTTTGATTTCCTACCCTGACGAGGACTTTAACCATTTTTCCAAATGGTTAAAAAAAAAGGAGTTCCCGGTTGTGTTTGCGATGACAATGCAACATTTTAATATTTTTAGAACTTAAATATAAATTAATATATTAATTTTAATGAATTTTTCTGTTATCCCGCCACCGATGATAAATCGCCAAATACCTACCCGTAACACGATGAATTGAATGGTAGTTGAAATAGAAATAAATTTAAAGATGTGCCAATAAACTCTCGTCAAAATAAGCCAAATGGTTGTGAAACTGTAACAATGAAACGTTTTAAAGTCTGATATATAGAAAACAAATGAGAAATAAAAAAATGAAGAGTGTAGTATTTAAAAAATATACGCTTTTATCAATTAAAATTAAATGTTAATTAATTTACGAGTAAATAAAATCCTAAGAAGAAATGCAATATTCCACTTTGATCGAATCATAAATTACATAATATGAACTTTTTTAAAAAAGCTCACCGTTTATTTAAAAGGTGACAAATCATAATAATACAGACGTTAAAAGTTTCAAAATATACATCGTATTTAAATTTCTAAGTACTTTTGATCTGCAGTCCTGCAGCCTTCGACAGGGAATATTTTTATTAATTGCCGTTCCATAAATTAAAATACGCCACTTCGTTTGAAATGGGAGATTCTATAATTCCCAGCGTTGCTGGAAGTAGAAGTAGTAGTGCTTCGGAATAACTTGTGTAGAGGAAAATATTTAGCTGACACTCCATTAATTTTTAATACGTCACTTTGTTTTAAATGCGTAGCCGGAAAATAGTAGAAGTAGTTCCTTCTGATTATATTTTTGTAGGAAAAATATTTAACTGACGTCACAATCATTGTAATACGTCACTTTATTCACATACGTAACTTCATTTTAAATGGGTAACTGCGTAGTAGTAGAAAGGGTAGTTGCTTCGGATTAAACTATGCGGAGGAAAATTACTGGGTTTAGGTTTTTAAGATATTTAACCATACACATTGGGGATATCATACGATAACACCAATATATGGTAAAATATCCTAAAATCTTAGTACAAACACCCAGTAATTTTCCTCTACATAGATTTAATCCGAAGCAACTTCTAGTTCTACTACTTGCCTCTTAACATTTAAAACGAAGTGACGTATATTATAATAAAAAGAACAGTGGCATCTCCCTGTAATTGGGTTTATATTCATTTCCCTTTGACTAAGTGATTTTAAGGTTGAATCTACTGCTTTTGAGACAGTTAATGGCTGTTCTCGTGATTGAGTAAATAAAGTCAGTTAGACATTTGAAAATCAGCTTATATAAAATGAACGAAGTAAACAACGTCGCTGCCTCTTGGAATTTTATAATGACGCTATAAGAAAATTGTTTCAAATATAAGATTCTAAATGTATCGTTTTCAATTTGACGTAATTTTCAGCAAAGTGTTTTTTCTCTGTTTAATATTCATGTAAAAATACTGTTTTATTGCAAAGGAAATATTATTATTTGTACTGTCTTAGAATTCGCAACAATAGTTAGGAAGGTCATCTCGAAATATAAAATAAATCTATGACATAAAAATATTTTTAAATTGAACCTGTTTGGCAGCATTATTATTTGGCAGTATTATTTTTTTTATATATACTGTCTTCAACACAAGATAATGTAATTATTATTTTAAAGATTTCTTTCCTTTTTAATATTCACGTGTAAAAAAATTTTATGACGTAATTTTTTTCACTTACTGCTTTAATGACGTGATCATTTAATTATTACGAGTCGGAACCCGTCGAATTCGACGAATGAAATGTCTAAAAGAACCAATTAACTAAATTTATATATATATATATATATATAAAAAATCCCTCCGGCTCGGTTTACAGGCGGAGGTAGATTTCGAAGTTAAGTACTAAATTCACCAACAAAACTTAAATCAAGATTAAAGATAAACCCAGTTTCTTCACTAAAAATGAGTTCTAGGGAGCTAAACATTTTGTGAAAATTCTAATATACACGAATACACACACGCATGCACATGGAATAGGTTTAAAAATGGCTACAGCAAATTCAGAGAACCTCAAAGTGTTAAAATATGTTAATATTTCCATAGTCGGGCTTTTATCATGTTTTAATACGTTTTTTCTAACTCACATGACGTTACATATTCACCTGCTGAGCTCCATTATATTTTCAATATGACGCAATATATATATATATATATATTTTTAATTCGTCACATTATTTATTTTATTTTGAGTTTTCATGCGGAAATGTTGCTCTAGAAAACTTATGACGTAATATTCAATTTGTTTTCAATTCGTCACACTATTTATTTTATTTATTTTTTCACGCGAAAATCTTGCGAGAGAAAAGTATTTGCTGTGGTGAGAATTTTTTTTTGTTAATTGTTGGCAACTGCTATAACGAATACTGTTTATTTTTTCCTGTCATTGTTGCGTAAGATCTAGTTTTGTCAGAATCATGTTAAGACGGTATTCAAAATTTTGAATCCTCCCCATTTCCACACCCTTGGGACGATTTTGCCCATTTTCAATCCCCGTCGAGATATTAGCCATTTCAATGTTGTTAGCACGTTTGAAGACGATCCGTGCATAATTGCGACTTTTATCGTGCGGACAAAATTTAGTACAAACATATATATATATAGTATATGTGTGTGTGTGTGTGTGTTACATTATTAGATCTAATTCCGCGATTTCCTTATCTTATTCTAAATTACTACTTTATATTCACTAAATTCTTATTCGTAAATAACCTCTATCGTTAATTCTGTTAAATTCCCTTTAATTTTTAATGTCTTACTTGTCTAAATTACTTAAATATTACGCTTTTAGTATCCATAAATTAAATGTTCCATTTCCGCTCTATTTTTTTTTCCTTTTAGAATGTTCTTTTAGCTTCCATTTTATTTTCTTGCGCGTATTTCGGGGTTATCCTTTTTACCTTCAAATTCATCCACTTGCTCTGTCAGCACTATTTCCATGGCGAAGCCGATGCTCGCTGTGTTTCAGCAGATTCTAGTCGTATTTCCATTTTTCATATCACCCCCTGGTCACCGTCCACATATTCGATTATCTACAACTTTGTTCATCCGTAAATTACTACTATGAAGCGATGGCTAATATTCTCAGTGGAAACTGCGCTGCCGAATGATGTTTTAATAAAATGATGAGCTGTCTTTACGTTTTGTCTCAATTATTTCTGGGGAAACTTGCATGGAAAATGTATTCCATGGCCTTCACTCGTCGACTGCTAATCATCATATAACATCAATGTCGTAGTCTTTAACACGACAGGATTCCAATCTTCGTTATACAAGTACAACCGGATTGAATTTACCTCTTTTGAGAACTTATACTACTCTATTACTGCTGGACATGATCCACTACTGATATCGTGACAGCCAGTTACTTCATTCCAACTAGAAAAAAAATCCAATTTTGCCATAATGCAACATATATATATATATATATATATATATAATAAAGATGAAATCACAAATATATGAACAAATAGTAAAATTCTAATAGATGAACAAAATATGAACATAGGAAACCAGCATGTAAAATAAAAATCTATGAATAATTCACAGAATCATCAGAGGTGCTTATTGGTTAATTCATAGTGAAGATGCGTTTTTTTATCCAATTTTGTCGACATTAAGCCTAAAATGACAAAATTTCGCACCTAACAGCGCATCATAAAATAAAATGAAATAAAATACCAAGAAATCTAAAGAAAGATACACCTCATACAGGATATTAAAAATATAAGAGCACAATACCTAAATTACATAGAAGGATCCAAAACATTATAAAGTTGATTGACAACGTTAAAGCATTTAAGAATGCAAACAGATTAGGTTAGGACTATTAGAACATGTGGTCATGAGTTGCTGAGAATCAGAACATTACTGCCATCATGCCATCTGGTGTTAAAAAGGAAAACTATATTGTAATTAGGTTTATTAAAAAGAAATGTTAAGTGCTGCCATCTATACCCATAAAACAGAAATAAAATTAAGAAATTAAGAAATGATTGATATTAACATTCATTTAAGTAGAATGAAAAAATAGGGATAAACTTAATAAATACAGAGTAAATATAAAATAAAATAAGTAAATAGAAAGGCATATAATAATTTAACTAATTTTAAAACGAATATTATAAAATAAAAAATGACTCTCTATATTATAAAGGACAAACATATCTGTGCGTAACGCATACGTCATTTTGCGAATGGCAACATTTTGAAATTTGAAATAAAATTTCGGTATTACAATTTAATCTACTGCAAATTTTTAAACTTCTAAACATCGCACATTTTAATTTTTTACACCGTCATATGAGGAAAAAAATGCTCTTTTAAATGCAATTTGTTTGAAAGCTGTATCTCAATTTATTTTTGAGATATTAATTTTTTTGTAGTTTTTAATACCATTTTTCTAATCATGGCAACAAAAGTACCGCATTTCTATTGAAAGTAAACGGAAAATAGTCGAAAATAGGAGATTGCTGTATCATTTTGTTGCCATTTTCTCATAAAACCTGAAAAAATTATGGGATATTAAAATACGGGCTATGTCAAGAATAATGTCTGTTATTCCGCGATAATGACGTCATATGCATACTTTTTTTATAGACGAAGTTTAAAACTGGATTGTAAAAGTGGATTGCTTTAGCGGATGCAGATGACGTAATTTTATAAAAAACCGTGTATTTTAATTCTTAAACCTGAATTATGTTTTGTAGAAGTGCGTCATTTTCCCAGCCCAGCTGCTTTGAAATTCTTCACATGTGAAAATGCTTCACTTTTGAAAATAATGTAATCGAAATCACACACTGATAAAACGCAATGTTTTACAAAAATTTCGAGTGTCTTTATAAAAGAGAGGTGACATGCAAATAATAGCGATTTATATTACAGAAATTGATTATTCTCGCCTGGATGGATTTGTTTCGCCCAGTTAGACAAGCAAACAAATAATTCGAGGTTTAAAATAATATCATGTACCTGAAGTTTTTGTACAAAATTCTCTCGAATAACAAAATTTTAATGCTATTCTTTAGGACATTCTACTATAATTTTATCAAAATAACATAATTGGCTTAACTTAATTTTTCATAATTTTATATAATCTATCTATATTATAAAGGACAAACATATCTGTGCGTAACGCATATGTCATTTTGCGAATGACATCACTTTAAAATTTGAAATGAAAATTCGGTTTTGCAATATTCGCTACTGCAATTTATTAAACTTCTAAATATCGCACATCTTCAATTTTTACACTGTCGGATGGGGAAAAAATGTACTTTTAAATGCAATTTGTTTGAATGCTGTATCTCAATTTAATTTTGAGATATTAATTTTTTGTAGTTTTAAATAATTTTTTTTAATTGTGGCAACTGAATTACTCTATTTCTGTTGAAAGTCATGGAGGGTTGAAAGTAAAGGGAAAATAATCACAGAGGAAAGAAAATAATATATTACTTTACCTTTTTGTTGCCATTTTCTCATAAAAATGAGAAAATATTGAAATTAAAATGCGTGCTATGTCAGTGATTTTTTATATTTCTAAATATCGCACATTTTCAATTTTTACACCGTCAAATAGAGAAAAAAATCTACTTTCAAATGCAATTTGTTTGAAAATTGTATCTTAATTGACTGAGTTATTATGGTTTTTAAAATAACTAGCCGCCTGCGGCGACCAGTTTGCTCTCCCTTAAATGTATGCTAGGCATTGTATCATATTACTTTTATTCATAATTTAATTTACTTGCTCAAACCTTTGCCAAGTCGAAAGATTCTGATAGAGAAATCAAGAAGTAGGTATTTTTATGTTAGTCGGGCACAGGTGATAAATCGCCAAACATTGTACCCGTCGCATTTTTTCATATTTCATTAATTTAGATTAAAATATAATCATTTAACTCATTTTATTTAAAATGGATAACTTTAATTTGAAACTAAAACATTTAAAATTCATGACTTTCACTTTAAAAAAAATTAAAGAAAAAGAAAAGAAAAAGAATAAATAATACCATAAACCATTTAATTTCAACATTGTTTCGACATTGACATTCAAAATTGTTTTAATTTACCCCTCGAAAAATAAAAAATGCTACTCTCGAGTTAAAAAATGCTATTGGCGAGAATTGCGCCCAGCTGCTATAAAAGTACGAACTCTTTGCGATCATGGCAACTCTTAAGTAGTTTTATTCGCAAAAAATATTTTGATTAAATAGGTTGCCAGAAAATACGTTGCCAAAGTTTTTTTTCTCACCATGGACCTTTTCTGTATTTCGCCAAGTACCTATACTGGAAAAGTACCTTTATTTATTTATTTATTTATTGTATTTTAAATGAGATGAATAAAAGACAGCAGAGATGTCACATGCGCACCACTCTGGCGCGATTTGTTTCTGACACCAATGTCATATACGCACCGGGGTACTTAACTGGCGCCAAAGTGTCGTTATTTTGCTTGATATGGTAATTCGGATGTTGTTGTTTATTTATTAATATATTGTTTATTTACTTTTACTTTATTTTTTAAAATTATATAAATTGTTTTGTTCTATAGTTGTTAATTAAACTTTTTTTTATTTATTGTTATTCTTTTTTTTTTAAATATTACACAATAACCAATGAGATGCGTTTCATTCGGGCGTTGCCATTAAACAATTAGCAAATAATCGCGATTTCTGTGCCACGTACGATAGCGTAATATATATATAGATTTTTAAGCATAATTTTTTTTAAAATTAATCTCTATCATGTGTAGCTCGATTACGAAAGATTAATCCGCTTGCCCTTAGAACAATGTAAAAAGTTCAGTATTTGTTTCCGTCTAATGTTCTATAACAAAATTAAAACTTCCTCTATAGAAAAATAAATAAAATAATGTAAATAAGAAACAAATTTAACAGACGTGTGATTGAACCACGCGCTTAAAGCACTGAAATGATCGGAAAGATTGCCGCAAGTTGCAAAATCTTGGGCTAATAACTCCTGGCATGCGGTGACATGTGAAAGCATCGATTTTAATAAATTTGATTGCATAATTGATATTTTTCATATGAAAAATCTTTTTTATGTTAGAGGGCAATCTAAAATATATATTACATGTAAAAAAATAATTAGAAGTTTTAAAAAAAAAAAAAAAAAAAAAAAAAAAAAAGAATTGTTTTCACTTATATTCTGTAACCCGAGGAGCTCGGGTTTGATCCCCTAGTATAAATAAGATTTAAAAAACAATGAAGATTATGTTGAGAAAGTAAAATATGACCTTGTTTGATGTACTAACATGTGAAAAATAATGAAAAATATGATGTTAAATGCATGATACCCTATGATTTTCTTTTTCTTTTTTAAATATATCCTTATAATATATAAGCACACATACGTACACATATACATGCTCACACGCATATAATCATAAGGTTTTAAAACCTTTCTAGCATTCCCGACCACAACCCTCCATAATGGTATTTTTTTTTATTTTTTTTTTTAATTAATAATAGTATATAATGTATTTAAAACATACATACACATTTTTTTATTTAATACATTTTTTGTGTATGTTTTATAATTTTTTTCAGCAATCCACATCCCACCCTCCATAATAGTGTTTTCGATTTTTTATTTATTTTTTTTTTAACATATATAAGGCTATACTTGTAAAAAGTAGAGAAAATGAATATGAAGATTTGAGCCATGCAGAAATAAAACAGGCGGGATAATTATAAGACAATGCTAATTGCTTTAATTTAAAAATATTAGGCTGTAAGAATTGGGAGGAACATAAACGTTTGATAGGAAGACTATGATTAATTAGAATATTTCTATATACTGAAATATGTAAACAGGAATTGAAGTTATTAAAATTTATTACATTAAATGAAAAGTCATTACGTTTATCATAAATATTGAATGTTAGGGTATTATTAGGGAGAATATTAATTTTAACATCCATAAAATTGATAAATGAATTATGTGAATAAGAAGTGCTAAGTTCTAGATTAGAAGGGTATTTTACATGAAGAGATATAGAATTATTATCATTAATAGAAAGAATAATTATATCATCTATGTATATGTAGAGCAATAGATTATTGTTAATAAATTTTCTTTCATAAAAGTAAAGATATAGATCGGATAACAAGCTTGATGAAGCAGCTCCTTGAGCTATGCCCTGTATTTGAATATAAAAAGCTTTGTCTTGGAAGATAAAATTATGAAACAGTAGAAAATTAGTCAAAGATTTAAAGTAATCAGTATATATATTATCAGGTAAATTTAATAAATTGGAATATTCTATAGATAATGCATTAATAGTAGTATGTAAATCTTTTAGAATTATATTAAAAAGGACTTTGAAATCTAAAATAATAATATTGTTGATTTTTGTTAATGGCTTTATTTTATCCACCAATTCAAAACCGTTTTTATTAAATGACTGTTCTCTTTTGTGACTGTGTATATATATAAACTTTTTAGGTGGGGGTGGTTTTGGGTTCCTGGGGTCATATAATGAAATTTATGAAAGAATTTTTCAAAAGTCGCACCATGGTAGCGACTGCAGTAGATAGTACTTCTTACGAAATCTACATAAAAATAACAATACTAATTACAATAATGAATCAATATTTAATAAATATATTTCCAAACTTGATGTTAAGATTGACAGTTACAATTAAGCATATAAACATTCGCGTTCTTTATTTGAAGTTCTAATCTGATTGAATGCGAAATCAAGAAATTTACTTTTATTACGCACCCGCAGTAAAATATTTAGTTTTATCAAAGAAAACACTCATTTCATTTTCACTATCACATCATTTTCAACCATTGAAGCCGTCTGAGATAAGTGTTTCACTCTCAGTATCAATGGAATGAAAGAAATATTGAAATGTAAAAGCGTTATGAGTAAAAATGCGTTATTTCATATAGTGGAGTCATTTTCTGTTCAAAAGATTTAAAAAGTTATTTTTAATTGTAATGCGAAATCGGCATCCGTAATGATATGATAATATCCATTGTTTCCCTTCTCTTTTCAAAAATACAACTAACCCGATTGCCAGCAATGTGAAGAAATTTCATAAACGACAATTACAATTACAGATAAAATTAAAATATAAAAATGGGGTTATTTTAAAAAATTGCGAGTGCGGGCATATCTACAAATAAAGTACTTTCATTTAAAAAAACAACTATCAAAATCAGTTCAGTTAGATCACTAAGAAACAGCCTTGTTTTTTAAATATTTAGATTATAATTAAATAGAAATGACGTAATTTTCAGAAATATTTTCATTTGTGCATACCAGGAATCTTTAAATCAATATCAAAAGTTTAGTCTATTTAGATGCAAGAATACACATCAGTGAATATGATGGCACAGTTATAACAACAGTACCTGGTAGACCGAGCCTACCTCGGTATTTTTTTAAACACCCTTTTATTTAACTCAACCTGGCTTTTGTATGTGAAGATGGAATTTTATAATAAATTTTTAATTCATTTCTTGATAGGCTACAATTATAAAAATTACGTTCCAAGGCGTGTTTCTGATGAGAATAGGACTCTGTATTATTTTTGGAACTTAATTATAAATTATTAGATTTATTTTTAGGCATTTTTCGATCGGCCCGCTACAGGTAGTAAATCGCTTACTATTTTTTGCGACGCATACAACTGTATAGGAGTTGAAATAACAATTAACTTATTTATGCGCCAAGAAATGCAAGTCAAAATATCCCAACTCGCAACCATAAACTGCAACAATAAGGTTAGTTGGGGGCAACTGGGTCATGATTTTACAATGTGACTCTGGAGCATCTGACAATTCAGATTCAAAAAAGAAATGTTTATTTGAATTAAAGTGTGAACTTCTGTAAATGTGTTCAGTTAGGTTCCCTCTATTAGACAGAAATGCTCAAAATTACATTTTAATATCTCTCTATTCTAAAAAAAAGTAACTCCCGCTGTCACCGCCGCCGCCGCCGCCGCCGGTTTTGATTTTTTGGTGACCGGAGGCCTTTCTTCGTTAATATTAACAAAAATAATGCATACAAAAATATGAAAATCGGTGGTTTTATACAGAAATGTCTGATATACACGCTGATGCAGACAGTTTTCAAATCGAAGAATTATTTTAAGAGTTATTTAATGCTAAAGTTGGACAAAATCGTTCCACTAAAAAAGTTTTATAGCAGCAAAAACTGTACATGGCAGTGTAATCATTTTTAGATCATTTTATGCGTTAGAAGTTGCCGGAGTGCAGATTGCATTAATTTTTTTATTTTGACTCATTTTTTCAGGTTTTATTTCTATTTTAAATTCGAATTTTCAGCATTTCTAGAGATATTTTCTACAGATTTCAGAAAATTGTACTAATTTAAACTGTTGCCATCTGTATAAAAAGCACAAGCAATAATGTTTGCTTCAAATTAAAAATTTATTTACACGTGACTATTATAAACAGGAAAAAAACTTTCAAATTAGTATTAAATAATTACGTATAAAAAGCAGGAACTTATTAAAAATTACGTCATAAAAAGTATACACGTGAATTTTAAAGGAGAAAGGATATTGTAAAATAATAAATTCATTAACATGCGTTAGAAGTCTTAGGAGAAATTACATCATATTTACGTCACATTATAGTTATTACATAAAATGAACACACAAAATAATATTGCAAAAAAGTTTAAATTTAGAAATTGCGCTAGACATTTATTTGATATTTTGAAAATTAATTTAAAATGTCTCATTTAAAAGAACTTTCTTTTCGCTTTGTTAAAAAATACCAGGAGACAAAGACTCTCTTTACTTAATTCCTTTTATATTAGCTTATTTTGAAAGGTTGTTACACGTGTATACGTCATCAAGTTATTTTTATTTCGACGTTTTATTTGTGTTTTTATTAATGTTGTACGAATTTATTTGTTCTTTCGTTATTTAAAATAAAAATTATATCAATTTCTATAATTTGGCGAGTGGTTTGGCGAATTATATAATTTGGCGAAATTGGTCGACAGGATAATCAAGTAGTACCGCAGCGGATTTGGCGTTAAAATTCCCCAATCAAAGAGAAATGAATAGAAATTCGTTTATAGGGAGATCGCCACTGTTTTTTAAATTATAATTCAATCTTTCGAAATCTTTTTAAAGCCGATCAAATTAGCGTGCATTTAGAGTCTGCGGTGTCTGGACGGGGGTTGGCGAGCGTAGCTCGTAGGGGGCCGAGCCCCCTAGTTTAAAAATATAAAAATATGCATATTTCATCTTTCTTTCCTCATGGGTCCAGTTGCCCCCAAAAATGGGGTAACTGGACCAGGGGGTCTATGTTCCACACGCGATCATATCATTTTAATAAAGGTGAAATTTTCATTATAAAATTCAGGTGCCAATGTAGCAATTAGGAATTAAAATTAAGTGATGCCATAACGGCATCACCGCCTCTCATGGGGCCAATAAATTTGGTTTGATACCACTCAATATGCTTTTTTAAAAATTTCATTACATAATTTTAATAAGGTATTCTATCATTTTCTTTATTGTGAGCAAAAAACAATGGAGAAATTTACTTCCCGTAGTAAGAGAAACACAAAAAAATTATTTATAACTATTGGGGTAACTGGATCCAGCATTGTCCAGTTACCCCGGATACATGTCCCAGTTACCCCATTCTTGAAAAATTTATGGGGTAACTGGGACACCGGGCTTACATTTGAAACATGAAGTAAATATGTATAGATACCTAATAATATTAATGTAGTTATATGTCTAATCTTTTTAAAAAAATGTTTAATAAAAGTACTTACAGTATTTTAATAATCAGCCGAGAAAGTTCAACCATATAGACGTTGTTTTTAAAAAAAGAAACGTAAATTTTTGACAACTTATCACAGCAAAGTGAGAGTTATGATTGAGTTGATACACGTTGTTTTAGGAAGTAGAGATTAAGGTGCATTGTTCACAAAAGCTAAAACTTAAAAAACACCAACAGTTTTTTATAAAATAGCCCATGGCCCAGTTACCTCGTGGTTCCAGTTACCCCAGCTAACCTTAATACATTTTAAGGGCAAAAAACTAGAAAATAAATTATGAATAAGATATGAGGTGTATAATATTAATAACTATAGTAACAAAAACAGTTTTCAAAAAAAGATTATTTTATGAACATTCAATATTTATCTTGAAAATCACGACTGTTTGAATGCAATATATGTTTTTTCTAAAAGTTTCCGTTATAATACGTTCATTTGGCGTGGGCGCAGAATTCTATTATGAAAAATTAACAGATTTTTTGCGCTTTGTAGGAAACGCAAGCCTGGTAAATTTCTTAAAATTTATATAATTTTTGCTTTGTTTCTTTTTACCCGACTCGCATGAAGGGTTATGTGTTTCACGCGTATTTGGGTATGTGGATTTCTTTATACCCTCGAAACATCCCAACGGCTGGATGGATTTTAATGAATAAGTTCTTTATCGATTCGTCTTAACCATCCGATGGTTATAGGCCAGGTTTTGTTTTTATAAATTCAACATGGCGGCCGTAAAATACAAAATGGCGGTAGAGACGAAAAAAAATTTACGCACCCTATTGAGGGGCATATGATTGGAAAGGTCTTTCAAAATTAAGACGATGTTTCATTTACTATTTTACAGTCAGAAGCTCCGTTTAAATATTACACAACCTGGAAGTTGTGTAGGTAGGATCTCTAGTTTTGCTGAAACTCTAACTATCACTGACATCAAAGGCCTCATCAAAACAGTGTTTATAGATAGAAACTAACAATTAAACACAACTTAAAAGTCATCAATACAAGTAAATAATAAAAAAAATAAGTAATATAAAAAATAGTTTCACACTGATGAGAAATAATTAATTACTTCGCTTTTTATGCAGTCGGATTTTTTGATTTTTTAAATTTAATTTAAGATATTTAAATGGAAAAGAGAAAAAAAAAATCAATATTATTTAAACTAATCTTTTAGTATTTCTAAATTGACTACTGAACATATCATCGTAAATTAATATTTTAACTATTAATTATTAAGAACATACTCTTTTTTTAAATATTGATTTATAATTTATTTCAATTCATTTTGTTTTAGCCAGTTTTAAAACGAGTTTTACCGTATTTTTTAGGAATGAGATTTTCGCTTTTTTTTCACACCAGTATTTTATTAGGGAAATTGTTATAATATTTAATCAGAACATTTTTGCGATTTAACAGAACAACATTTTCTTTAAGAATATACTGGTGTGCAAAAAAGCGGATATCTCATCCCTGATTTTTGACCTACATAGGCCGTTATATTGCTCGATTTAATATATAAGGCAAGCTGTTAGTGCCGCCTTCGAGATCATCCGTTATACTGTTGATGAGGAATGAACATTGGTATTGGCGAAAATTTCGATTACAGAAGATTCAATATAAAAGAAATTGCTTTAAACCTACTGAATTTTTTTAATGAAGTCGAGACTTAGTTGGGTGTTTTTCTCGCAATCAAATAAAGCATATTTCATAAAAATCGTCAAAATTGTGTTCGATTGATACTACCACTTTGAGAAATGAGTTTGTTTTAACAGTACAAAACTATTTTTCTCTAATTAGTGACCTAGCTAGATCGATTTCTTCTCCTTCAATTAGTATAGGCCTCAAATTTTGTGAAAATCCTTAGAGACGTTTTCGATATATAGCAAGATTTTCAGTGCTGAGTTTGTTTTCATCGATCAAAACAAATTTTCTCGAATTCGAAACCTAGCTAGATCTATTTTTTTGTGCTCAAATTAGTATAGAAAACACGTTTCGTGTAAATTGCATGAGCATTTTTCGATTTATAGCAAGCAGAAGTTTCAGCTCTGACCTTATTTTACCTTGTAAAAACGAATTTTCTTGAATTCGGTACCTAGCTAGATCTTTTACTCGTGCTCGATTTAGTATATGACGCGAATTTCGGGAAAATTGGATCAGTCGTTTAAGATATCATTCATAATCAGGAAAATTGCTTGCTCTTTTAATATATATGATACATTATATTCATGGACCAAATTTATCTGTTTTCTGAAGGACGTCATTTTCCTCATCGGAAAAATTTTGCTTTAGATATTACTTTTTATCATCTATTATTTTTTCTTATTTTATTTCCATAGATTATTTAATATTATTACTTAATATTATTTCTCAATAAATAATTTGTTCTTTCGTGATTAATACATAATTACACGCAGTCATTTTATTATAGTTAAATTTTTTGAAAACCATTATTTTTTTCTTTTAAATACAATGACACATTCACTGATGAAATCACGCTTCTGTTTGGTGGAATATGATAAAGCAAAATAAATTTATATTATGAAAAGCTTAAACTGATTGTTACCATTTTGAACAAATATCATAAAAAGCTTTTACAATTAAAAATAAAATATAAAAATGGAAATAAATTAAAAAATAGCTAGTATGGCCACATCTGCAAATGAACAGGTTTCATAAAACAATTTTCAAAATTTCAAATACATTTTTTTAATTGAAAACTAATATTTTTTTTATATGCAATAAATTTTTTCGATTGCCCACTTACATTACAAAAGCATTTTTCATATGAAAAATACGAATTATACAATTAAATAAATTTTTGAAAATTATCAAAAGCCTTTTTTTCTTATTAGCCGCATGCTAAGAGTTATTTAACCAAGATTTTGCTACTTACGGCATCCTTTTATAGTCTGATAATTTCAGAACTTATATATGTCTGTTAAATTTGTGTTTTATTTATATTATTTTATTTATTCATTCATAGGGAAGTTTTTTTTTTTTTTAAGGATATTAGCCCTAAGAAAATGATGAACTTTTTATTTTGTTTTAAAGGCAGCGATATAATCTTTCGTAATCGAGAACCGCGCGATATAGATAAATAACAAAAATATTTCATGCATTAAAATTGTTTTTAAAACCATAGACAATTAGTAAACTGAGATGAACTTTGCAAACAAACTCCATTTGAAAAAAAAAATCCTCTTTGATGATCTAAAAATTTAAATTGTATGATTACAAATATGTTAAATTTATGTTTTTTGTTTTTTAAATATTATTCTTTTATTTGTTTATAAAAGAAGTATTAATTTCGTTAATTTGTCTTTCACAAATATGTTAGATTGGGTTTTTTTAATATGATTCTTTTATTTGTTTATAAAGAAAGTATTAATTTCGTTATGCAAAAATAGTCAGAAACAAATGCTGAACAATGTTTTTGCTTCATGTGCAAAATGTTTATTATTATTATGTATTGAAACCGACATGTGATAATATAAGCCTTAAAAAAATCATGCTTAAAATTTATTTTGAAAAACATAATACATTAGTCAATTAAGATACAGTCTTGAAAAAAATTGCATTTGAAAGTAAATTTTTTCCCTATGCGACGAAAATTGAAAATGCACGATGGTCAGAAGATTAAAAAAATGCAGTAGCGGAAATTTCAAGATCGAAATTTGATGGTGAAGTGTTGCCATTCGCAAAATGACGTCAGCGTACGCACAGGTACGTTTGTCCTTTATAATATACCGGGTGTCGTAAAAAGGACTGACTAATTTTAAAATTCAATAAGTTGCAAACGGTGACAGATATGTAAAACATTCTTGCAGGAGGTTATGCATGAGGGCAAAAAAATTTTTTACAGTGATTTTCGATTGTAGTTCGAACTAAAATCGAAAATCACTGTAAAAAAACTTTTGACCTCATGCATAACCCTCCTGCAAGAATTTTTTAAATATCTGTCACCGTTTGCAAGTAATTGAATTTTAAAATCAGTCAGTCCTTTTTAGGACACCCGGTAGATACGTAATCAGTAAAATACGATAAAGATCAGTTATTACGATGCGGTTATCCATTGAAGCTCTTATGTTTGGTATTCCGGAATGAAAAATAACAATTTTTACCTTCTCAAAATTTGCATACGCACTTCTCATATACATATTCATCATTTAAAAAAAATTGTATTTTATTTGATCATTTTAAAATCATTTTAACTCAAAACTTGAAGTCACTATTGTCAGCTTGTATGTGAATAGACGCACTCTTTACTTGAGATTCTAATCTCAGTTCCGAAGAATAAAAATTTCCGTAATTTATGTTTTTTAGAAGAATTTGTGTTAAAATGTTTAGTTTTATCTAAGAAAATGATCGTTTTCTTTTAAATATGACTTCATTTTCACTTAAATAAGCATTTCGCCTAGTGTCTGAAACTTAGTATCAGTACACATGCTGAAGGAAAAGCAATATAGAAAATAGATGAGGAAAAATGCGTGTTTTCAAAAGCAGTATGTCATTTTCCGTTATTATTCCCCTAATGTGATATGCTCCTAATGGGATTTTGCGCCACTAAACCCTATACAACAATTTTTATAAACAATTTTGAATTTTTATCAGAAAATGGCATGAATAAAGATAAAAATGCTTCATTTTTTTTTCTCTCTTGTCTGCAATAATGAAAGCTATCATATTCTCCTCATTTTGGAGAAATTTCATAAAATGCTTTAAAATTAAAATATAATAGTAGGAATATTATATAAAAAAAAAGATAGTGCAATTACATCTACAAATGAACAGCTTTCAGTTGAAAAAAAAAATATTAGTAAAATTGGTTCAGCAGAAGATCAGGGCAGATGACTAAAAAACACACTTGTGTTTTAAATATATAGATTATATGAAATTGTGAAAAATTTAAGCAAATTATGTTATTTTGATAAAATTATAATAGAATGTCCAAAAGAATAGCATTAAAGTTTTATTATTCGAGAGAATTTTGGACAATAACTTCAGGAACATGATATTATTTTAAACCTCGAGTTATTTGTTTGCTTGTCTAACTCGGCGAAGCAAATCTTTCCAGGCGAGAAACATCAATTTCTGTAATATAAATCACTATTATTTGCATGTCACCTCCCTTCTATAAAGACACTCTAAATTTTTGTAAAACATTGCGTTTTATCAGTGTGTGATTTCGATTACTTTATTTTCAAAAGTGAAGCATTTTCACCTGTGAAGAATTTGAAAGCAGCTGGTCTGTGAAAATTACGCACTTCTACAAAACATAATTCAGTTTTAAGAATTAAAATACAGACTGTTTTATAAAATGACGTCATTTGCATCCTCTAAAGCAATCACTTTTACAATCAAATCTTAAACTTCGTCTACAGAAAATTATGCATATGACATCATTGTCGCGGAATAACAGACAATATTCTTGACATAGCCCGTATTTTTATTTCAACTTTTTTTTTCTGCTTTTATGAGAAAATGGCAACAAAAAGATACAGTAATCTCCTATTTTCGACTATTTTCCGTTTACTTTCAATGACTTTCAATAGAAATGGGGTACTTTTGTTGCCACGATTGGAAAAATGGTATTAAAAACTACAAAAAAAATAATATTTCGAAAATAAATTGAGATACAGCTTTCAAACAAATTGCATTAAAAGAGCATTTTTTTCCTTATACGACGGTGTAAAAATTTAAAATGTGCGATGTTTAGAAGTTTAACAATTTGCAGTAAAGAAAATTGTAAAACCAAAATTTTATTTCAAATTTGAAAGTGTTGCCATTCGCAAAATTACGTATGCGTTACGCACATATATGTTTGTCCTTTATAATATAGATAGAATTTAAAGTTTCCTTTTTGTTTTCAATAGACACGTGTAAATACATCTTTTTATTATAAGTACTATATATTATTCTTTGTGTTTTTTTTACAATTTGGCAACAACTTAAAATAATACTTTTTCTAAATATCAAATAAATCTCTCTTGAAATGGGGAAATAAAAAAAAAAATCAAATATTAAAAAAAAAATATGTGCACGCTGCACACCGCAAGGTTGTCAATTATGTCTAAGTAAAAGATGATTAAATTACTATGCATAAATTTTCTTCCTAAGTAATTCTTCGATTTAAAAACTGTCTGCTTCAGTGTGTTTAACATTTCAACGTCAAACATTTCTCTATAATACTACCAATTCTCATATTTTTATATGCAATGGTTTTCTTAATATTAGCTATGAATGACTTCCGTTCACAAAATATTCGTTTACGACAGTGACAGCGTTAGTTACTTTTTTAATATAGAGAAACTTTCTCGATTTACCCACGATTTTGAATAACGCTCCTTTATCTTCAGGAAGCCAGGAAAAGTAAAGATTTCCCAGATTTAAACAAGCATTTCTGAAACAAAAGTTTCATAGAGAAATGGTGAAAAAACCAACCATGCAGAAAAACGCAGTTTCACAAGAAGTCGTTTCCATGACAATCATTGTTTGAAAGCAAGATTTTTAAAACGAATCAAAAGGAAAAAATTAATATATCCTGTTCTAATTAAGATAGAAACATGATTTAGCCGTCATTTTAAGCGGGGAAAAAACAGAAATTGTTTTAATGCAATAAAGTATTTTTAAAAATTTGACTCTTTTTGCGTTCCGTTCCCCCTTAAAATGATGTGGACCATCTTGTGAGGCCTTTAAATATTAAATTACCTATGCTGCTTCATTTGGATATATTTTTAAAATTTAAAGATGTTCCATAGGAATTTTAATTTAAAGAAATTTTCAATTCGACGAGGCATCGACAATTTCGTGGGAGTAATAATTTTCCTTCCTTCCGATTTTGAAGTTTAATAAATAAGAATTTTTTCAACCGTCCTGTTTCTTCATTTTGTTTATCAAGAGTACATCCTCAAGATTTGCATGTTTTTTAAAAGTAAGACCCATCCTTAATATTTTATTATTCTCTTCATATTTTAAATAAAGCATTCCAAAATAATAATGCAGTTTATACTGCAGGTGTTTGCGAATCACAAATCTCTTTAGAATGGTTCTCTAATTCTTCAGTAATCCTTTTAGGATTTCAGTACAATTTCGCAAGAAGGTTTAATTGAAATTAGCACATAAATTAGTGATACGAAATTATTTCCATCACATATGATAAGATATAGATAAGATACGGTAAATGGACAAAAGATTTCTGTATACGAAGATTTATACAAGATAGTAAGAAAAATTTTGTTCATTAAGGAAAAATATAAGTCATAAATCGTCTTTTAAACTCTATTTCTTTCCCATCACATTAATTAATAAACGTATATTTTTAGTAGTAAAAGGTTTTAATAACGCCACTTTCATACAATATAGCTTATTACCCACATAGCAATTTTAGTCTGCAGAAAAATTATAGCAGCCTTGCTTTGCAAATCTGCAAATTTGCAGCAAGTTCAGCATGCCAAGACTGACAGTTCATAACCAGACTGCAGCAAGATAACGCAAACGCCGAAGTAACCACACATTGAACTTGCAGCTAACTTTTCGTGCAAGTTAAATTCTTGCTGTATCAAATTTATTGCAAATTAACAGCAAACAAGTAGAAAATTTAGTTCTGTCATGACTAAGATATTGCAAATTCCTTGCAAGCTAGTAGAAAATTTAGGTTTGTCTTTTCAAAAATACTGCAAATTTATTGCAATGCAGCAATCTCGTCACGCCATACTATCTATTTAAAACTGTTACACTATAGTGTAACAGACCTGAAGGTGTTAAACCTATATATAGGTTTAACCCCTTCAGACCTATTGATGATTATCACCATTAACAAATAGAGGCACTATTTGTAATATTAACACGCTGAGCGCCACGTCAGTCACCAGTGACTGACACTGAATTTCCCGTTTAAGCCGCGTCAGTCATCGGTGACTGACATTCATAAATTGTGTAACGGGAATCGTATTTCGTGGCCCAAACGAAAAAAAAAACAGACAAAACAAACTTGGCATTCAACGTGTTAAATACGAGTCTTTTATGGTATTTGATAAGTATAGCGCTTACAAAAAGCGGTGCCAACCGCATAAAATTTTTGTAAGCGATGCAGTCTCGAAAGGTTTGAAAATTGTAGGCTCGAATAGGGTTAAATGCAAAAATAAATAAATAAATAAATATCAATTAAACCCATATTTTAGAAAATCCAATAATATTCAAAAAAGTTCATTTAAAAATTAAAATTTTCAATATAAATTTAAAATTCCCGAAGATGTAAACGTAACCTAGCAACAAAACATAACTTTTTAATTCGTAGGAATTTTTATATGAAATAAGATGTAGACTATAGATAAAATATTACTTTACAAAAAGTAATTACATTTGAAAATTTAAAATAATCAATACATTTTTCTGGGTACCTTAACTTAACCAATCAATGAAAATGAGATTCCATAAGAATAACAATGATGTGTGTGTCTGGCCATTTGTCGCACCGAACTTCTGAAATTCTGATCATGTGCTGATTGTCTATTCTCTCAACAGAGGGATATTTTGCTTTCGTGAATTAAAGACAGTCTTGCATCAGTTTCACAATAATCTACTCATGCAAGTCGGTGATGGCATACCTTGCGGGAGATATACTGCTAAATTTGTCAAGTCAAATTTGTCACGACAAGAAAATATCAGAAAAATATCAAACTTATTGCTAAAGTGCATGCTATATGGATACGGTTCTCGTGCGTATGCTTTGTGTCAAATATTATTCTTTTCTTTGACAGATTATACAAAATGCCTTCATCATTAGTTGGGTAGAGTAAAAATAAAATTTGAGTACATTTGTCTATCTACCAGATATAAAATTTGAGTACAGTTTTATATATACCAGATATAAAATTTGAGTAAAGTTGTCTATCTACCAGATATCGCTATAACCCTTTCAGGGACAAGGTAGTTGTATTCGTAAAATGTTCAAATAATTGATTAACACCAGTATTTACAAGAAAATTTATTTGTATAACAAGTAAAAGTATTTTTCCGTGTACTTACTAAAAGTGAAATTTTCATAAAAAAGTTCGGGTGCCAATGATTAGGGATTAAAATTTTGTGATGCCGTGGCAGCATCACCACCGGACAAGGTGCTAACTTTACATTTAACATTTCCTTTCACATATTGTAAAAGTTGCTAGATTTTAGTCCAAAAAGGTATCGAACTTAGCCATTCCGAAAATATAGAAATCTCAACATACGATTCTTTTTAAATTTTCTGGTAACTAAATTATGTATTGCAAATCCCGTTTACTAGACGAAAATACATATTTTTTGTATCGTTTACCAGCGCTAGGTGCAGTATAAACACGCAGATATAGAAAAATATAAATACGAACAGTAACTTCAATAGTTAAAGGCATGTAAAAATATTATACAGACATACATACAATAAATACAATAATTTTTATTGTATTTATTGTATGTACGTCTGTATAATATTTATATATACCTTTAACTGTTGAATGCAGGCGTTATTTATGCGTGTATGTGTGTTTTAATATATATTGTAGTATGAGTGTTTTATTATAGTAACTTCAATAGTTATAATTTGTTCAGAATATATATATATATATATATTAGGTTTAATTTCGTAAAAGATTTGTAAATGAGGGCATAAGTAGAGTAAAACTGAATGCCTTTATTATTAGTTGCACCTTGAAAAACAGAATTTCCAGCATAATTTAATGAAAGTTTGCATTTATCCTTGTACAACAATATCACTATAAATATATGATTTGTTTATAAATTTTTTATTAATAATTGCTTTTTTAGAAAAGAGTCAAATTGACCGGTCTTATCCCGCCATTGAGGGTAAGACCGCAAGAGTATGTTAATTTTCAAACCATGAAAGATCTTCGATTTTTTTTTTTTTTTGAACTAAACAAAATATTTTGTTTATAACTTTAAATAAGAAACTTAACTTTTAATCATGGGCTTAGTGATTTCAATCATAACTCTAATCATCTTAACCCTTGGTCGGGCGCAGTGTGCCTGACAGGCGTGCTACTAAGGCGTAGTGAAGGTTGCTTCGGAAATTGCTGAGTGTTTATTTATTTTGAGGTTAACACTTAACTGACTGTAGCTTTTACCCCTTCGCGACGAGCGCCTTTTACAGGATTTTTAATCTTTTGTCACTGGTTTTTCAAAACAGAATTTTTTTTTAATTCAATCGGGAAAATGACATGATTAAATAAGGCAAAATTTATAATAAAAAATAACTGGTGGGATTAATCATCGATTCTGAGCGCCTTCCGTGGCACGTATACGCCACACCCGTCCCCAATGGGGGAAATGCATAATTCTATTTTTATTTTCTATTTGCACCACTATATTAGTAAATTTCTCTTGCACATGTTGTCAATGTACCAGTAAAAGTGTTTATTAAAAAAAAAGTGGTGTCAAACAAATAAATTTGGTTAAGGGGGCTGGTCACTCATATTCGGAATTCTCCTCCGTAATGTTAAGTGTATGGACTTTTGATGCATTCGTATATTTAAAATATCTTCTCGGGAAATTCATATTTTTAACATCTTTTTTCTGTGTACTCTTCTTAAAGGATGTCTCTTTTTTTCTTAGTTTTCAAAATATTTCTAAAATCCGTGCTGAATTTAATATTTTATGTGTTAAAAGCTGTGAGTAAGATTTTAACACTTCCTATAAAACTAAGTCTATACTGTAGAAATATTTTGAGAACTAAGAAAAAAATAAAAGACATCTTTTAAGAAGCGTATATACTAAAACTAGATGGTTGGTTGGGTGATTTTTGACGGCCGATTATCTACACTAGGGATATAGGCCCGAGGGGGGAGTGCCCTTCGTGGGAGTCTTTCTAAGGGATCCTAACCCGTATTTACGCATGGAAATCCATGGCTCGAAGAAAACCACGAAAACTCCGAAGGATTAGGCCGACGAGCGCGATTGGGATCGAACCCAGCACCTCCCGTCTACCAGCTTCGAGAGCAGAACCTCTCAGCCACTGGTGGGGCTACTAAAAATAGAAGTTAAAAAATATTTATTTCCCAAGGAGATATTTTAAATATACGAATGCATCAAATGCCCATAGATTTTACATTAGTGGGGGATAATCGGAGGCTGTGTGACCAGTCGTTTTAAGGATACCAATACCCCTTATACAGAGGCATTGGTCCGTAAGGGTTAATAAATGATATTTGTTGAATCCGATTTAGAATATATTTTATTTATACTGTCAAATGAGGGTCACTAATCATCTTCAGAGTGTTAGAATTTAGTTAATTAGGCGATAATAAAGATTTTAAAACTCATATCCGGTTCGTTTCACCTGAACCCGTGCATCCACAGGTACAGCCACCTGAAGAGGGGGTATTTAACACTATTTCTACCAGAGTCAAATGACAGCTTTTTAAAGTTATGATTTATATTTCTTTTGCTCGTAGTATTTGAATGTAATGAGCATAAAAAATGTCTTCAATGTGTTAAAAATGATTTTTAATTGTTTCAACATAAAAATTACACATGAAAAACCATAAATCGAAATCTTTAAAAGGTGCCATCTAACACCGGTAGAAATAGTGTTAATACTGCTTTCTTATTTCCGTTTTTTGTTTAAAATGTATTAGAAATTAAAAATTATACTTTTTTTAAATACACTTTTAAAATGCAATTCCTCATAGACTATAAAAAAATTTGCTTTACTCATAGTTAAATGCATTTTTATCTTTTTAATCAAAATAAGCATAGATAGAAAAATTACATAAATTACATATTTATTATTATTATGTCAGCAGAACAATATCACATTTGGGAATACATAGCACACAATGGCTATTTGTTAGAGAAAAACTACTATTCCTGAGGCACTTTAAATGCTTTTCAAAATTCTGTTCAAATATTTGCGATATACTTCTTGTGACTTCAAGTAAATAAAGGGAAAGCAGACAGCATTTTTTCTTACAATTGCATAAATCTTTATACCAGCTATAAATATTTAAGCTCAAGAAATCTAAACAATAAATTTTAAACGTAAAACGATACTTATTTTTACAAAAATATAAAAATTCTGTTACATTTCTTAGCAATCTTTATTTACATTTCAGGGTACATTTATCTAATGTTTAAAAGTTGATCAAGGAACAATTAGCCTCCATTCTGTTATTTTTATACCGCCCATTCGGTTTGGCTATTGAATAATCGAAAATATGTATTTTGTCTTGACACTGAAAAGTTACTTTCAGCATTATTATAGTTTCAGACATTGAAGTGACATCTATCGGTGATATTTGGAACTAAAATAAGGAAATGCAGAAAAAATACCTGGCCTTACACATTGCTCTTCTGTAAAAATAACGGTAATTCTTTGTTACAGCGGCCCTTGATAAAGAATCTCTAAGAGACCAAAATATATCGCCCAATTATGTTTTACCATGTTTTCTTTTCGGGGGGAGGGGTCATTTTTAATCCAGAGAGTACGGAAATTTTTACTGTACGTTTTCGAGTAGTTTTTAAAGTGTATTAATCAGTAAATGAAATCATAAGACGAAATGCAATATTCCACAATGATTCAATTACACAACACACAATATGAATTTTAAGAAGCTCATCGTTTTACTTAAAAGGCAATAAAGATAATAATAATATAAATGTTGCAAGTTAAAAATATATATTTTATTAAAATTTCCTAGTACTTTCGTCCAGCAATTTCGCGGCCAACGTCAGGGGATATTTTTAGTAATCTCTATTCCATTCATTCAAATACATCATTTCGTTTGAAATTTTTTTCAAAGGAAGTGACGTATTTAAATGAATGAAATACTAATTAATAGAATACTTCCCTGACGATGGCTGCGGCATTGCTGGCCGAAAGTACTAGCAAATTCAAATAAAATGCATATTTTTAACTTGTAACATCTATATTATTGTTATCTTTGTCACCTGTTAAGTAAAACGTTGACCTTTATAAAGTTCATATTGTGTATTTCGTATTCATTGGTTTTCTCAAAACGGAATATCGGTTTTTAAATTGCTACCATATCTCATTTTTTTTTCTTTTTAGACACTTTTTTTAATCGGGAGTAACTCTGAAGAGGTTATTGTATACATACAGGGTGATACAAAGCTTATCTTTCAAATTTCGTGGGGAGGTAAGGAATACGCCAGAAAACCGATTTTATATAGGAAAATATGTCTGCAAATGTACGTATGCGTATGTAGAGGACGCTGTGTTTACCCAACTTTCCATTGCGTCCCAATCATTGCTTTGACTTTCCTAAAGCTAGTATTATTTCTTCTCCTATTTCCACTTCTCATTTGGACATCCACGAAACTTTTACATCTTTAAAAGCTCTAAATCTTTTTTTACCTTTTGTTTTCATTTTTATTTAATTTATTTTTTGTTAGCTTATTTTATCCTTTATTTTTAACTTTCTAACCGGAAGGAACAAAATTAGACGAGTAGCTTCCAGGCGTCAGATAATGGAGGCGTTGAGTATAGGTAATTAACGAGATTTTTGCAGTTTTTAGGTGCGTTCGTAATTATATAAATACGTAGCACCTATAGTCGTCGTTCAGTCCGTCTGTCCGTCTGTCCGTCCATCCGTCCGTCTGTCCGTCCGCATATAACAGAGCAAAAACTCCCAACCGAGTGGTCTGAAATTTTAAATATATGATTGCTGCAAAAATTTTGTCGAGCCATTTCAAATTTTATGAAAATCGGATGTAAAGTTTAATTACAGGGACATTCAAATTTTTTCTTTACATTACGGCCAATGGGAAAAAAATATTGCAAGTGCATTTTAATGATGTTACAGTCTTCCGAATGGTCTGAAATTTTAAATATATAATTGTTGCAAAATTTTGTCGAGCCATTTCAGATTTTATGAAAATTGGATGTATAGTTTAATTACAGAGACAGTCAAAAGTTTTCCGTTACATTACGGTCAATGGGAAAAAATTATTGCAAGTGCATTTTAATGATGTTACAGACTATGCACTTATGAAGTGAAAAAAATTTCCATTCAGTACAATATGGGGTGCAAAAAATATTTATAAAACTAGTTACAGTACGAACGCACTTCATTTGCCACGTTTGACGAGCAATTTCCTACTTGTTAAATATGTAAAAGGCTTCGTGGAAGTGCGAATGAGAAGTGGAAATAGGAGAAGAAATAATACTAGCTTTAGGAAAGTCAAAACAATGATTGGGACGCAATGGAAGGTTGGGTAAACACAGCGCCCTCTGCATAAGCATGCGTACATTTGCGGACATATTTTCTTATGTAAAATCGGTTTCCTGACGTATTCCCTACCTCCCCACGAAATTTGAACGATAAGTTTTGATTCCCCCTGTATATATATACCATTTGTGGTTCTATTATATTTTTCTAAATTAAAATGGTCGCTCGTCCCCAAGGAGTCAAAACGCAATTACTTATAGATTTTAAATAAATTAACTTTACTCATATTTAAATGCATTTTGATCTTTTTAATCAAAATAAACATAGACAGTACAATAACATAAATTATACATTTATTATTATTTCGTCTGCAGAACAATATCACATTCGTGAATACATAGCACACAATGGCTATTTGTTAGAGAAAAACAACTACTCCTGAAACACATCTAATGCTTTTCAAAATTCTGGTCAAATATTTGCGATATACTTCTTGCCACTTCAAGTAAGTAAAGGGAAAGGAGATAGCATTTTTTCTTACAAACGCATAAATCTTTATACCAGCTATAAATATTTAAGCTCAAGAAATCAAAACAATAAATTTTATACGTAAAACGATACTTTGTTTTACAAACATATAATAATTCCGTTACATTTTTTAAATATTTTTATTCATTGCATTTTATAAAGGTTTGAAAATATGATGCTTACAAAATCCTTAAAACATTTTTAATTGACTTGTTGTATTCTATTGTTTTGCTTTATCAGTAACATTATACAGGGTGTCCTAAAAGAGATTTGCAGGGATGAGAGTGTTCCGACCCAAATGTTTGATTTTCACCACTAAATTTCGATATTATTCTTTTATTTATTAAATCTCAGAAATTTTGTCATTAAATAAGGCCGGAAATACTATTGTAAGGTATAAAGTGGTGAAAATCAACAATTTGGGTCGGAGCACTCTTATCCCTGCATTTAATGGTTTTTAAAATTCCCTAAAAAGTAAACACTGACGAGATGAAAATAACTTCTTAAAAACACCAGGAAAATTTTAATAAATGCACAAGGCCGTTCGAAAGAACTAGTCTTTCTTCATCAGGCGTAGAGAGCACGTCCTACTACTTTGTTGCTGTTTTCAAAGTACTAAGACGTGTTTTCTCCGTCTGATGAAGAAAGCCTGGTTCTTTCGAAAGGCCTTGCGCATTTATTAAAATTTCCATGGTGTTTTAAGAAGTTCTTTTCATCTTATCATTTCACACACGCTTATTTAATTATTTCTTGTAAACAGTAACAGTTCTTGAAGTTATTTTTCCAAGAGATTAATGTAAAATTATGTAGAGATAAATGTTTTTGCTGCACTTCCTTGTTTTAGTTCCAGATATCATCAATAGATGGAACTGCGCTTTTAGTATGCTCAATCTAAAGTTTAAAAGTGGATCAATGCGTACTTAGCCTCCATTTGGTTTATTCTTATACCGCCCATTCGGTTTGACTATTGAATCCTCAAAAATATGTATTTTGTCTAAACTGTAAGGTTGCTTTGAGCATTATTATAGTTTCAGAAATTGAAGTGACTTCTATCGGTGGTATTTGGAATTAAAATAAGGAAATGTGTAAAAAAAGACCTGTCCTTACACATTACCCTCCCGCAAAAATAAGGGTATTTCTTTGTTACAGTAGCCCTATAGGTGCAGATTTACGGTCGCCAGTAGCCTCGTGGCGTCTAAATTTTTTGTTGCGGCGACTAACTTTCAGTGACTTAGTCGCCAGAGATCAAGTTCCAGTATTCCCAATCCCCATCGCGGAATTTATATATTTTTTTTTTATTTTGCAAATAGAAAAGCACCTGCTGTTTTCACTGGCCGAGATCAAGTGTGAACTTGATAAAAGGGCAGTTAATTTTTACGATCTCGGTTACCGTCGGGAACGCTGCCCCTGTGATGTACTGCTTTCTTGCCGAACATTACATTTGAATATAATTCTGCGCATGTCTGCTCCACTACTGCTCCACTACAAAGCTTAGCAGCTACGAAGCGCGGCACATGAGCGCGCTCATGGTAAAGCTTCTCCTTTGGACACCAGCGAAAGCAAGCATTTCTTCGAAGGTTCCGTCCGAAATTCAGAGTTGAAATAAATTCCTTTACTGCAGATCTGCTCAAGAGACAGTCCAAAGTTCCCGATGCGATGGAGATTATTTAAGGGCTTTGGATCATGGAGTCGCGAGGATAGAGGATTCCGAACTCTGAAGAAAAAAGAACAAAAAAAAAAAAAAAAGAAAAAAAAAGAAAGAAAGAAACTTGCAAGAAAAAAAAATACCTAACGCGAGGTTATATTCTTGCTCTGTTAAATGTTTTCTGCAAGTGCGAGATTTCTGAAGTGCAAAATAATCTTACACATTCCTAAATTTTTTTACATGTATACTTTTATATGGACAAAATCAAAATAAGAAATAAAGTTTTCCTAATATTTCCCATTATCATGACTGGTTAGCTTATACATATTTTGTTATTCATTTGTATCTGGTCCAACTTTATCTTCTGATCTTTCCAGATTTATAATATACTTTTGCAATATCGAAGTTTCAAGAAATTTAGGATTAAATTAAATATACTCATTTGTTATAATTAGTCTGCGTTTTGTTGTATAGTCGTGGAAAAAAAAAGTAAACACCCCCTACTAACTTCTCAACAAATTATCGTAGAAGAAAGTTACTAGTACAGAACAATTGGAAATAAAGTCTACTTTTAAATGATGTATATAAAATTTGTTTAAAGGGCCATCTACATATTAAAACGAACCATAACTTTGTTTTTTTCAATAGCAGTACACAATTCTGACAGCGTAAATGAACTCTACACCTTTCAATTAGCCTATAAACAAATTTTTATGCAATTCGTGCCATAAGTTTCCGAGAAATTAATTATTTTAAAACGAGCGTATTTTAAGGGCTGTATCCAAATTGAAGTTCCGAACTCGATTGTTAACTGAGAGAGTCGCCTTCTTGATCAAGGCACGTTTAAGCGTCAATGAAACCTGTTTGATTACAGGATAGCAGAATAAATTTCAAAAATTTACTCACTTCTATCATAGACGGTCCCTTAAACCATTATTTTGCCGTTTTTTAAGCATAATTTGAAAACTACTTGGAAGAAAAATGTGAAATTTTGGATTTCCATAAAGCAGGACTTAATAAATCTAAATCCATCAAAAAAATTGTATGTTGCAATTTATAATTTTTTCGAATATTAATTTCACAATTCATAATTCATAACATAAAATTATAAAAATTGCAAATTCAACGTATTTATGTTTGGGTATATTAGTATCATTGCTACACAAAAAATTAGCTCATTAGGAGCATAATTTTAGGAGATATAAATAAAAATATGAAAATGTAATTTAACATTAGAAGTACTAAATTTTGAATGTCTATAATTCAAAAACTTATCATTCGAATGACTTGAAATTTGGTTTCTAGGCATATTTTGAACCAAAGATTTAAAATATCTCGTTAAAGTTGGGTACTGTCATTGAAAAAAATGAAGTTTGGATTCGTTTTAATATGTATATGGCCCCCTAAGCAAAATTTATACACACCATTTAAAAGTAGACTTTATTTCCAATCGTCCGGTATCAATAACTTTTGTCTACGATTAATTTGTTGAGGAGTTAGTAGGGGGTGTTTACTTTTTTTTTCCACGACTGTACATATGTATTTATTAATTAAACTATTTTTCAATTTGAATTCCTGAGTTTTTGGTTCAGTTTTTTCCATATAAACATTATTGTTTTATGAGTGTGTTTCACAATGTGGCCACTAGATTTTGGTTAGGAGCCAAAAGGGCGACTGGATTTTGGGGTTTAGGAGCCACTGGCTCCTTAAAAATTTTGGGAATCTGCAGCTGTAAAACTAAAATAAGGAAATGTGTAAAAAAATACCTGACCTTACACATTACTCTCCCGCAAAAATAAGGGTATTTCTTTGTTACAGTAGACTGCGACGAAGAATCGCTGACAGACCAAAATATATGGTCTAATTATAAGACATGTAGTACTTGTAGAATAGGTTTTTCTTAAAACAACTAATGACCATTCGCCAAAATTTGGGAAGAACTTTGTTTTGACACTAGAAATAAATATCCGATCATGTCCAAAAAAATAAGGATGTTTTGGGGGCATTTTTATCCCAAGGAGTGTGGAAAATTTTACTCTACGTTTTCCAGTAGTTTTTATTGTGTATTAATCAGTTTTCTGAAACCAGAACGTCGGTTTTTAAGATGCTATTATATCTCATTTTTTTTTTTTCGTTTTGGACACATTTTGAAATTCGAAGTAACACGGAAGAGGAATTGTGGTTCTATTATATTTTCCAAAATAAACACCCATTTGTCTTTTATTATCTTTTATTGCAGTGTAGTAATCTTATGTGTGATTCTAAGGGATCAACCCCTGGAGTGTTAGCAATTCCAGCAGGGTTGCCAGTTTGGCCTCAAATTTTAATCCGAAATTTGAAATTCATACTGGAAATTTCGAAAATATAATTTCCATTTTATGTGATTGCTAAATGTGTCTTATTAAATAAAGCATAATATACTATTCTTTATTTCAATTCCTACTATTAGTTCACACTTTCCCTATATTTATTTATTTGTACTAGGGGGCTCTGCCCCCTATGAGCTACGCTCGTCAACCCCCGTTCAGACACCGCAGACTCTAAAAGTACGCTAATTTGATCGGCTTTAAAAAGATTTCGGAAGATTGAATTATAATTTAAAAAACAGTGGCGATCTCCCTATAAACGGATTTCTATTCATTTCTCTTTGAATGGGGAATTTTAAGGCCAAATCCGCTGCGGTACTACTTGATGAACCCGTCGACCAATTTCGCCAAATTATATAAATCGCCAAAGCACTCGCCAATTATACAAACTGACATAATTTTTATTAAAAATAACTTGATGACGTAGACACGTGTAACTTGCTTAAAGTCAAGTTAATGTGACATTTACGATCAACCATTATTGGCATTTAATCTTATAGTTTGGCGAATGATAGATTTTTGGTCGACGGGATAAATAAGTAGTACCAAAAATACATATGTCAATTTCTGTTTTCGTCTTTGACGTAGACACGTGTAACAACATTTCAAAATAAGCTAATGTTAAAGGAATTAAGTAAACAGAGTCTTTGTCTCCCGGTATTTTTTAACAAAGCGAAAAGAAAGTTCTTTTAAATAAGACTTTTTAAAATAATCGTTTTTAATCTGACGTAATTTTGACCAAACTATTCTTTCTCTTTTTAATATTCATGTTAAAATACTTGTATTAGAAATGAAATATTATTTGCGCTTTCCTAACAAATATAGTTGAAAAGTATCCGCTCAAAATATCAAATAAATGTCTAGCGCAATTTCTGAATTTAAACCTTTTTGCAATATTATTTTGTATTCTTTTTATGCAATAACTGTAATGTGGCGTAAATTTGACGTAATTTCTCCTATTTAAGACTTCTAACGCATGTTAATAAATTTATTATTTTACAAATTCCTTTCTCTCTTAAAATTCACGTGTAATTATAGTTTTTATGACGTAATTTTTAATAAGTTCCTGCTTTTTGTACATAATTATTTAATTCTAATTCCAAATGTTTTTTTCTGTTTATAATAGTCACGTGTAAATAAATTTTTAATTTATTTACAAGTATAAATATTTTTTTTTTGAAGCAAACATTATTGTTTCCACAGTTTATACAGTTGTCAACAGTTTAAATTAATATCACTTTCTAAAATCTGTAAAAAATATCTCTAGAAATGCTGAAAATTTGAATTTAAAATAGAAATAAAACCTCAAAAAATTAGTCAAATTAAAAAAAGAAAAACAGTCTGCACACCGGGAACTTCAAACGTATAAAATGATCTAAAAATAATTAAATTCCTCTGAGTAGTTTTTGTTCCTATAAAACTTTTTTAGTGGAACGATTTTGTCCAACTTTAGCATTAAATATCTCTTAAAATAATTCTTCGATTTGAAAACTGTCTGCATCAGCGTGTTTATCAAACATTTCTGTATCATACTACCGATTTTCATATTTTGGTATGCATTATTTTTCTTAATATTAACGAAGAAAGACCCCCTGTTACAAAAAATTCAAAACCGGCGGCGGTGACAGCGGTAGTTACTTTTTTTTAGAATAGAGATATCAATATATATTGTTCAAATTTTCAATCGTTGATAAAATACTTATTATTCATCCTATCAAGTTGAAGTAATTTTTTTTAAACTTGTACTGGATGACAATTGATGTTAATACAGTTTTTTCAAATATTAATTCATTAATTTAATTTTAATTAATTTTAGTTTTACTTGGGAGACAAAATGGCGGCCATTGGTTATTGAAGCATTTAATGCATCTTCATATCTATAAGGGGGGTTACCATAGGGGGACCCTGTTTTGTCGCCAAATACCGCCAAGTTTGTCGCCAATTTGGCGATATATCGCCAAATTTGCAACCAAAATGAGTCGCCAAAAGTGACGCCAACTTGGCGATATCTCTAATATTTCGCCAAATTCCCATAGAGTTCCATTGTAAACCTACTTGCCTATAGAAAATCAACAAATTGAGATATTTTAATGCAACAAAAACTAATATTAGCTTAAGGGATTATATTAAATTTTTCTTTGATGGCCTAAGTAGGAATTGACTTTAAAAACAAAATTTTTATATTACTTGTTTCTAGTATGAACTCGAAATTTCTGAATAAAAATGAAGGCAATATTGGCAACCCTCAATTCCATGTAAATATTTGTTTTAAGTAGAATTTTTCGAACTTCCGTCTCTCACTACCCATTACATTGATATTGTATGATGCTACATATACAGTGTGAATTTAAACTCTTGGGCAAAACTTTAATGGGTGATAGTACACATCAAGATAAACAATATTAAATAGGAAACTAAGGATCCCAAACGTCTTCCGAAGGAGATAGGCGCCATTAAAGTTTAGGATCCAAAATTTCAAATGGTTATAAAAAACGGAAAAAATTAGTCGATTCGTTTGCGGTTTTCGCTAAAGCTATTCTTTGTGTCAGTATTTTCTTGAAAATAAATTTTAAAGATAAAGTTAAAAAATGCCGATAGAGGGCGATTTAGAAATTGGGGAAACGAACAACTATTTTGTACCGTTATTTTATGTATCTCATTAAATGCTTTCAAAATCTTAGACGTAAACTTAAAATTTGAGCTCAAAACCTGAATCGTTGGAAGTGGTTAAGTAGCGCAAACTGAACTGTGTTCAGGAGGTAGGGGGGGACGTGTTTCAAATTTCAACTCCTGAACACAATTCAGATTTCACTACTTAACCACTCCCGACGATTCAGATTTTGAGCTCAAAATTTAAATCTAAGCTTTTCAAAGCATTTAAATGAGATGCAAAAAATAACGGTAAAAAATAGTTGTTCGTTACTCCAAAGTCTAAAGCGCCCTCTATCGGCATTTTTTGAACGTTATCTTTAAAATTTATTTTCAAGAAAATACTGATATAAAGAATAGTTTTAGCGAAAATCGCTAACGAATAGACCAATTTTTCCGTTTTTTATAATCATTTGAAATTTTGGACCCTAAACTTTAATGGCGTCTATCTCCTTCGGAAGACGTTTTGGACCATTAGTTTCCGATTTAATATTGTTTGTCTTGATATGTACTATCACCCTTAAAGTTTTACCCAAGAGTTTAAATTCACCCTGTATAAGTAATGGAGTTTGGGAAATGATGCCTTGTACCTTTTAAATGAGACGGAAATCAACAAAAAAGTTCAAAGTTTGATTTAATGTATCTTCAAAAACGTTTTATGTATAAACATGAAATTTTTGATATCAATTAAACAAAATGTGTTTTTTAATATACTATTATTAGAAGTTCAGTAGTTCTTTACAGAATTTATGTATTATTAAAACTAAAAGAACTCTTTCTATACTCCGTCAATCATTACGCGCGTTTTATCTTGAGAACGTATGTATCGATTTTTATGAAATATGGTTATGGATAATACGCATTTTTTAAATGATCTAATGTTAAGTAAAACGTATTTCATAACCATGTAAGAAAAGTTTTAAAAATTCAAAATTTTACACTTTTTAACACTTTACAATAAAGTTGAAAAGTGTTTAAGCATTCAGCTTGTCTGTCCGTCTGTCCACGCTCTAACTCACGTAAATATACTCGGATTTTCATGCAATTGATAAAGGTTATTTAGGGTCACCAAAGCATGTTTGGTATTGTACATGAAGTATGTAGGATTAATAGTTCATTTAGAGGGGCACTCAAAAGTATTCCATTACATTATGGTATATGGGGAAGTGTCGTTTGCAGAGAATTTTAATGACATTACGCTATTTCAAATGTATTGAAACTGATATAAATTACTGAATTTCACTACGACTACGTTAGAACAAGGCATTCACAGAATTTTTTCTTAATTTACAGGGACACGAAAGAAATAGGTTACAATACTGTCTTTGAGTAATAACTGGTGGAATGTATTTTTTAAAACTCGGTATGCGCTTTTAAATTTAAGTGATTTTTTGCATGTTACTCTTTATATATAAATTCTAAACCTCATACACAGGGCTGCACAAAATTATTCATGTACCCTTCTCCTTATTAGAGGAAATAGACGAAGGAGAATTTTCAACTGAAGTATATGTATTTCTTAAATGAGCTAAATTTTGGCATGCACGTTGTTAATAGATACAAATCTATATACCATACACAAGGCTGCTGAAAAAGATAATTTGCTGCTGATAATTTTCCGATTGTAGATGAGAACTGCTGAAATTGGGTTTGGAAATGCGTTATGCATTTCCATATGGTTGAATTAAACGTGATATTTATTTATTTTTTTTTTTAACTGTACAGCTCTGTTACATTATTTTGAATGTGTTGGAAGATGCTTCATAATCTATGCTCGACGCATGTTTTTTAACCATTTAGAAAATGGTTATTGTCCTCTGTCAGGGTAGGAAATCAAAAACATATCTGAAGCGTTTTATTGGTTGAATCTGCATTTTATTCGTTTTCTGATTGGTCTATACAGTAATCTGTATTTTCCCTTTATTTTCAACAGAGATAGATACTTCTGTTGCCACTATGACAAAAAAGTAATAAAAACTACAAAAAAAAAGTAATAACTCAGAAACAAATTGAGATACAGCTTTCAAACAAATTGCATTTAAAAGTACATTTTTTTCTCTATACGACGGTGTAAAAAGTAATATTGTGGGATGTTTAGAAGTTTAAGAATGAAATTTCATTTAAAATTGGTCCAGGAATATTAATGTTTAATCCATGGCGTACGTAATGGCTGGCCAGCTCCGTAGAAGTTTAAAAATTTACAGTACCGAAAAATGTAATCCATGGCATACGTAATGTATGATCAACTCCGTGCGATTTTTATGTCTTAAATTTTAGTCTTTGAAAAAATCATTTTCCAAATGGTCGTTGTAATTTGTTAAATTGCATTTTTTTCTTTCTTTTTTATTAATATAATCGATCATAAGTAAAATTCTTATCACTGTTAATACATAAAAATAGATCATTTTAAACACACATGTGGGCTCCTTATCTACCAGGTATCCCCGAATTCATGGGCCAAATTGTAATGGCAGTTAAAGTACACCTATAGAAGCAACTTTGATATAGCAATCTGGGGTCGGAAATTAAATGTTTTGGCGAAAAACAAGAAATGCGAAGTAAATGAAAACGAGCGTTTTATTAACATAACAATTACAGTAAGTTCTCAAATGTGCCACTGCAGCGTCGCGCAAGTGATTGGCGTACCTTTTCGTAGATTCCAAGTGTTTCACGGACATTTTCAGAAACGACTGAAAGTCTTGCAATGAGGTCCTCATCAGTGTCAACTGGTGCCTCATAAAGTGACACGTGACGTATTCTCTATGGGTAGCATCGGCAAAATTTTGCTCCTGATGATCGCTTAATTTATTAAAAACGGGGTAAGCTAGCATGTCCTGCTATATATCATTCTTTTCCTCTCTTTATGCTCTTTAATTTGGTACCAATTACATGTTGCTATGTGCACTAGAACCGAAGTTATGTTTAATTAATTTCTCTCTCTTTTTTGCTACATGACTTTCGGTTTCGAAAATGTGTGCGAAATTCCTATGCCTATTACATGTGTTTAACTAAGCCGATTTTGATAAATAATGTATATTTCATATTCTACATAATATTATCTTTAATTTGGTATATAGTATGTCTCTCTATCACATATGTATATATAGTTATAAGTAAAAATGTAAGATTCACTTTTTAGTGTTCATAGAGCCATTTTCATTTTTGTGCCAAAAGTGACAATTTTCAAGCACTAATTACATATCTGGGAGCACGGCAGTGCGTCCGCCAAGTTCGCACAAGCCGTAAGATACCTTTTCCTGAACCATAACGGCATACTTTTCACCCCCTCACGACGTCGTTTTAGGGAGAGATATAGAAAATTTTCTTTTATACACGTGTTCGTATGGTCAAACTGAACTGAGGTTCCACGATTTTATGTTTCTATATTTAGTAGTTTTCGAAATATTAAATTCCGAAAAAGCGCTTTTTTGTCACTGACTCACTTCGCATCATCAAATAACTAAGGTACTTCTAAAAGTCGTATAATCATGAAATTTCACAAGTAAGTCGGGTTTGTAGCACAATTAACCAGAAAAATCTGAAAACACAGAATTTCTGCCTCTAAACCCTTCAAACAGGGGGTGTTCATTTGGCCGTAAACAGTTCCTTAACACATTCAATTGTGCCAATGTTCGCCAAAACTCGATTACAGAGTTTTGAAGGGGTCACGTGATTTCAAGCACAATAACATTTAATATATATGCTTTTCCAAAGATGCTTGTTAAATAGAAAAAATGAATATACCTAAAAATTTTAATCAGTATAGATTATGATATATTAACGATATTAAAACAATAAAACATTAAAAAATATATAACCGCAATTCTGTACGTTCCCGATATAGCAGCCTTGACGAAATACAGAAAATAGCCTTGACGAGAAAAGAAATTTGATAATAACGTATTTTCTGGCAACCTATTTACTGTGTCATATACACAAGCAATTTTTCCCATATGTATACAATTTATTTAATGTAAGGAACCCGTTTATTTATTTTTATATACCAACATAAATAATTTGTATATAAAAATAATATTTTATACATGTATAAATAAAATGTTTATATGTATATAAATAACATAAAAGTTCATCAGGTTTGTTTTCATAGTTGTTTATATCATTTGGCAACATATCTCAGTTTCTGAAGTCCGAATTGCGCCAAGAATTTAAAAACATGCCAAGGTCCCTATAGTGGAAAAATATCCTAATTCCATATGAAATTTTAAAAATCTCCTTTTAATTAAATGAAATGTGTAACTAATAAACTGTCTTTAACGATGTGAGACAGATACGGCATCCGAAGTTCGCTGCTAATGTTATCATATTGTACTAGTAAATCTGCAGATCAGGAGCCTCAACGTCATCTTTCCAAGTCATTGTATTTTAACACTCATTGCGTAATATTCATCTTCCTACAAATCGCTTTTTAAAGTTTTCAAATTACATAAATATTTATAAGAATACAAAATACTTCGTAAAGTTTCAGAAATTAAATGTGTTAAGCAAGTGGTTATACACTGATGTTCTGAATTTCTGATGAGCTGCTTATTCTGGTAACTTTTTAAATCAAAAATTGCATTTTGTCAGGGGAGCTCTGCCCCCCTGAACCCCCCGTAGTTTATTTAAATTTACATTCGTAATTTTTTATTGATTGTGCGGATGGTTATAGTATATCATAGATTTTTTTTTTACGCTGTGATTTATAAGAATAAACATAAGTTTTTTTTATAAATTAATAAATTTAAAATTTAAAATAAAATCCTCATGTTAACCGTACGCAAACAATAAATCTTGAAGTGACGCCTAAAATGTAACCTTAAAATCCGCAACATTCGACCCAAACACAACGGCGTGCTTAAAAAAAGAAAGAAAGAAAAGAAAAATATTTTTAGTAATACAGTTTTTAATTCATAATACGATGAAATGCTACTTTAGAATGCTTAAATATAAGCAGATCGTTTTCATTTTACAGAAAAAATGCACGGATGAAGTCAAAGAATTCGGTCCCTGTTCCACATGCTTGTTTTGTTTGGGCCGAATGAGGGCATTTAAATCTGAGCGATAACGCACATCATATTGCAAACTGTTTTTACGGCATACTGCATCTCCAGTTGCTAGGCAACTGATCAAAGAAAAGGTAAAAAATGAAATATGTATTATGTCAAATTGATAAAACAAAATGCTTTATATTATTGGAAAACATGCATAAAGTTCCCCCCAAAATTATAAACCTAATTTAAAAAATCTCCCAAATATATTGACATAATTTCAAACTAATTGGAATAATTTAATAATCTTATTTAAAAATTTCAGCGTCCAAAATTTACCATTTAAATCCATTTTTTATATGAGCCATTTCTTTCAACAAATGAAAATATGAAAATCGTCTGACTTGCCATTGAAAAGCATTACAGAGCGAAATAAAATGTTCTATATTTCCCGAACGAATGAACCAAATTTAACCAAAAACTATACAGCTAAGTCCGAGTACCTCATCAACATGCCCAATTAATTTCAAGCCGATCGGATGCTTTTTGCGGCAGTTATCACGGAACAGACAGACAGACAGACAGACAGACAGACAAACGGAAATCAAAACATTTCGTGTCTCCACAGTAAGCCTTCACTGACGTTTCGGCAATTATTAGCCTACTTACTGTTAATTGCCGAAACGTCAGTGAAGGCTTACTGTGGAGACACGAAAAGTTTTGATTTCCGTTTGTCTGTCTGTCTGTCTGTCTGTCTGTCTGTCCGTCTGTTCCGCGATAACTGCCGCAAAGAGCATCCGATCGGCTTGAAATTAATGTGGCATGTTGATGAGGTACTCGGACTTAGCTGTATGGTTTTTGGTTAAATTTGGTTCATTCGTTCGAGAAATATAGAACATTTTATTTTGCTCTGTAATGCTTTTCAATGGCAAGTCAGACGATTTTCAAATTTTCATTTGTTGAAAGAAATGGCTCATATAAAAAATGGATTTAAATGGTAAATTTTTGATGCTGAAATTTTTAAATAAGAGTAGTAAATTATTCCTATTAGTTTGCAATTTTGTCAAAACATTTGTCAGAGCTTTTAAATTAGGTGTATAACTTATGATGGAATTTTATACATGTGTTCGAATAATACAAAACATTTTATTTTATGAATTTACTTATATTTCTTTTTTTTTCTTTTAACCGTTGCGTAGCAACTATATCTCATCTAAAAATATCATAAATGTGAAAGTATGTATGGTTTTTAAAGTCAAATCAAAGTTAAAAGGAATGAATTAATGAATGCCTTTGTATAGATATTTGCATATAGATTGATTTAAACGCAGAAATGAAAATAGTATTTATATACTATATAGAATAATATCTTTATTTATGTATTCAACTATTTTGATTATAAAGGAAAAAGTTCGTTATTTTCATACAGAATAAACTGACATTATTCTATTAAACTTTATAAACTTTATTGTTGCCAAAAAAAAAAAAAAAAAAGGAATAACAATTTCTCCCAAAGAGTTCATTTTAATTTGTAAGATTTTCACGTGCAAAGGGAAAATGCAGCAAATTACAAATAATAAAAAAGATAAATAGGACAGGAATGAATACATATAAACATTTCACACCAATTACCACCTAAATTAATTTTTGTAGTGGTATTTTCCCACACTACGAAGAAAGATTCCTCGATTTACACGATTTTACTTGGCCTTCCTTTTCTCATTGGTTGCGATTTCATTTTCGCAATTGCGTATATTAATTGGCACAAAATTTTACATTTTTATGACTGAGGTATATGTAAGGCCATACAAATAAGAAATTCCGTATTGTTTCCTATAAAATGTGATAAAGTGTTGGTTAACTATATATGTTTCTATTAAGAGGAGCAGGGCTGCCAAGCCTCCGGCGTTCTGGATACCAGTATTTTAATACAAAAAATGTTACTTCATTTAATTGAAACATTTGCGCGATTTAAAAGAACAACATTTTCTGTAAGGTAATATAGTGTTGTGCAAAAAGCCTGAGACTTGCCATGTCTGGTGGTGAGTGAAATGTTTTATTTAATGCATTTATCTCTATTTTAATGCTACGTGAACAACGTCCCGTGTAACAGCTTGTAGAGTGTAAAATAAATTATTAAAATAATCCCTATTACGAAAAATGAAACAAAATGCCCGCCTAAGGGAAATAAAAGGTTAGTTAACCTTTCGTAATTTGACCTGAACACAGGTGTGCATCAAATTTCAACGGTGTTTGTAACATCACGATTTTAAATTAAATGTGGATACTATTAAAAGGCTATCACAAAAAATACTTAACGGCGCCATATCACGTTTATCTATTTAGTCAGTTGGAAGTGGACACGATGATGAATTATTAACCGTTAGGTTTAGAACTCCCCCTACTTTAGGGTGATTTTAGTAAGTTAATGCTATCGAGTACATTTTTAGATATTTAGATTAGATCTTAGATATAAATATTGCAGAATGGTAATCAAAATTATTATTAGATTTCTAAATTAGATGTCTCAGTTTACATTTCCAAAAGTTCTTTATCCATTAGATACAGATGTTTGTGGTTAGCAGGCAAGTAAATACTGCTGTATGGATATTAGGATAACGTAAAATGCTTGACCAAATTGTTGCTTATCCTTATAAATCGCAGTGTAAAAATGAATCTAAGATATAGGATAATCATTAACTCAATCAATAGAAAATTACAAATGCAAAATAAATTACACAACGGGGGGTTCAGCCCCCCCCCCCCCCGAAGAAATTTTCTTTATTATATAAAAATTACTAGAATAAGTAGCTCGTGAGAATTTCAGAATATCATTACATAACAACGTGTTTAATTTAACGCTTCTAATGTCTGAAACCATCGAAATATTTTTTTCTCCTTCTATAAATGTTTGTGTAATTTAAAAGTTTAAATTTTGTTTTTGTAGAAAGATTAATATTAAGCAAAATTTGCTAAAAACAATAAGTTGCAGAGATGACGTTGAGGCTCTTGATCTGTAGATTTACTAGTTGCCGAAACGTCAGTGAAGGCTTACTGTGGAGACACGAAAAGTTTTGGTTTCCGTTAGTCTGTCTGTCTGTTCCGCGATAACTGCCGCAAAAAACATCCGATTAGCTTGAAATTAAGTGGGTATGTTGGTGAAGTACCCGGATTTAGCTGTATAGTTTTTTGTTATATTTGGTTCATTCGTTCGGAAAATATAGAATATTTTATTTTGCGCAATAATGCTTTTCTATAGCAATTCAGACGATTTTTCCATTTTCATTTGTTGAAAGGAAATGGCTAATATGATTGAAGAATTTAAATGGTAAATTATGGATGATGAAATTTCCTAATTAGAACCATACATTATTCATATTAGTTTGAAATTTTGTGTATACATTTGTCAGAGTTTTTTTTCGGTGTATAACATATGGAGGGAGTTTATGTGTTTGTTCCAATAATATAAAATATTCTCATTTACAAATTTAATTAAAATAAATGCCCATATTTCATTGTTTTAATTTTCTTTTAATTGTAACCTAGCAACGAAATTACACCTAAAATATCGTAAATGTGAAAGTGTGTGTAATTCTTTGAAGTCAAATCAACGTCAAAAGAGATGAATTAATTAATGCCTTTGTGTCTTTACATATAGATGGAATTTACCCCAGAAATAAAGACAGGTTGTGTTCTATTTATTTTGTCCAAATGTTTTTCTTTTAAATTAAAAAGCTCATTATTTTCATAAGGAATAAATTGACATTTTGCTATAAAATATCTTTATTTACCGTTGCCAAGGAAATCAGATCGCGGAATAATAATTTATCCTAAACAGTTAATTTTGATTTCAAAGATTTTCATGTACAAGAGGAAAATGAAAAAAATAGGCATGAATACGTCTTCATATTGGAAATACGAATGTACGAAAAGAAGGTGAATTTTACCTCCTATATGAAAACGAATACGCTTTGAGGTTGAAATAAAAGGGCCTTGTGTTATATTAATTATTATTATTAAAAATAAAATACCAATATCTCACGTTTTATCGTCTGCACGGCTAACAGAAATTTTTAATTTTTAATCAAAAATTTCAATGGCAAAAAAAAAAAAAAAATCTTTTGAAAAGCAAATAGATAGTAAATGTCAAAATTATGCACCTCAAAATGATCTCTGTCGAAAATGACGTCACTGTATCGGGAAATAAATATTTTCATTCTTGAAAACCAAACATTAACTAGATTGCCTGCAAAAATATTTTTTGGCGAGTGTTATTTCTTAATACCCCATTACCTCATTTCAGAAAATATGAATGAAAAGTATTTTATTTTTTAAAGTAAATTACATTTTCGTTCATAAAACCTAAACTTTTAATATAGTAGCCTCAATGTAAATCCTTTTCTGTCCACCGGTATTGAAAAATAAGACTCGGAAGTGTAAAAAGGAATCAAAGATTTACAATAACCATTAGCGCAATCAATAAAAAGTTACATATGTAAATTTAATGAGACCACGGGGGCTCCGCCCCCCTGAAGAAATCTTCTTTATTATATATAAAAAAAAATACCAGAATTTGTAGCTCATGAAAATTTCAAAATATCCTTACGTAACGTTTTCAATTTAACGCCTCTAATGTCTGAAAACTTCGTGTTTTTTTATTCTTATAAATAATTACTTAATTCGAGAACTTTAAATTGCGTTTCGCAGGAAATGGAATATTACAAAATTGTGTTTAAAAAAAGACTTGCAGAGCTGACGTTGAGGCTCCTTATCTGCAGATTTACTAGTTTATTGTTAATTTTAAATCTGTAAAAGAAAGATTATAGTTATAGATAAGATATGTTGGTCGCCAAAACCCGATTACAGAAATTTAGCCTGAGTTATAAAGGTGTTACATGATTTCAAGCTGAATGAATTTTTATATGCTTTTACAAAAATCTTAATAAGGCAAATATTTCAGTTTATCTGTCCATCTTTTACTTCCTTAAAACAAATTTTATTAAAGACCGGGAGGCGTCTGCACAGATCATCACCTCATCGAGTTGATGGCTGAAATTTTAGGATTCGTTAAATATCGATTATCGTATTGAAATGTATCTGGTCTGCCAAGTCATATCTTTGTGGAAACCACCTACAGACACGATTTTACGGGTTAATTGGTGGATTTTCCATTGTGTATTCCTGCACCCATTCCTCCATGTTTCCGAACTTTTGGATGCAGGAAAATACAATAGTAAACCTATCAGTTAACCACTAAAATTAGGTCTTCAGGTGGTTTCCACCAAGATATGACTTAACAGACCAGTTGCATTTAAATATGCTAATCTAGTTTTAACTAATCCTAAAATTTCAGCTGTAAACTCGATGAGGTGATGGTGTGTGCAGACGCCTCCCGGTCTATTATAAATGTCGGAATTCTAATCTCAATAGCACTCTGGTCAATCTGGCAATTATCCCTACTATTTATGGAACACTATTCCTTTAAGTGTGTTTTAGTGATGTTAATGAGCTTATGCATATGCATCATACATATTATACATATGCATATAATTGCCGAAACGTCAGTGAAGGCTTACTGTGGAGACACGAAAAGTTTTGATTTCCGTTTGTCTGTCTGTCTGTCTGTCTGTCCGTCTGTTCCGCGATAACTGCCGCAAAAAGCATCCGATCGGCTTGAAATTAATGTGGCATGTTGATGAGGTACTCGGACTTAGCTGTATGGTTTTTGGTTAAATTTGGTTCATTCGTTCGGGAAATATAGAACATTTTATTTTGCTCTGTAATGCTTTTCAATGGCAAGTCAGACGATTTTAAAATTTTCATTTGTTGAAAGAAATGGCTCATATAAAAAATGGATTTAAATGGTAAATTTTTTATGCTGAAATTTTTAAATAAGAGTAGTAAATTATTCCTATTAGTTTGCAATTTTGTCAAAACATTTGTCAGAGCTTTTAAATTAGGTGTATAACTTATGATGGAATTTTATACATGTGTTCGAATAATATAAAACATTTTATTTTATGAATTTACTTATATTTCATTTTTTTTCTTTTAACCGTTGCGTAGCAACTATATCTCATCTAAAAATATTGTGGCAGCCGCAGAAAGGCAAGGGAGAAAATTCTTCGTTCGGAATGGCAGCTGGCCAGAGCCGTTGTCATAGCAGCGCAGACGAAAATGTTTACATTGCGTTTTTGTGTGTTCGAATACGAAGAGTGTCAGAATCGACGTTTATCAATGTTCTACGAATAAAGGTAGTAAAGTGTTTTTAAGTGAATGATTATATTATACCCGGCGCCTCCACCACAATGGTGACCATGGACTGTTCTTATATAGAGCATCAGCCTTCCTAGATGAGTTGGAATGTTATCCGATCATCTTCATCTTTCAAAGAATACATCGTTCTACAGCGGCTCGATGGAAAGCAGATAAGTTCTTCTGAGTCATTTTCCTGATATTTTTTCTGTTATTTTATTAGAAAAATTTAACTCGCGAATTTATTTTGGTTTGATTGTACTATTTTATATATTTATTACCATAAATCATGTCTAGTGTCGATGCTGTTCAAATTCCATTATATAACAGATCAGATCCTGCGCTATGGTTTGTGATGTGCGAAAGCACATTTGCTTTAGCTACCCTCAAAGCAATATCAGAATCTGTTACAAAATATAATTATATAGTTTCGCATCTTCCACCCGATGTTGCATCAATCATTCGTGATATTTTAATGCAACCAGATGCTACTGACCCTTATGGTGTCTTAAAAAAGGAATTAATTGCGCGCTCAGGTGAATCATCCCAGCAAGAGATACGACAGCTCTTGTCTGGAGAAGAACTAGGAAATCGGAAACCTTCAGATTTATTACGTAGTATGAAACGTCGCGCGGAATCCCTAAATGTTCCAGACAATTTAATGTTAGAATTGTTTTTGCAACGATTACCAAATTCTGTTCAGACAATTTTAGCGGCTGTTTCTGAATTAACCCTTGATAAAGCAGCGGAAATTTCAGATCGTATTTCAGAAGTTACCCCTTCCCAGCTTCTGCAATTGCCGTGTCCTGCTCGAATGAACAGGCGATAGAGGGTAAATTATTGAAAGAAATCGAAAAATTAAATAAGCGCATCGATCAGCTTGCTGTTTCACGTGGTCGGTCCCCATACCGCAGAAACTGGAGTAAACCTCGAGGGCGAAGTAATAGTGATAATCGGGATTCAAGTATCTGTTGGTATCATAGACGATTTGGAAAAAAATGTAGGGAAGAAAAATGCATAAAGCCGTGTTCTTGGGCGGGAAACGAAACCAGCAAAGAGTAGAGGCGACTTATTCTTTGCCTCAACAGTCACGTCGCCTGTTCATTAGAGACCGGACTACAAATGTTTCTTTTCTGGTCGACACCGGTTCGGACGTGTCAATCCTTCCTGCCAACAATGTACAAAAACGGAATCCACCCGTACAAACGCTTTTGGCTGCTAATTCTTCCCCTATAAATGTTTATGGGCAACAAACCCTTTCTCTAGATTTTAAGTTAAGACGAAAATTTAATTGGACTTTTCTAGTGGCAAATGTTAGTACACCAATTTTGGGAGCAGATTTTCTCCATAATTTCGAATTGGTTCCAGATCTCCGCCACAAATGTCTAAGAGATTTAAAAACAAAATTTGAAACAACAGGTCACATGAAATGTGCATTAATTCATTCAGTAAAAACAATCAATATTGATAATATATATAATGAACTTCTTAAACAATTCCCATCTATTACAAAATTACCAGATCCCAATCAGCCTGTCAAACACAACACAATGCATTTTATTTCAACAAAAGGACCTCCAGTTGTGGCAAAACCCCGCAGGTTGGCTCCGGATCGCCTGAAAATTGCTAAAACCGAATTTCAAAATATGATACAACTCGGACATTTAAGACCTTCACGTAGCAACTATGCATCACCTTTGCACATGGTTCCAAAAAAGGGAACTTTGGAATGGAGACCTGTAGGTGATTATCGTGCCTTGAATGCGCAAACCAAAAAAGACAGATACCCGATACCGTGTATAGCTGATTTTACTGCTAATTTACGTGACACTAAAATTTTTAGTCGACTTGACCTCATCAAAGCATATCATCAAATACCAATCAATCCTGATGATATTCCCAAAACAGCGATATGCACACATTTTGGATTGTTCGAAAGCACACGCATGCAATTTGGCTTATGCAATGCGTCTGCAACATTTCAGAGATTCATAGATGAGGTAATACGTGATTTACCAGGCGTCTATGCTTTCGTCGATGATATACTCATAGCCTCTAAAAATGCCGAGGAGCATTATCATCATTTAAAAGCACTATTTTCCAAATTAGCAGAATATGGTTTGTGCATAAATGTATCCAAGTGCACATTTGGTAAACCTACCATTGATTTCTTAGGATTTCGAATATCTGAACATGGTATTCAACCACTTCCAGATAAAGTTAAATGCATAATCGATTTTCCGCAGCCCACAACCTTATCTCAACTTCGAAGATTTTTGGGTATGTTTAATTTTTATAGGTCTTTCATATATCAAGCTGCACACATACTTGCGCCTTTAGTGAAATTGTTAGAAGGCCATACAAACAAAAAGAAATCTCGTTCCCGTGTTCATAAAACAGAACCCCTTAATTGGAACGAAGATGCTGAAAAAGCTTTCGTAGCTGCCAAAAATGCAATATCTCAGGCTGCTCTTTTACGGCACCCTATTCCAGGTGCTCAGTTGAGTATATGGGTTGACGCCTCAGATGTCGCGATCGGCGGCACCCTTATGTAGTTTTATCAGGAACGTTATGAACCTTTAGCATTTTTTTCCATGAAATTAAACAACAGTCAGCGGAATTGGTCAACATATGACCGGGAATTATTTTCTATTTATTCGGCAATAAAAAAATTTCGGCACATGCTAGAGGGGAGAATTTTTCAAATTTATACTGATCAAAAACCGCTAATTTATGCATTTAAGCAAAATCCCCATAAATGTTCGCCGCGGCAATCACGCCATTTAGATTACATTTCCCAATATTCCACTGACATTAGACATGTACCAGGTTCCGAAAACATTGTTGCAGATTGCCTCTCAAGAATTGAAATTGATTCTATTTCAAAATCTCCAATCTTAAATTTTGAGGAATTCGCAAAAGCTCAGGAAAATGATTCAGAGCTACAGAACCTGCATAATAGTACATTGCTCAAATTGGAATTGAAACCTTGCCTCATTTCTGATTGTAGCCTACTATGTGATACTTCAACAGGTACGCCTCGACCCTTAGTTCCTAGTTTCTTTCGTCGGCTGATATATGAACATTTGCACAACCTAGCCCATCCAGGCATAGCAGCTACCACAAAACTAATTTGTTCCAGATACGTATGGCCAAATATGAAACGAGACATCAAAAACTGGGTTCGTGGCTGTGAGAAGTGTCAAAGATCAAAAATACAGAGGCACACCAAAGCACCTCTTGGCACGTTCTCTCTTCCTGATGCACGTTTTTCCCAAATACATATAGATATCGTAGGTCCCTTGCCTCCATTTGACGGTTTCAGCTATCTTTTAACGATGATTGACCGATTTAGCAGATGGCCAGAAGCCGTACCTATATCTGATACACAAGCTAAAACAATTTGTAGTGCCATATTAAAGCATTGGATATCAAGATTTGGTTGCCCTTCTCTCATAACCACGGATCAAGGCCCACAAATGCGATCAGCAATATTTGATGAATTTACGAAAATGATGGGAACACAGAAGATCCGCACAACGGCATATCATCCGATATCGAATGGCATTATCGAAAGATTTCATCGACATTTAAAGTCATCCATCAAAGCTCACGAAACCAGTAGGTGGACTGAAATATTACCGATAGTTTTACTAGGCATTCGCACAGCAGTGAAGGAAGATATACAAGCTTCTTGCGCTGAGCTTGTCTACGGCACTACGTTGAGATTGCCCTGTGATATGCTGGATGAATACAAGATCCGACCTTTCAACGATAACTTCGTCACGCAACTACGAAACACCATGCGGCAGTTAAGTCCAGTTGCTACATCATCTCACTGCCAAGAGAAGTTCTATATACACCCTTCCTTGACATCTTGTTCACACATCTTTCTAAGAGTGGATCATGTACAACCTCCATTGTGTCAACCATATACTGGTCCTCACAAAGTCCTAAGTAGAACTGGGAAAACTATAACAATCGAGCTTAATGGTCGTAAGTCTACGGTATCAATAGATCGAGTGAAGCCAGCTCATTTGATTTCTACTTCAGACTTGTCCACGAAAACTGTTCCAGAGAACTCTAAATTAAAACTCTCTCTTAAGGCGGACAGTAACCCTGACCAAACAAAAACTGTCACACGTTCGGGCAGACATGTCCATTTTCCTAAAAAACTGGCATCTTATATTACTTACTGAAATTGTTGATAAATTGTTCATTTTGCATAGTACACATTATGCCTATATTTTGTTATATATTGCAATTTTATTTCATGTAAATATCCTTGTAATTTTTCTCCACAAGCGTGGATTCTGACACAGATAGTCAAAAAAAAAAAAAAATAGTATACACTTGTATATCGTTTCTTCGGTACCCTACGTCACTGGGGGGATACTCTGTGGCAGCCGCAGAAAGGCAAGGGAGAAAATTCTTCGTTCGGAATGGCAGCTGGCCAGAGCCGTTGTCATAGCAGCGCAGACGAAAATGTTTACATTGCGTTTTTGTGTGTTCGAATACGAAGAGTGTCAGAATCGACGTTTATCAATGTTCTACGAATAAAGGTAGTAAAGTGTTTTTAAGTGAGTGATTATATTATACGAGCGACTCACCACAATATCATAAATGTGAAAGTATGTATGGTTTTTAAAGTCAAATCAAAGTTAAAAGGAATGAATTAATGAATGCCTTTGTATAGATATTTGCATATAGATTGATTTAAACGCAGAAATGAAAATAGTATTTATATACTATATAGAATAATATCTTTATTTATGTATTCAACTATTTTGATTATAAAGGAAAAAGTTCGTTATTTTCATACAGAATAAACTGACATTATTCTATTAAACTTTATAAACTTTATTGTTGCCAAAAAAAAAAGGGGAATAACAATTTCTCCCAAAGAGATCATTTTAATTTGTAAGATTTTCACGTGCAAAGGGAAAATGCAGCAAATTACAAATAATAAAAAAGATAAATAGGACAGTAATGAATACATATAAACATTTCACACCAAATACCACCTAAATTAATTTTTGTAGTGGTATTTTCCCACACTACGAAGAAAGATTCCTCGATTTACACGATTTTACTTGGCCTTCCTTTTCTCATTGGTTGCGATTTCATTTTCGCAATTGCGTATATTAATTGGCACAAAATTTTACATTTTTATGACTGAGGTATATGTAAGGCCATACAAATAAGAAATTCCGTATTGTTTCCTATAAAATGTGATAAAGTGTTGGTTAACTATATATGTTTCTATTAAGAGGAGCAGGGCTGCCAAGACTCCGGCGTTCTGGATACCAGTATTTTAATACAAAAAATGTTACTTTATTTAATTGAAACATTTGCGCGATTTAAAAGAACAACATTTTCTGTAAGGTAATAGTGTTGTGCAAAAAGCCTGAGACTTGCCATGTCTGGTGGGGAGTGAAATGTTTTATTTAATGCATTTATCTCTATTTTAATGCTACGTGAACAACGTCCCGTGTAACAGCTTGTAGAGTGTAAAATAAATTATTAAAATAATCCCTATTACGAAAAATGAAACAAAATGCCCGGCTAAGGGAAATAAAAGGTTAGTTAACCTTTCGTAATTTGACCTGAACACAGGTGTGCATCAAATTTCAACGGTGTTTGTAACATCACGATTTTAAATTAAATGTGGATACTATTAAAAGGCTATCACAAAAAATACTTAACGGCGCCATATCACGTTTATCTATTTAGTCAATTGGAAGTGGACACGATGATGAATTATTAACCGTTAGGTTTAGAACTCCCCCTACTTTAGGGTGATTTTAGTAAGTTAATGCTATCGAGTACATTTTTAGATATTTAGATTAGATCTTAGATATAAATATTGCAGAATGGTAATCAAAATTATTATTAGATTTCTAAATTAGATGTCTCAGTTTACATTTCCAAAAGTTCTTTATCGATTAGATACAGATGTTTGTGGTTAGCAGGCAAGTAAATACTTCTGTATGGATATTAGGATAACGTAAAATGCTTGACCAAATTGTTGCTTATCCTTATAAATCGCAGTGTAAAAATGAATCTAAGATATAGGATAATCATTAACTCAATCAATAGAAAATTACAAATGCAAAATAAATTACACAACGGGGGGTTCAGGGGGGGGCACCCCCCTGAAGAAATTTGCTTTATTATATAAAAATTACTAGAATAAGTAGCTCGTGAGAATTTCAGAATATCATTACATAACAACGTGTTTAATTTAACGCTTCTAATGTCTGAAACCATCGAAATATTTTTTTCTCCTTCTATAAATGTTTGTGTAATTTAAAAGTTTAAATTTTGGTTTTGTAGAAAGATTAATATTAATCAAAATTTGCTAAAAACAATAAGTTGCAGAGATGACGTTGAGGCTCTTGATCTGCAGATTTACTAGTTGCCGAAACGTCAGTGAAGGCTTACTGTGGAGACACGAAAAGTTTTGATTTCCGTTTGTCTGTCTGTCTGTCTGTCTGTCTGTTCCGCGATAACTGCCGCAAAGAGCACACGATCAGCTTGAAATTAATTGGGCATTTTCGTGATATACCCGGACGTAGCTGTATAGTTTTTGGTTAAATTTGGTTCATTCGTTCGGAAAATATGGAAGATTTTATTTTTCTTTATAATGCTTTTCTACGGCAAGTCAGACGATTTTCAAATTTCGATTAGTTGAAAGAAAATGGCACGTTTGATCAATGGATTTAAATGTCAAATTATGGATACTAAAATTCCAAATAAGGGTTTTAAATTATTCCTATTATATTGAAGTTTTATCAATATATCTATCAGATTTTTTTTATTTACGTGTATAATGTTTTGAGGACATTTATACATGTATTCCAATAATATAAAGACTTTTTAAATTAATTTTCTTGTTTTACATGATACATATTTCTTTTTTTTTTTCCTTTTCTGCGTTGCCTAGCGACTGTTATTCGTAGCCTATCATTGCGTCAAATATGAATGAAGTTTGTAAATTACGTTAATTTTGTTGCAGGTACTATTAAAAGGCTATCACAAAAAATATTTTATCGCGCCAAATCGATGCAATTTATGCAATTAACAGTGGGCACGATAATGAATTATTTTCCAGTAGATTTATAGATGTCCAGATATGCATATTTTGGGGGGCTTTTAATATGTTATTGCTATCGCATGGATTAGGATGTTTAAACTAATGTTTAACCATGCTATAAGTGAAAAAAAAAAGCACAGTTAAAGGCATGTAAATCCTTTTTAACACTTAACAACATGGATGAAAAGTATTTATGACTTCAGTTTTTCTATCTGTCGCCTGCCGTGTTTCTCTACGTGCTCTAACTCGCGTAAATATAGTCGGGATTACATGTAATTGACATACGTTATTGAGGTTTGCCAAAGTATGTTTGGTATTAAAAATGAAGAGTGTATTATTCATAGCTTAATTACAGGGACACTCAAAACTATTCCGTTACATTATAGTCTTTGAGAAAAATCGTCTGCGGTGTATTTTAATAATGTTACACAATTTTAAACGTAATGAAATTTATATACTTTATTAAGGTGCACTAGAACCTGATTACTATAAAATATGTTATGTGTAGCACTTACAGCTTGCGTACAGGGAACTCAAAAGTATTTATAATATTACAATCTTTGAAGAAAATCTTTGAAGAAAGAAATTTTGTGGCGTTTTTTAATGATGCTACTCTGTTACAAAATAATAAAATTGATATGTATTTTTGAAACATTTTTGTAGTATATGGGGTGCAAAGCATATGTTTTTTTCAGGGTCACACAAAAGTGGTCGATTAAAATGTGGTCTACGGGGGAAAAAAACTCTTCACAGCTTATTTTAACACATTAGCGACGGGAAACGAGAATTCTCGTTTTTATTCAGAATACATCATTGGCTAAGGGAGTGACTTCTACTTTACAGAAAAGACATTTATATTGTGTTGTCCATATTTTTTATAGATTGTAAGATATTATATATTACATCCGTACATTGAAAGATATTTACTGCTGCATAAACATGAAAAACATATCTCAGAAACCAATTTCCGAGGCACTTTGAGAAGAGGGAGGAGCTTCTACTGTTTTTAAACCCAGATTTAATTAAATTGCCTGTCGTCAGTGTGTTAATTGTGTTGCACTAATTCAAACATTATGAAATTAAATTACATTACTGTGGTTGACTACAAGAAGCTTGAATATGATTTGTATCGTATTTATCGTTCATTTATAGGGTCACATAAAAAATTTCGGATACAGTTCTGGTCTATTAGGGATGATTGCTGAAGAGCATTTTCGATTATGGTGTGCGTTTTAACGTTAAGTAAATTTGTGCTTAATAAGTAGTGCTTAAATATTGTATAGACCATGTACAGGGATACACAAATGATTTCGTAAGTATAAATGAAAATGAGCGCGAATTGCTTCAGTGTTTTTTTTTTTTTTTTTTTTTTTTTTTTTTTTTGAGTTATGTATTTCCCAGCAAAATAACATTTAGTATACTAACAAATGTTTGCAGAATTTAAATAGAACCATATACAGGACTCCGCAGAAACTGGATATATGGTGCACACTATGCATACTAATCCCCGGAAATGTGATATGAGCAGTTTTAAGAGGGTTTTTTGTCTGCATTAAATTTAAATGTTATAGACGACGCGTAAACATCTTCACGTAATATACAGGGCTGTAGAAAAGAATTCATGTACGTTTCCGTCTATTGGTAGAATTTACTAAAGGACATTAACACAATTAATTGATAATTACAAATGTAAATTAAATTACACTACGAAGGGGTTCAGGGGGGCAGAGCCCCCTGAAGAAATCTACTTTATTATCTAAAAATTACCAGAATAAGTAGCTCATGAGATTTTCAGAATACCATTACATAACAAGGGGTTTAATTTAACGCTTCTAATGTCAGAAACCTTCGAAATATTTTTTCGTTTTATAAATGTTTATGTAATTTCAAAACTTTAAATTTCGTTTTTTGTAGAAAGATTAATATTACTCAAAGGGTGCTAAACACAATGAATTGTAGAGCTGACGTTGAGGCTCCTGATCTGCAGATTTACTAGTACGTAATACATTTGCATAATACATATTATAGGTATGTGTATAATACATAATACATGTGCATCATTATGACGTCAGAATAAACAAAACATTTTTTGTCGCCAAATTTGAGAATTGACATGATATATTACCAAATTTGGCGAAACTTTGCTAAATGTCGCCAAGCTTGGCGAATATTTGCAGCTAGTGGCTATTTTTCAATGAGTTAATTATTAATGCGAGCCATCTATTTTTATTTTTCCGCATATCATCTGAATATTTAAATGATATATCGTACTAATATTTCCAAAGTGCTAATAGTTTCGTCATTGCACAAAACCTCTGCTGTTGTTATTATATTGTACTGTTAGTATACTTACTGTGACTATGTTGTTAATCTTTACACCGCTAAAACTTCTGTATTATATAAAGAGAATTTACGGAAACTATTAAAGCATTGAAACTGCCAGTTGTTCTTATGATTATTATAATTCTATAATATGTAACCTGTTAATCGATATGTACGTTAGAATGAATCTTCTATAATCCGGTTCCTCGCATTTTAGTTTTCAGGTTTCGAATAAAATTAGCTAAAATCTTAAAACCATGGCACACTGACTAATTCTTCAACACGATCAGGTGAGAAGAATGATAGATTTTCAAATGGATCGTGGCAGTGAGCCGGTAGACCTTCTATTCTTCCGTAATCGAGTGTATTGAAAAGGTTAATGTGAAACAGAAAGATATTAGCATCAATATGGTTTAATGCAAATGCAGATATTGTCAAAGGATTTCATAAGAACCATTTCACTTGTACCCAGTCGTATCAGTTAAAATGCAACAATTGGCAGTGAGCCCAATAAGAAAAGATTACTTAATAGGTTTAAAAATTCCGCATTAGAGAACGAATAGTAACTGCTAAGGAAACATGCATAAGTGAGTTAAGAGATATTTGTCACGAAAGATGAAATACATAACAACACAAAATATACGATGTGCTTCCATGATCGTAAAGAGTTCTTGATTTCTCTATCAAAAGCTTGCGACTTGGCGAAAGAATGGGCAAGTAAATTAAATTATGAGTAACAGTAACATGATGCAACGTTTAACATGGAATTAATACGGTAAATACTCCTTGCTAGAGACGGCTAGTACTTTAATATGAAAAGAAATAAAGTATAAATTTGTAAAGCTCAATAAAATAAATTTAGGTATTTTTATGTTAGCCGGGCGCAAGTGGCAAATCGCCAAATATTGTTCCCAACTCCATTGTTCATATTGCATTCATTTCATTTAAAGATATATACTTTTCAGTCATCTCATTTAAAATAGATGCATTTCCCTGATTTTATTTAATAGAATATTTAACATAGAAATAAATAAATAAATAAATAAGAAATAATAACATAAACCAAAATATTTTATTTGAAAACCAAAGCATTGTTTCTAATTTACACATGTGAAAAATGAAAATTGCTATTGGCGAAAAAACAAAAGGCTAATGAGGAGATTTGCTCCCGGCTAACATAAAAGTACCGAAATTTAAGTTTTTTCATCTTAATATAGTTTAGAATAACAAACTTGAAAAAACATACAAAAAGTAATGATATCCCAACAAAAAGTTTTCGGTAAAAAAAAAAAAAAGCGCCAAGTTCTCCTTAATGTTTCGGCCAGAAAAAATGTAGTGATATCTGAAGTTCGCACAACTTAAAAGCCAAACATCCCAAATCTTTCATTGAAAATGGCTTTCTGCGACTTGGCAGTTAATGCCTTCGGGAGAGTTTTTCAAATTTTCAAATATGTACAAATGAGTTACATGCCAACTACATTTTTTGATTATTTTAGCTTTTTGTGGCACAGAGTACAGAAATAAAATACACATTTGAAAAAAGCATTTAAACAACTTCAGTCTATTTAAATGCTTAGAAGTTAAAAATAACAAAATACTTGTATTCAGGAGATAATATCCCTAATTGCTAAAACATAATTAGTATCAGCTTTTAACAGTTTATAAATCGAATACCTCTTAATGTATGCAAACAAACTATAATAAATGTTCAAACGAAAAAAATCTCTTTCGTCAATACACAAGATTTCAATATTATACAATAAAATATAATGTAACATATTGTGAGATTTGAAGTAAATAAATTTGTTTTATTTCTTGGGTTTTACGTTAATAACTTTAGCTTTAGACCGTACAAAATGGCAATTAAACCACAAGTGGACTAAATCAGAGGTGTCCAACTGTGGCCCGCCGGATACCACTAAAATTTTAAAGAAATAGTCGACACGTTGAATCGCAGCAATTCGACGATTAGATAAGGCAAAGATAACTGTAAAATTTTAGTGGTATCCGGCGGTCCACAGTTCGACACCCCTGAACTAAATGATCTGTAATCAAAACTAATGTTTGTTGAAACTGAATGGTAGCTATCAGAAATCTTTTACTTATAATGTCTTTATGTGAATTTGCCTCTTTGCATTCTAATATTACTTTTAATATGTAAATAATTCATAAATGCGTAATTTCCAATCATTAATTTTGAAATGCTGTAGAAGGCATTAACGGCCAAGTCGCAGGAAGCCATTTTCAATGAAAGATTTGGGATGTTTGGCTTTTAACTTGTGCGAACTTCAGATATCACTACTTTTTCTGGCCGAAACATTAAGGAGAACTTGGCGCTTTTTTTTTTTTTTTTTTTACCGAAAACTTTTTGTTGGGATATATATCTTATCGTATTCTCAAAATTCTTTCGTGTGTTACCTTCAGAAATGTTCGTAGTTCATTTATCTTCCTGTATTTTTAAGTTTTCAACAAGTTTTATATATAAACTAAGTGTTTAAATGTTGTCTTTTTTTTTTTTTTTTTTTTTTTTTTTTTTTTTTTTTTTTTAAGCGTCAATTTCCCATAGACTTAACATTACGTAAACAACGAAATTCTTATGCTTTGAAAACACTTAAATCTTGTTCATTTTGTTTCATAATCGGTATTTTTAGCTCAATTGCAGTTTTATCTTTCTTTTAATATCATTTTTATTTAGTTTTCGACAACTTTTGATTATTTGCTGAGCGTTTTAAAAAGAACTGTTTTGGGAAATTAGCGTTAGCACTATCCCATGTATTCCTATGGGATTTTTCTAGCAGATAAAGGGAAAAAAGAAGGGAAAAAAAAATCATAAGGCTATAATTCAACTTTCCGTCACTTATTTAAAAAAAAAACTAATACCAGTTTTGTGTACAGTAAAGTATAAGCTTTCTTTACATGCCAATTACATCATTATGTATAGTGTTTTTATATTTTTAAAAAATTCTGGAAAAGTGTCGTGAAAAAGTTTGTTCTGACCCCATTTCCCATAGCGTTATGAGTTTTGTGTACATTTTTCAAACACTTTTTGCACCACTTTTTCTTATCATTAATGCTTTAAATTTATACTCTTCCGAAAGTTAAAAGTATAAGCTTTTTAGCGGTATAAGTTTTATTATTTTCCTATAATTATAAGTATTTTTAATTTGCATTTGAAAATTGTAAAAATTTATCCTTTCGTGTGATTGAGAGGTTGGTGGTTTCTCGTTTCAATACACTGGTTTTTAGCTAAATATATATGTTAAGTTGTATTTTGAAAATTGTTTTCGGTTCATCGCAGCTGGTCTGCCTTCATGACAGAGTAGGCTGTGATGACGTTAATATCTTCTGATTGGTCTAAATTGTAAACATCTCGGATATTATCCGACACCGAGTTCTACCTGCAATAAACATTAGTAGTTAGACATATTAATATGTTGCCAGCTTCCTCTAAGAGGAATTTTCACCACAATAACTTCATAATTGAAGTCTTAAGGGGTCATGCAGGGCATTTTGGATGTATCCAGTTGGCCCTTTAAGGTCCCGTAATGTCAAAAGAGTTCCCATCGGTTTTCAATGGGGATTTCTTTATGGAGTTTTATTTTGATAGGTAGCAATACCAGTAATTTTGTAAATGTAAGGATATGATCTTTCTGTGCTTCTTTTTAGTCTTAAGGGGTGAGCTACTGTTAAAATATAGACACAACCTCATTTTAAGTTATCTTTTCTATTCCGCAATTTTGTTTCTTCAAAGAATTTTAAGGTAATGATAGAGTGAAATATTAATTTAGTAAACTGACGCCTATAGGCTGTTCTGAGATGGAGTAAGGTTAAAGAGAAAACAGATAAGACAAATATAGTTAAATAGTTCGGCCATTTTGTTTCCCAATGCAATTATGGCCATTTTGTTTCTAGTTAATGGAATTAAGTAAAAAGTAAATCATAATAGAAAACTTTAGAGGTGTACGACCATTTTAGGTCACAAGGATAATGTTGGGGCTTATGTAAAGAAAACATAAATATTACTGTTATAAACTCTGCCATATTGTTTTGTTTAATCTTAATTAATTAATTTTCCTATGTTAATAAAAATATCAATTAAAAAAAAAAATTCAAATTCCCACAAATAATACCTTAAAATGTAGGTAATAAAAAAAAAAATCCGGACTGAAAATTACCAAATCTATGAGCTACGAGGCACGTTCATAAAGTTTTGTCTGGTTTTACTGAAAAATGTAAGTTATAGGATTAACCCACATAAATAATACCTCATTTTAAAGGTCATGGAAAATGCGGACTGGATTTCAAAACAACTAAGCCCTATGAGGCATGTCCATAAAGTCTCGGGCCTTTTTATACAAAAAAAAAAAAAAAAAAAAAAAAAAAAAAGCTTAATAACTTAGTAAATTACAGCACTTTTAATATGAGGTCGAGACTTAGGAAAGTCACCTTATATGAGAACTTTTCACGACTAGTCTGAATATGCAATTGGTTTTGTGCTAACTTAAAGGGGAGCCTTATTAAGGGGGTATTAAAGAGATCAGCAAGTTTATATACTTTTCTAACTTTTTTCTTTATTGGAATCATCTAGTTATATCATTTTAAGCAAGTACATTCAGTTGTACCAATATCGGCGTTGGTGCCTGAAAGGGTTAACAATGGCCGTTTTTTACCTAATTATCTTAGACCATCCATGTGATCTATCAAACTGAAGGTCCTTACGAGCTTGACCTGTTCCCCCCCCCCCCCCCCCACACACCCTCACTTAAATTTCCGAAAAAGCACGAAATTTCTCTAGATTTTTGAACAAAAAGTTGATTATTTAATAAGGAACTTATAATCAAGCTTACATTATTAGAATGGACCATGTGACTGTCCAAAGTGGGTGATCTTCAACAGGCGATGCATGGCCCTTTCACATGAATATAGGTAAGTAAATTTTAAATTTGAATACTGCATATAATTGTACAAATGGCACCTGACCACCAACTCCTCAACTAAATAAACTCTCTAACGCTTTGGGCTCTGCTATAAATTCAGACAGTTTCAGAAATCTCAGAAATTTGAAATTGTAGGCAGTGCTAAGGTGGTCTAGTCTATAACAAAGAGTGACCATAAAATTATGAATTCACTGTAGCATGCTGCAATAATTCTCGTCAGTAAGGTGCGAGTTGCGACTTGTAAAGGAACAAATTGTATATATGTTGTAATTAATTATTTAAACAAATTGCACCAATCATAATGCTTTGTATATACTGTATATATATATTGTTCATTTATTATATTCTATTATTATATTCATTATTATTACTTATTTTATCATCATTATAATCAAACTGTATAAAATAACAAATATTACAACATAGCAGCTATGAGCTATATTATTGAATTATATTACTGAATTAGTCTGGTCGGTCTCAGGCTGACACGTGATCGTGTGCATGGGAAGTCGTGGCAACATGTACCCCATTTTCTTTTTACTATTTAGCATTAATTTTTTCTATCACTTATTTAATTATTATTTTTTTATTTATATATTTTTGAAATTTATTTTAATATTCTAAATTGCCCAATATTCCAAATTGTTTTTTCTTAGTTATTTTCAATGGTCTAGACCATTGGTTTTTGCTTTATCTTTCCTAACTACCTTTCTTTCAATGATATATGGTGGGCGGCTTTTGATTCCTCAACCTGCTTTCTAATAATAATATTTAAATAGCAACTATATATATATATATATATATATTTTTTTTTTTTTTACGTCTCAAGAATCTAATTCTTAGGGATAGAAATTTTCATTAAGTTGGTCCGCTGAGGAAAGTAGACTAACACGTGCTTATATCTGTTGAAGAAAAACAAAGAAGCTTCATTATGTCCGAGAAAAATTTCGGTAGCTCCCTGCCACCATCAAGAGGGAGGCTACTGTATAAATACAAAGATGTGCAAAAATATGACGTTAGTATTTTTCAACTGTACGATTTGATGGAAAGGTTTTATCAACGTAAGGCGTCAGGCAGCGATAAAGAAGCCAGGAATTATCAAAATGCCCTGGAGCAGAAAATCAAGTTGATGTCCAACAAATCAGATATTCTTACAGTAGATGACAAAGATGAAAACCAGACAGATAAAGATAGTGAAACTTTTGATGAAGAGGACCCACTGCTTAGAGGTCTCACTCAGATCGCAGATCTCTATAAAAAGAAACAAACAGACAAAAAAGATACCCTACAAAAATTGAAGAATGACTTCCACGAGGAATTAAGACATAGATTTATTACACACGAATATAACTTATTGAGTAAAGAAATAGAAAATTCAAAAATCAACAAATTAGGAGATTCTGATACTGGAAAGAATACCTCAAATTCCTTGATAGAGGAAGAAGACGTGATATTGGAATCTACACCAAGCATGATCCACACACTTAGGACGGACAGTTACTCTGCAAGAAAGAAAATAAACCAGCTAGAGGATAAACATAAGAAATCAGAAAAGGAATTAAAAATCAAAACAAGAAAATTAGAAGAGCTAGACCAACAAATAAAGAAAAAGAAAGAAGAATTGGAAACAAAGGAGCAAGAATTGCTTCTCAAAAAGGAACAAATAGAGGAGTATTTAAACGAACTAAAGCAATATGAAGATAAAAGGAAATCAGCCGAACCAACACAAACAGAGGATTCACAAAATGAGTACTCATTAGTTTCTGCAGGGAGTGATGACGAAGAAAACGAGGAATTAGACAATTCGAAACAAGAAATAACAAGAGGACACAAATTACTCGAAAAAGAGTTCATTAGACATGGACGTAAAACTTGGAATGACAAAGACGTAACAAATTTTCTAAGAATCTACAAGAAACAAAACAGTACCTCACCGAAACAACAATCAACTCTTCAGCTAGACATGCAGAAAATAACAATAGAAGTAACGGCAACAATTAAAACAATATTCTCAATTACACAGGACCTCACTGAGACCTTAAACAGTTATCATGATAAAATCCTAAATGAATTAGAAACAGTACGAATTTCGAAGAGTAAGTTCACATCGTTCCAGACATACCAGGAACAATATAAATTCGAAACGCAAGGGAAACTTCATAAACTACAACAATACTGTGAAAAACAAACAGAAACCTTACAATCTATCTATTACGAATCTCAAGAGAACCAAACTGAACAGTTAAGGAAACATCTGTTAGAAAACATGGAGAAGCAGTTTAAAGATCAAACTAAAAAATTAGATGAAATAATAAAAGCATTACACCCTCAAAATGAAAGGTCACGTCAAGAACCAATGATGCAAACAAAAAAAAATTAAAAAACTCATTCTGATACCGAACGAGAATATGGAAATTTCACAAGTCTCAAAAATAATACGAGAAGAGGCTAAAAAATCAGACAAACCTCCGGAAATCAAGAATATAAGAAAAACCACGAATAATAATATAGAGCTAAAATCCTCAGAAAAAGAAATAGACACAATATCTAAGTTACTAGAAAATAAACAAGACAACTTTACAATCATACATCCGGAAGAAAGAACGATGAAAATATTACTACTGAAAATAAATAAAGACATCACTAAAGAAGAGTTAGAAGATGAATTAACTAAAAGAAAATATTTAGAAACGTTTACCATACTTAAATCAATAGAAATTCAGAAAACATCGTACAACAATTGGGTAGTCGAAGCGCCAGCAGCCGACTGTAGGAAAATGGTAAAAATGGGTAAAGTAAAACTCTTTTATGAAGTCTTTAGAGTTGAATTTTATATCAGAGTAATGCGATGCACAAACTGTCAAGAATTTAATAACCATGTCAAATCACAGTGCGAATTTCGGACAAGGTGTGCCAAGTGCTCGGGGAAACAGGAAACTAGTGGATGCGAAGACAAAGTAACAAAATGTATAAATTGTATAAGATACAATAAAAACGAAGCCAATCACCCAGCGTATTCACCACAATGTCTCATTTTCCAATATGAAAAAGACAAAAGACTGAAAGAATACTACAAATCAAAAGAAATCTTTCGGAATATGAAGACTCTAACAAGACAAAACAAAGACGAAATTGAAAAAATGTCAAGAAACTATAAGAGAGAAGACCAACATATTGGAAACCAACCTTCTGAAAACAGAATTAGAGGAAATAGATATGAAAATGACTATAAATATGACAACAATTATACACAAAGTAAAGAATATACAAATAACAGATATGGAAGAAGTGATAATCAGATAAAATATAAAGAGGATGAAGCAAAGGATATATACGGAGAAACAAGAACTATAACAATGCGAACCTTCGAAAACTCGAACAGAAAGAACCATAATTATACATATCCAAAATATACAAGGGAGGCTTCGCCTCCCAGTCGCCGATAGAGGCACTTATAATCAAAACCAAGCTTCATCATCACAATCAATGTACTTCTTTGGTGGTACACCATTACATCAACAAGATATAAAAGTAACCCATAAACTTAAATAATTGTCGTGCAGCAAATTTTCAATTAATTAAATACATGAACCAGAACAATATTGACATAGCACTAATCCAGGACTACCATAGAAGCAAAAACTCTTTTACTGGTCTCCCGATTTCTTGGGCTTTATATCAATCAACATTAAAAACAGCGGGAATATTGATCGCCAACCCCTTATTTGTACATAATAAGATTCTGAAAACAGATAATAGTGTATTTATAAATGTAACAACGAAGTTAGAAAATTTTAAATTTGCTTCGCAATACTCAAAGCCGAAAGGAGATCTAGCTAAAGATTTTGAGGACTGGTCAAATATCATTCACAATTGTACTAATCTAGTATTAGGAGGCGACTTTAATGCCAATCTGAGGGCCTGGGGTTACAGCAGAAATAACGCAAAAGGTGAAATCCTACTAGATTATCTTGCAAATAGAGATCTAACAATAGTGAACGACCCACAAGCAGAAAAAACTTTTTTCTTGGGAAAGAAAAAAGGTAACCCTGATCTTACATTATGTGGATTAAGTACGAAGGACTTACTCGACTCTTGGGCAGTAGAAGTGGACTTTCCATCATTAAGTGATCACAGATACATAAACTTCACATTGAAATTAGAACCTCTCTTACGAAATCTGTACAGATTTAAAACCAAATATGAAACTTTTAAAAAATTCAACAAAGAATTTGATAAAAAGGAAGAAGAATTATGGACAACACTTCAAGAAACATCAACTCCTGAGGAGTTAGATACATGGGTAAACAACTTCCAAATACACATGGAAAATTTAATGAATTTGACACTTAAAAAGAAAAATCATAAAAGAGACCTAAATATCAACTGGTACACAGACAAACTCAAAATTGAGCGTAGTAGACTTAACGCACTACATAAACGATTTCGAAGAGACTTAGAAAATCAACAGTACAGGAAAGAATATAAAAAAGCATTGGCTGAATACAAACTACATATCACGAAAGCTAAACAAGACTCACGGTATTCATTCTGTCAACAAACCACAAGTGTATATGGCACAGCTTTCAAAATAATGATGGGAAAATACCTAAAAAATACCGATTTAATCCACACAACACTAGAAACATCAGCAACAGAGGACTCATTTCTTGATATACAACAAAATCTAATCTATCATCATTTTGGGAATCCAGATACAGAGCAAATCCACTCGAGAATAAATCGGGACCCTATTACAAATGAAGATTTTGACAAAATTAAAATCAATATGAGGGAACTCAAATATGTTATCAGCCAACAAAATCCTAAAAAAGCACCAGGGTATGATATAACTGACATAAAAATAATAAAGAATCTAACTAAACGATATCCAAAACTGATGCTACTCCTTTACAATAAATGTCTTCAGATTGGCCATTTTCCAACGGCGTGGAAGAAAGGTGTAGTTATATTCTTTCGAAAGAAAAATAAAGACCCAAGAATTCCAAAGTCATACAGACCAATAACCTCACTCCCAATGATGGGTAGGGTGTTAGAAAGAGTCATAAAAATTCGTACACAAACTTATCTAGAAAACAGAAATCTCTTAGCAAACCAGCAACATGGCTTCAGAGAGAAGAGAAGCACACTAACGGCATTACAATCAGTAAAAGATCAAATAATGGAACTTCTGCAGCAAAATAAATATGTAGGACTAATATCATTTGATATCCAAGGGGCTTTTGATTCAATAGATTGGAATATGATCTCGGAACTAATTGAAGATTCAGAACTACCTAGATATTTAAAAAATTTACTCATAAACTATATAAGTGAAAGATTTATTGGAGCAAACAATTTTGATTTCATTCAGTGGATTCGCAGTTTCAAGGGATGCCCGCAGGGTTCATGTTTAGGCCCGCTTCTATGGTTAATAGTGGCAGATTTCATTATTAAGGAACTACTTAAAAAATTTCCTTAACTAGTAGTCTATGCAGATGACTTCGTGGTCTTAGTAAAGGGAAATACAAGAACTGGCTTGGAAAAAGATGTTAACGATAAGATCCGAAGTTTTGAAGAAATTTGTAACAGGCTAAACCTGAACATCTCACAAGAAAAAACAAAAGCCATACTCTTTGGAAGAAATCTATTAAATAACAGACATCCAATTTTTAAATTAAAAAATAAAACAATTAAAATTGAAAAATCACTACCATACTTAGGAATTATCTTTGACCAAAAATTAAAATTTCAAATTCACTTAGAAGACTTAACGGCAAGAATATCTCAGTTCGTGACCAGTTTTAAATTTCTGGGAAATTACCAGAAAGGAATTAATTCAAAAATAAAAAAGATGTGGTATACGACGGTAGTGGAAAGACAAATGTTGTATGTACATGAAATTTGGTTCCCTAATTTAAACAGTCGTGGAATTAGAACATTAAAGACAATACAAAGAATGAGTTTAATGAGTGTCATCAAAACCTACAGAAGTATCTCACACGAAGCATTAAATGTTTTAACAGGCATACCACCAATCATTACGAAAATCCAGAATGAATTCATGGCATACCAGACAAAAATGGGAAAAAGAAATTTAATAATTCAATCAATGAAAATAAATAAGGATAATTTAATGTTGAAGGAAAGTACGTTTGATTTTCCGGATTACTACAAAATCAATAACCTGAATATAATAGAAGAAATAACGGAGTCACAGATTCGTAGCAACAAATTAAAGATATATACAGATGGCTCTTTAATGGAGCAGGGGACATCATGTGCCTTTACAGTAATGTTAAACGATGCTTTTATCCATGATAGTGCTGCACGGCTAAATCCTCATAATTCAATCTATCAGGCAGAGCTTAAAGCAATATTAAATTCTATAGAATGGTTTTCAACCTCCAGATTCACATCAGTTCTTATATTGACAGACAGCAGATCTTCATTAGATGCCCTCAAAATTATTTTCCCAAGAAATATAATCATAAGACAGATTTATACAGAAATTCAAAAAATCCCGCAAAAATTAATAAATATAGCATGGACAAAAGCTCATATAGGAACTGTTGGGAACGAACGTGCAGACACCTTGGCTAAAAACGCAATTAAACACGACCACTACGATGAAATTCAATATATACCATACCCAGATTCAATAATAAAAAATTATATACGGGAGAAAATTATCCTTGACTGGCAAGACATCTGGAAACACTCAGAAAAAGGACGTGATACATACAAAATTCTAGATAAAGTAAACAAAAAATTTATCTGCATTTCAAGATCGTCAGTCTATTATATTAGTGGCCATGGCAGTTTTCCTGCATTTTTACATAAAATCGGCAAATTAAATTCGGACATGTGCTCCTGCACCAAAGCTAGAGGAACAGTACAACATTATATTTTTGGGAATTGCTCTCTTTTACCTAATCATTTCAAATTCAATAAAAGCAAAACCTTAAGGAAAAACTTCCAAAAAATTTTACAGGATCCAGCAAACTTTTCAGTGCTAAATGAAAACTACAATATTCTCAATAAACATTATTCCTTCATAAAAGAGATTTTATAAACAGTGTCATAGAATATTATAGAAAATAATAAAATGCCTTAAACAACCAAGATTATTCAAAAAATAGTTAAGTAATATCTTGATTTGCAAAAAGACTAAATTTCTGAACTTTGACAAAATCGTCAAATCTTTAAATTTTAAAACTGTGAAAAATGAAGTATGTCTAAAAACTGTGAAATATGTTTTCAAATCTTCAAACTGTGAAATATGTCTTCAAATTGTAAAATATGTCTTCAAACAGAAAGCTGTAGTGCCTTGCTCAGTAAAATAATGCCCAAGAACAAAGAAATATAATATCTTTGATCCAAAATAGTGAAATATATGACTAAATCTTCAAACTGTGATCTAAATCCTCAAACTGTGAATTAAATCTTCAAATTTATAGTGCTCTGGGTTGTAAAATAATGCCTACGAACTATGAAATATAATCCATAGATCTGTAAAATATAATGATTCAAAATTGTGAAACAAACTTTATGAACTGTGAAATACAAAGACTTTCGAATTTAGAACTCTAAAATTAATAATAATCAATGATCTATATCTCAAATTTGTTTAACAGGTCATCACTCAGGAACATAATTAAATTCAGCAAGTTTAATATCTAATTTAAATATTATTCAAATTTTCAAATTCTTACATTGATTTAATTATCTATTTTATCCTAAATGGATTACTTATTTAGTTGTATTAAGAATTTATTAAGATTTATCAAAACTTCTATGACTTTTTAAGATTTAATGCTAATCTCCTTGATGAATTAGTTTTTTAAATTTCTAATTTTAAATTTCAGGCTTCAAGATTTCAAGCTTTTAAGCTATTTCTATTAAACTTTAAATAAATCATATTCTTTCTACTCACAAGTAGTTTTCACAATAACTGATTGATGATCTGTAATATCCATACATAAAAGATCCAAAGTTTCAAAACATTGTTTAATTTGGGCTCGCCCAGCTTATGCAACATTGGGTATCTCTTGTGAGAAGATTGTACTACATCCTAAGTGAAATTTCAACTAGTATGTTGTGGCCATCACAAAACTTTCTTCTATCTCATACTTGTCAATACTTCAAAATTCATTATCACATTAATATTTGGAAATTTTTCCAGAGAGAAACATTCGCCTTGAATACAATATTTCAAATGAAAATCAAATTTCAAATTATTTTTTGCTTAAAAGGCGTAAGGACCAACTTAGTGAAAAATATTCCATGCCGGGAATCGAACCCGGGTCATCAGTATAGCGCACTGACGTTCTACCGCTAAACCACATGGAACGATACCCAGCCTGGAACCAATTTTTCACTAAGTTGCTCTTTACGCCTTTTAAGCAAAAAATAATTTGAAATTTGATTTTCATTTGAAATATTCATTATCACAGTGCATCTATGCTCATCATGAGGATTCTAAAAAGATGAAATTTCGTGCATTAGTTCTTGAGATATTACTGTCCATGAAATCGTGTAAATCCATCAAAATGCAGCATAGCAGCGCCACCTATTGGGTGATTTACACCAGACCCTAATTATCATCCACATGTGTCAATGTCTAACTGAATATGAAGTTCGGGGAAAATCCGTGCATTAGTTCCTAAGATAGAGCTATTGCGCAAATCATGACAAATGCAGCATAACAGCGCCACCTGTTGAGCGATTTACACAACCACATAATCAGTATCAACATTTATCAAGGTGTACTTGAATCTGAAGTTTGATGAAAATTCGTGCATTAGTTCTTGAGATAGAGCTATTGAGGAAATAGTGCAAAATGCAGCATAGCAGCGCCACCTATTAGGCGATATTCACCAACACGTAGTCAGCATCATTTCATATCAAAGAGTAACTGAATCTGAAGTTTGATGAAAATATGTCCATTAGTTCTTGAGATACAGCGATTGAAGAAATCGTGAAAAATTCTGTATAGCAGCGCCACCTGTTGAGCGATTTACACCAAAATGTACAAAATGTCAATTCATATCAAAAATTAACTGATTCTGAAGTTTAGTGAAAATTGTTGCATTAGTTCTTCAGATACCGCTATAATGGAAATTCTGAAAAGTGCAGCATAGCAGCGCCACCTGTTGAGCAATTTGCACCAAAACACAAACAGCACTAATTCATATAAAAGTATACATGAATCTGAAGTTTGTTGAAAATCCAAGCATTAGTTGTTGAGATAGAGCTATTGCGGAAATTGTAAAAAATGCAGTATAGCAGCGCCACCTGTTGAGCGATTTACACCAAACTGTACAAAACTTCAATTCATGTCAAGGATTAACTGAATCTGAAGTTTGATGAAAATCCGTGCATTAATTCTTGAGATAGAGCCACTGCGGGAATTGTAAAAAATGCAGCATAGCAGCGCCACCTGTTGAGCGATTTGCACCAACATGTAATCAACATCAAGTCTTATCAGGGACTAACTGAATCTGAAGTTTCATGAAAATCCGTGCTTTAGTTCTTGAGATAGAGCCATTGCGGAAATCATAAAAATGCAGCATGGCAGCGCCACCTGTCGAGCGATTTGCATCAACATGTAATCAGCATCAAGCCATATCAAGGACTAACATAATCTGAAGTTTTATGAAAATCCGTGCATTAGTTCTTGAGATAGAGCCATTTCGAAAATCATACAAAATGCAGCATAGCAGCGCCATCTGTTGAGCGATTTGCACGAAAAACTAATCAGCATCAACTTGTATTAGGGACTAACTGAATATCAATTTTTATTAAATTCCGTGCATTAGTTCTTGAGATAGAGCGCCCACAAAATTTGTGTCACATACACACAGACAGACAGACAGACAGACAGACTCACAGAGTCACAGACAGACATTTTGTAAAAACATGTTTTTCGGGTTCTCTGACCTCTAAAACGTGTAAATCCGTCGAAAACCGGAATTCGAAAATTTTCATGAATCCAATACTTTCTTCTTGTAAAGATAGAAGAAAGTAAAAAAGAGGGGTCTTCCATCCTGCTGAGGCCTCTGGGCCCGCTTCGGTGTCTGGGGGTTTCGTGGGATGGGGGATATGGGTTTTTTTCCCCCTCGTGGACATTTAGCTCCTATACCGCAAGGTTGGCTGTCCACGAGTGGGTGATTTCTGTGATTTCTGGTGCCTCATAGATGAGACATCTGAAAGCTTCGGAAGGTTACGCCAATCACTCGATAGACCTTGCCAGGTATGTACGTGGGTGGTTCAATAATTATTGTCTCTAGTGTATATAAAATGTTTGTATTGCGATGGTTGATGTGGAATATCAAATTCTACTGTCTTTAATGCCTTTATGCTTAATTTCAGAAATGCAGCTGCTATATTAACACAGTTTTGGAGGGAGGGATGAAGTTTTAAAGACCTATTCTTGAGGGAGCTTTTATGGAGGGATACATTTGTGACAGTGGATGAGATGTGGCTACATCACTATGATCCCGAGTCCAAACGACAGTAGTTACGTCTCATCCACTGTCACAAATCTAGCCCCATAAGCTAAAAATCAGCCTTTCACCCTCACTGCCCCCCCCCCATTCACTCCTTCCTCCAAAACTACGTGAATATAGCAGCTACGGTTCTGTAATTGAGCATATAGTCATCTAAGACATTAGGCTTCGATATTCCACTACAACCATCGAAGTACAAATATTTTATACACACCAGGGACAATAATTATTGAACCACCCTAGTACCGATGTTAGTGGGGGCACATGTGAGTAGTTACTGTAATCCTTATGTCAATAAAATGATCGTTTTCATTTCCTCCGCATTTCTTGTTTTTTGCCAAAACTTTTCATTTCCTTCCCCATATTGCTATAACAAAATTATTTCTTTATGTGTACTTTATCTTCCCTTACAGATTCGCCCATGAATATGGGGACACGCTGCATATGACATTTCATTACAATCTACACGTGCATTACCAAGGTATGCGTTCAGTGGCTGGTGGAGTAAATAAAGAAGTTATTTTAATAACAAAAATACATAAATTCTGTAAAAGACTAGTCAGTTTCTAATGGTAATATATTAAGAAGTTGGAAATTGCTCGTCAAACGTGGCAAATGAGGCGCGTTCGTACTATAACTAGTTTTATAATAATTTTTTGCACCGCATATTGTATTGAATGTATATTTTAGTTCACTTCATAAGTGCATATCAATTTCATTCTCTTCGAAAGGATGTAACATCATTAAAATGTACTTGAAATATTTTTTTCCCATTGGCCTTAATGTAACGGAAAAATTTTGACTGCCACTGTAATTAAACTATACATCTGATTTTCATAACATATGAAATGTTGCAACAACTATATATTTAAAATTTCAAACCATTCGCAAGGCTGTAACATCATTAAAATGCACTTGCAATAACTTTTCCCCATTGGCCATAATGTACAGATAACTTTTGTCTGTCCCTGTAATTAAACTATGCATCCGATTTTCATGAAATTTGAAATGACTCGAGAAAATTTTGCATCAATTATATATTTAAAATTTCAGACCATTCGGTTAGGTAGTTTTTGTTCTGTGATATGCGGACGGACAGACGGATAGACAGACAGACAGACGAGCGGACTGAACGACGACTATAGGTGCTACGTATTTATATAATTACGAACGCACCTAAAAAGCACATTATGTTTAATCAATAGTTAAAATCTCATTTTTATACATAAAAAGGTTTAGGAGATACAATAATTAAAACTTTGAATGCTTTTGTTGATTTCCATCGCGTTTAACTCTTTCAAGGGCGGTGGTTCATTTTTGGACCACCTAATTTTAATTCCTAAATGGGATATTGACACCAGAATTTTGGTTTAAAAATTTTCGTTTTATGAAATACACGAAGAAAAGCTTTTACTTATTTGCAAATAAATTTGTTTGTAAATTCCGGTGTCCTTCATTCATTTCAGTATTTTACTAATAGAAGTGCCTTGCCCCTGAAAGGGTTAAAAGGTAAGCACCATTTTTAAAGTTGTAAGTTAAGTATTAAGGTATACTGCAAACTTTTGTATTATGGAGCAAAAATATTGGCAAACAAAGAGAGAAATACTACTTGGTTAGAAATTTATTGTAACAAATGGTATATTATTTTGTTCTAGCAACTTCATTTATCTACTAAACATGTAACGTTTATTTTTTAATATTTTCATTATTTCGGTAAATACAATCCTGTAATCTTATACCATTGAAATAAAGATTCCAAAATGTCAAAGAAAATAATAACTTATAAATATAGAGAGTATTTCCATTCCATAATGTTGGTTGAATCCTGTTTACAAAGACTTCATTTTACTGATACTAGCTAATTTTCAGTAGGACTGAAAGCGGGAAATTTTGTCGGCCATTGGAAAGGATCTATCCCAAGATACCGAAAAAAAGGATATTTTTTGGTACGTTTTGAGGGACTTATTCTAAATAATCAGTATATTTACAAATTCTGACAACAGTACATTGGAAATCAAGAGAACCTTTAAATTTCAAAATGTCAAAGAACACACATTGTCTCATAAATGTACAACAGTAACTCCATTCTATAATATTGGTTGAATCTTCTTTACAAATGCTTTCTTTTATGGATAACTCACTAATTTTTAGTAGGGCTGAAGCCTGGGAGATTTATGAGCCACTGGAAAAGATAAATCCCGTGATACTCAAAATATTTTACTTTTTAGTACTTCTTCAGTGACTTATTTTAAATAATCAGCATCTTTCAAAATTCTACCAAAAATACACCGAAAATCTAGAGGACCTTTTAATATGCAATACGGATAACTCACTAATTTTTAGTAGGGCTGAAGCCTGGGAGATTTATGAGCTAATGGAAAAGATAAATCCCATGATACTCAAAATATTTTACTTTTTAGTACTCCTTCAGTGACTTATTTTAAATAATCTGCATCTTTCAAAATTCTACCAAAAATACACCGAAAATCTAGAGGACCTTTTAATATGCAATACGGATAACTCACTAATTTTTAGTAGGGCTGAAGCCTGGAAGATTTATGATCCAATGGAAAAGATAAATCCCATGATACTCAAAATATTTTACTTTTTAGTACTTCTTCAGTGACTTATTTCAAATAATTAGCATTTTCAAAATTCTACAAATAGTATAGCAAAAGCCTAGAGGATCTTTGAATTTGCAGTTGTCCAAAGTATCAAAGATTATAATTGCTCCATAAATGCATAACAGTATCTAAATTCCATATTATTTGTTCAACATGTTTTAAAGACTTTTATCAACTAATAATTTGCTAATTTTTAGCAGGACTGAAAACTGGAAATTTTATGGTTCATTGGTAAATATTGATACTTAAGAAATTTTACTAGGGTATCCTTTGAGGCACTTCTTACTGTGTCGCATATCCCTAATACGGCATTTCCGTAAAGATTGGAGTTTTTTATGGTTTCCTATTTTCAAAGTGTTTTGAGTGAAATTTTATTTTTAAGAAGAAGACTATCTTATAAGAAGGTAACATTACTATACGTTTTCATTAATTTTGTATATAAAGTATGTTTCGATATTAACCATAGATGCCAACACCTGTTAATTATACCGGAGCCTAGTCCAAAACATACATGTTTTTAACCGGAAAAGTTATATAAGGAAATGTGTCCTTTTTCAATAAGGTACATTTTAGATTTCATAGTTCATTTTCAAGTAAATTTTACAAAATCCCCCCCCCCCCCCCCCCTCCCTACTGGCATTTTCCTAAAATTTGCCATTTATAAAGATTATTTTATTAAAGATTATTATTTCCTTTTTTTTCTTTGTGAACTCAAGAACCTAAGTCTTAGCCTCCTCCCCCTCCCTCTTTTTTCTTTGTTGTCCAAGGAAAATCACCTTATCATCTACCTCACATGTTCAGCTTCCGGGGATGTGGGACATAGGTCCCGGGCGCCTCGGCAAAAGGTCTTCTTATCGTCGTAAAGATTTCATTTTGAATTTTTTGTTGAAATAAAATTTCCGGTTGAAAACATGTTCGTCTTGTATTAGACACTTGAATAATTAAGAGATGTTGGCATCTATGTATGAACCCTTAACGAACAAAGGTCTCGATATTTGCGAAAACTTGTGTTTGACACCAGTATTTTGACACGAACAAAGACCTCGATATTCGCGACACCAGTGATTTGACACCAGTATTTTTTGCAGAGAAAATATTATCTGTACATAAGCTGTGGGATTTCTGTACAGTTGTATTGAGTTATCCGGATGGCTGTTGGTGTTGATAATGATGTGAAACAATATTAAAAGAACGAATTAGTCCATATACCAGAGAAAGACCATCCGAATACTGCAATTTTTCTTTATTGACCAATTGGACATTAGGATCGAAATATTATTCGCAAGGCGAGCCCTCGGCAGGAGTCGAACGTTGGAGAGAGAGTGTTGTTGTTACATTTTTTATGCTCACAGAACGAATGTCAAGAAGGAAGTGTTCACAGTTACAGTTTCTCCAAAATGATCGAGTATTGGCAAGAGTACATATACATTTTCACCAATTACGTATGCTATATGGCGAGAATACCATGAGAGGAGAGATGCGGTCAGAGATTGTTAATTGAATTTGAATTGGGGGGGGGGGGGCGTAAAAGGGTAATATGAGTTATTTACCGGCAACTGATTGCGTAGGAATTATGGCTCAGAAACCGCGAAGGAACATTCTATAGGGGTTGCAAAAGATCTCACGGGACTGAAACGCCAGCAAGCGAACGTTAATAAACTAAAACAAATTAAAGACTGAGTACCAATAATGAAATTATTAATATATTGCATCTGTACTAACGGTCATGAAATGTAGAAGTAATATGTCTGACTAATTTCTTCATGTCATCAAAAGTAAGGCACGAGGAAAAATTAGAAAGTAGTTGCTAGGCGGAAAAATATAGTATTTCTTTTCTTTTAAATGCAGTGCGCTGCGGTTAAAATATTAAAGAGACTGCTTAAATAATGAAAGGGAAAAGAGCGATAAAAATAAATTGAATCCAAAGGCAGACAGATAATTGAATTTAACAATTTAAAAAGGCATAATTTTAAAGGGGGGAAAGGAGAAACTATTTAATATGTAACGGAAGAAGCCTTCACAATCACCTTAAATCTAAAAATTTGAGCAATTAAACAATGCAAAAAATGTTTGTCAGAAGAAGTGATGAAAAAACAATAAGAACTGAAAACAACACATTTAGAAACTATACAAATTCGTTCTGTTGAATATGCTTGCCGTCGTTTGTTAAGGATTAAAACCATACAACTGCAATATTTATGTACAAATTTATATTTTTCTATGAAAATAAGTTTTGTCAATTTTTTTGCTCTACACTATACTTACACATAATATATATTGCTACATTACACTACACTATACGATTAAAAATGTTCTTAATTATTCACCTATATTTTCAATATATTTTCAATAGACATATATATGCAGTTATGTGAAGATATAGCTAGAGTTATTTATATGCATGACATCCTTTTTTCTAAAATTACATTTACACACGAATAACTACCGAAAAAGAAGAAATCACTTTAAATTCAACAGCATCAATAATACTACAAATATCAAAGAAAATTCGGGCATTTTACGTCTTGGAGTGAAAACCAGAGCAAAATATAAAGAAGGATTTCAACTTAAAGTATACTCAGATATCCTCACTCTTTTATCAAGATGCGTAAAAATGCCCTAAGTTGAAATACATTTCTGTCCAGTATTTATTTATTTATTTTACATTTATTTTATTCTACACTGATACAGTTTTTTCATTCTTAGGTAAAGTAAAATCCAAAAGAAAAAACGAACTTATACTGTAATATCTATTATCATTAACGTATGAAAATGAGAAAACTATTTTTTTGATTCATGAAATGTTTTTTTTTTTTTTTTCTAAATGTATATGGTCTATTTTTTCAAACGATGTCCTTGTCACATTAAAAGTAAATAATGTAGTATCATAATATTATTACATATTCAAGTTCAGCATTTAAAAATAAGAAAGAAAAATCATTAGCCAAGCATAGATTACGAAACACTTTCCAACACATTCAGATTAGTATAACGGATTATACGATTATACTCATTTTCACTAACTGAGGCGCATGCCTTTTATTCACCTTTACAAGTTGAGATCGTGTTTCTGCGATAACGCGGGGTAGAAGAGAAGGTGAAAGATGATAAAAAAAATATGAGAAGGTGAAAGATGATAAAGAAAACAAGTTGGAAATTGCTCGTCAAACGTGGCAAATGAGGTGCGTTCGTACTATAACTAGTTTTATAATTATTTTTTGCACCCCATATTGTACTGAATGTATACTTTTTTGCACTTCATAAAGCGCATAGTCTGATACATCATTAAAATGCACATCCAATAATTTTTTCCCATTCCCCGTAATGTAACGGAACACTTTTGACTGTCCCTGTAATTAAACTATACATCCGATTTTCCTAAAATTTGAAATAGCTCAACAAAATTTTGCAACAGTTATATCTTTAAAATTTCAGATCATTCGGAAGGCTCTAATATCATTAAAATGCACTTGCAATAATTTTTCCCATTGGCCGTAATGTAAAGAAAAACTTTTGACTGTCCCTGTAATTAAACTATACATCCGATTTTCCTAAAATTTGAAATGGCTCGACAAAATTTTGCAACAGTTATATCTTTAAAATTTCAGACCATTCGGAAGGCTGTAATATCATTAAAATGCACTTGCAATAATTTTTCCCATTGGCCGTAATGTAAAGAAAAACTTTTGACTGTCCCTGTAATTAAAGTATGCATCCGATTTTCCTAAAATTTGAAAGGGCTTGACAAAATTTTGCAACAGTTATATCTTTAAAATTTCAGATCATTCGGAAGGCTCTAATATCATTAAAATGCACTTGCAATAATTTTTCCCATTGGCCGTAATGTAAAGAAAAACTTTTGACTGTCCCTGTAATTAAACTATACATCCGATTTTCCTAAAATTTGAAATGGCTCGACAAAATTTTGCAACAGTTATATCTTTAAAATTTCAGATCATTCGGAAGGCTCTAATATCATTAAAATGCACTTGCAATAATTTTTCCCATTGGCCGTAATGTAAAGAAAAACTTTTGACTGTCCCTGTAATTAAACTATACATCCGATTTTCATAAAATTTGAAATGGCTCGACAAAATTTTGCAACAATCATATATTTGAAATTTCAGACCATTCGGTTGGGTAGTTTTTGCTCTGTTACATGCGGACAGACGGACGGACAGACGGACGGACGGACTGAACGACGACTATAGGTGCTACGTATTTATATAATTACGAACGCACCTAAAAATGTCTGAACATAACTTTAAATTGCAAATTTGTATTCTCGAAAATTGCTTTTTGTTGTTGGTTTGTTATGTCGTAAAAAAACCTCAATATATTAAAATTAGAACTGAAAAGCTTCCGCACCCATCATTTTGCGAAAAATTGGGCTACTTTTCCAAAATTTGCATTCATAAAATTAAGAATTTTCTGCAATACTTTTGTGTAATACAACGTTTGTATACTTTGGCTTTACTTTTCCTTTATTTTATTTTTTTACATTTCTTTGATTCTTTTGCAATTTGCTTTTTTAATTATTTTACATTTTTTTGCTTATTATACATTTTGTTTTGCTTTTTTAATTGTTTATTGTACATTTATTTTTATTTTCTTCATTGCTTACTTTATATTTCTTTGCTTATCTTACATATTGCTTTATTTTTCTCTTTATTTTGTATTTCTTTGCTTATTGTACATTTTGTTTATTTTACAATTCTTTGCTTATTTTACATTTTGGTTTTTTTTTCTTCGCTTATTTTACAGTAGTGCGTTTTTATTTTGGCTTTCTTCTCCAAAATCGTGCATTGCAAAAATTCGGTGTTTCATCTAATATACAGGATTAACATAAATAAACAGACGGTATCGTACATAATTTTATCTCTAAGAGGTGATAATACACGACAAGACAAACATTTCGTACATAGAAAATTGGCGTCACAGTCCCTTATTCAGTCCAAATATAAGGTGATTCACGGCAAGAAGAAACCTTTTTGTTCATAACTTTAACAATAAACAAACTACCGTAATGACATTTCAACAGACCGACTATTCAATATGTACATTTTTTACATCATGAGAAATACTGGAAGTACACAATAATTTGGTTAGTGGCGCAGTAAGTACTGTCATTTTCATTCAAAATGATGGAGCCAGTGTTTCCACTTTGGCCTCCAATTTTAATCCGAAATTTTAAATTCACACCAAGAATTTTGGAAGAATAATTTTTACTTTACATGATCACTAAATGTCTCTCCTTAAATAAAGCATAAAATACTATTTTTAACCATTTGGAAAAATCCTCGTCAGGGTAGGAAATCAAAAGCATATCTCAAGGTTTTTATTGCTTTAATCATCATTTTATTCGTTTTCTGATTGGTCTACACAGTAATCTGTATTTCCCTTTACTTTCAACAGAGGTGGACAACAGAGCGTTGCCACTATGACAAAAAAGTAATAAAAACTACAAAACAAATTAATAACTCAGAAACAAATTGAGATACAGCTTTCAAACAAATTGCATTTAAAAGTACATTTTTTTTTTTTTTTTTTTTTTTTTTTTTGTCTATACGACGATATAGAAAGTAATATTGTGGGATGTTTAGAAGTTTAAGAAATAAGTTTCATTTAAAATTGGCCGTCAGATTTCTTGGAAATCTGACGATGGAAAAGCCTTTTCCCGAACAGCCAATGAAATGCTTGGATAATACGTAAGTTTCAGATGGATAATACGTACGAGTCACAGGCAATTTCTTTCGCTTGCAATTTTTACGTGTAATAACACTTCTAATGTTTAATTCATGGTGTACGTTATGTAGGATCAACTCCGTGCGATTCTTTATGTCTTAAATTTTAGTCTTTGAAAAAATCATTTTCCAAATGGTCGTTGTAATTTTTTAAATTGCATTTTTTTTTCTGGTATGAACGCCCAATATCTGAATAAAAATGGAAGTCTAACTTTCAACCCTAGATGGAGCTGCTATCTGGACAAGAATGGTGCTCATTTTTATCCACTGAGCTCCACAATAGTACATAGAGCTAACTCACCAATCAACTTTCTGTCGCGACCGTATCACACTTTCAATGCGCGCAAGTAATGAGTCCTGCACTTTTCTTAAAACTTCTCTCTTCTTAATGTTAGAAGCATTTTTTTCAAACTTTTCCGCATACTTTTTATCAATTTTGGTTTTTTATACACTTTTCTGATATTTTTATGAGCAATATTTAACACATTTTTAATTTTTTTTTTTCGTTGAACTTATCTAAAATTTCATTTTTAACTAATATCAAACTAAAACATTGCAATTAATGTAAATGAAATCTATAGTTTTTTTTCAATAAAATATATACAGTAATCTATCTAAAGTCCTTTGCCACCGTCTTAACTTCGAAACGGCTGCTGCTATATTCATAAAAGTGGTGTCTAGGTATAGTATAGTAGCCATGCAATACTGAATGAAACCGCCCATGGCGCTACCTGGTGGAATACTGTGGAGTTATAATTCCTATCTCGAAAACGGGTAGAAATAAGGAAAAAAAGTGATTTATAAAGTTGTAGAGGTTTAGGTCGCTGCCATCGAAATACTCAAGGCCAGAGGACGCGAGTTGTGACGTCATTACTAATCGACCGACTTCTCACTAGTGTTGGAATTCACACCGGAAAATTTTTAATAGCAATTTTATTTTATTTAATTTGTGGAATATCTATCGTCTTATAAAACAAAATAACTACTTAAACTTACTGGTGAGAATTCGGAATCCCCAAATAAACATTCAGCCAGACGCGTAATGCCACAGTGTTGTCGCATCTGGCTTATTTTTTATTCGGGATTTCCAAATTCTCACCAGTAAGTTTAAATATTTATTATTGTTTTATAAGATGACAGATATTCCACAAATAAAATAAAACAAAATTGCTATTCAAAAATTTCCGGTGTGAATTCCAACACTAGTGAGAAGTCGGTCGATTAGTGATGACCTCACAACTCGTATCCTCTGGCCTTGAGTATTTCGATTGCAGCGTTTAGGTACATCATCGGTTTAGTACGAAAAGACACCTTGTGGACATTAATACGCAGAATAGAACGGTGAAAACCCGCATTTGTTTTTTCGTGATTTCCTAAACTGTGATGTCAAAAAGCTCTAACGGAAGGAGAAATGATTATCTTTCGGACAAATGTGCATCCAAATGTGCATTGCAGCTGATGGTGAGACGTTTGAACATCTCAAATAAAGGTATATTGTTATAACTAGTTGTTTTTTTTTCTTTTTGAGATCGTTTTGTCACGTCACAGTACAGGAAATCACGAAAAACAAATGCGCGTTTTTAGCGTTTTATTCTTTGCATTAATGTCCACAAGGTGTCTTTTCGGACTAAATCGATAATGCTCTACAACCTTGTAAATCACTTTTTTCCCTATCTCTTTCTGTTTTCAAGATAGGAATGCTAACTCCGCAGTTTTCCACCAGGTGGGGCCGCAAGCGGTTTCATTCAGTAGCGCATGGCTACTCTACTGTACCTAGATACCACTTTTATGAAAATAGCAGCAGCCGTTCCGAAGTTAAGAGAGTGGCAAGGGACTTTAATAGGCATACTGCATATCAGTGAAAATTGAAGCAACTTCGACAAATTTTTAAAAGAAAATCCACTTTGAAAATATTTGCGCCATACTTCTCTCTATGGCAGGATTGCCGAACCTATGGCACGCGTGCCAGAGTTGACACGTAAGAAAATTTCTCTGGCACGCGAAAAAGTAATTTTTTAAATCATACAGTTACCACATTTTTTTTTTCTATTACAATCAATAAAATTTTGTTCCAGAGACTATCACAAAAATGCAACTATTTTTGCATGATTAACAATTAAAAAGATTTTTTCCATGTTATGTTATGCAGTGTTTTTAACATGTATTTTGCCTTTCTATACGAATTTATAAAGTTACATTTTTCAGACTAATTTTGTTCGACAGTCACTGCAATAAGATGGAAAATGGATCCAATTTCTATGCATATTTATAAAACTATCAAAATCTGAATCAGTTATAAAGAAATCTCCGCATGGAACATCAGCAAAAATCTTATCAATAAGTTTTCTCATCAGTACATTGTTTAAAGCAACTTGGATAATCCCAACCAGATGTTGGATTAATAATAAAGTTAAATATTGCTAAAATAATTTTTTTATCTTCATTTGCTTGTTACAGTTACGTATAAATCATATTTACGAATTAAAATTTCGTTAGTTTAATATCTTATTCCCAAGAAATCGCATTTTAATACTTTTTAATTATTAATTATTAATGCATGAAAGCAACTGATTTTTAGCCAGTGTTTTGTATAAACATCGCACACTGCAAAGCTATTTTATGTCAAAGTTTGGCACGTTACATTGTTGATAGATATTGTTTATGAAATTTTGGCACGCGCACGTAAAAATGTTCGCCGATCCTGCTATGGGAAGAAATCTATGTTTTGCCAAAAATTTTCCTCGGAAAATCATTGGCATTGTATTCATGGGCAGAGCTGGATTAAATGTATCAGAATAGGGAGTTAATCATCCCTATTATTGTGGAGTTAAATGTTCCCATCACTGTTTGTGATTTCATGGTTATTTACAAAAAGAAAAGTATGTCTGAAAGTTTTATTACGATATCTGCATTAAAATGAATGAAATAATACTCAATGAAATAACACTCAATGAAAAGACACGTACAAGTAATAGTACGCCAGACCCGAACGAGTTAACCTGTCGGGACGAGCGTCTTTTACAGAATTTTTAATCTTTAGTCACCGGATATTTAAAACAGAAATTTTTGCCTAATTGTATCGGGAAAATGCTCGTTTTAGGCAAAATTTAGAATAAAAATTTTAAACTACAGCTAGACCATTTATTATATCTCTGTATGACCTTTATCATTTTTTACTCTTCTTAAGTCTTAACTTAATTTTTAACTTTATTACTTTTCTATACTTTAAATATTTATTTTTTCATTAAATTATAATTTTTTTATCATTTAAGTAGTTCTAAACTACAGTTTAACTTTTTCCAATGGCTCACAAAACATAAGATATTTCCTTTCCTAAACTGGGTGTTAAGTTTTATCAGCTAGGAAACCACTCAATGTTGCTCACCTGTTCGGATTAAGTAACGGAAAAATTACAATACAATTTTACTGGTGAGAATAATCACCAATTCTGAGCAACTTACGCGGCACGAATACCGGTCGCTCGTCCCCAAGGGGTTAATATAGAAATTATAGAACGTAATTACACTTTTATTTATTTTTTATATATATTTAGAAGAAAAAGTTTTTATAAATGCATGCTTTTACAAAAATGGAGAAACTTTTTCTTCAGAGCAAATGGCTAATAAATTCCATTTCCAACGGTGAAATTAGAAGATTAATTTTCAAAAATTTAAACATGCGTAAATCAGCCATCTTTTTCTGCTTGAAATTTCTCTTTTATTCAAATTAAATAAAAGATGCTTAAATGACTAAAAAATAAATGCAAAATTAAATCGTCGCCAATGCAGAATTCAGGTAAAAATGTTAATTTCCATAGATACAATTCTAAACTGGAATATATGTATTTAAAGGATGGGGAATCTCTTCAGATTAAAGTTTTCAGAAATACATTTAAGAAATATGTAAAATAGAAATGGAAAATCACTCAAACACAGTGAGGTATTTGTAATATGTCTTTTGCATATGTAATACGTGTAAGATCAGAAATATTAGAAATTTGAATGTTGTTGCAACAAGAAATTTTTGCATACGTAATACATGTTAGATTAGAAATATTAAAAATTTGAAAGTTGTTCCAAGAAGAACTTTTTGTAATGCATTTTTATATATTTTCTAAGTTCCCATAGATTTTCATTAAATTTGAATAACTATTAGTCATCTAAATGAATGTGCACGAAGTAAGCTAAAGGGCTTATCATTTACTTAATACTCATAAAATTATAGTTCATAATGAAGGGGACGAATATTTTTTTCCAACTGTATTAAATCATATTCGAGTATGGAGTAGCACAGTTGACGTTTATTCCAACAGAGCGAAAAATGTCCAGACCAGGAATCGAACCTGGATACTTGGCGTGCCGTGCCAATGCCTTACCTGTTAGGCTATCCGGACGATAACTGGCTGACATAATTCACACTTATTTGTTGGACTCGGCTGCGAACTGCAGCGCTAGTTTCGTTCATCCGAGCTATAACTATAGCATTTACATGATGAAAGTGTGTTAATGCTATAGTTAAATCTTTTGATACGATATTTAACTCAAGGTTAAAGAGGTCTGACTCAATAATTGGCATCATATTCTGATTTCTTCATGAAAATGGATAGTTAAATTCAGCTGTACAAATGGCGCTATGAAGCTGGCGGATTCAACATAGTATGTTTATTTTTTCACTTTTACAGTCTATAAAAAAAAAAAAAAAAAAAAAAAAAAAAAATATATATATATATATATATGTGTGTGTATATATATATATAGTTGTTTATCTTCGTTAAAATTTTATGAAATTAAGACTTTTATTAAAAAAATATTGCTGAAATAGTATAAGTTTTGTTTCGGTATAAAGTCATTTTAGTTTTTTATTGGTATAATTTTAGTTATTAGAAAATAGCTTATACGGTTAAACTATATGAGTTATTCTGAGTGCAGTGCAGTAATTATTCAAAAAAGATGCATCAATTTAGGAGTAAAAATTCAAAATTAAACATATTTCACACTTTTAAATCAATGGTCTACAAAGTCAAGGTTCAGCAGAAAATTTCGTTAAGTGGAATACATTATTAAATAGGGACTTCGTTAAAGGAAAGTTCCACTGTATAGTAGAAAGGTTTACTTAAGGACGCATATTATACACAAAAGGTAAAAACTTTCCAGACATTGAAATAAAATTTTAAAAGTCTAAAAAGCGACAAGTTTCGACCACTCCATGGCCATCATCAGGGTCATACTTCAGTATCGAGAGACACAAATATTTATAGATTGTAAAAAGTAAAAAATAAACATACTCTGTTGAATCCGCCACCATTATAGCGCAATATGTACAGCTGTAATTTAACTTAGAGATGTTTGAAATGAAGGAGCTTCTTACAATGTATATGTTACCGGCCAAACCCGATTTTAGGCCAAGCTAGATTGGTCTAGGCCAAACTAGTTTATCCTAACGCGCATCGGATAAACTAGTTTTTCCTAGGACAAACTAGTTTATCCTAAGGCCCATAGGATAAACTAGTTTTTCCTAGGCCAAACCAGTTTATCCTAACGCCCATAGGATAAACTAGTTTTTCCTAGGCTAAACCAGTTTGGCCTAACGCACATAGGATAAACTAGTTTAGCCTGCTATTCATTGGTCTGAACTATTTTATCTTAGGCCAATTCAATTTGGCCTGCTTTTATTGATCCCAAAAACCGCTTCCGCGCCAACCTTCAAGTTTATCCTAGGCTAATCTTGTTTATCCTACGCCAATTCAATTTGACATTCTTATATTGATGCCACAAAATGAAAAAAAAAAAGAACCAAACTGAACCGAACTAATTCAAACTCAAATTCAATTTCTCAAAAATGAGTCAAGTTCAAGCTCAAATTCAAAATTATTCAAACGAATCCGCTCAACTCAAACACATCTATGGAAGTCCACTAAAAACTCGTATTTTTAATTATTATTTTAAAATATAATAGAAGTTTAGGGACCAAATTTACAAAATTTTGTAAGCTAGTCTTTGGTTATTCGATGTAAAGGTCTCTACTGGCCCGCCAAATTTTCCTTCCCGACACTCGGTCTGGGCATGGTTTGGGATTGCTTTTTTCGAGAGGTTCGGACCGAGATAGGGGACTCAATTTTTTTTCCGGCTTAAGTCGGGACTGGACTGCATTCTTCTTGATTTCTGCACAGGCAGAAATGTTGAGTCCAATTTCCAACCCAGCTCATATGAAAATCATTTGGACACATCTCTGGTCTGTTCAGTAAAAATATCAGTAACATTTGGCACGTCCAAACTTTTTTATGTACGTTTTTTTAAATCGATATTATTCTACAATTAAAATTTATATATTTATTATTATTTTTTTTTACTTTATTCTATCTTTACAAGATTAAAATATTGGATTCGTGAAAAATTTCGACAGATGTATTCGTTTTAGGGGTCAGAGATTCCCTAAAACATGTTTTTACAAAATGTCTGTCTGTATGTATGTATGTAACACAAACTTTGTGGGCGCTCTATCGCAAGAACTAATCCACTTAATTTAATAAAAATTTACATTCAGGTAGTCCCTTATATAAATTGATGATGCTTACGTTTTGGTGCATATCGCCCAACAGGTGGTGCTGCTATGCTGCATTTTGCAGGATTTACACGATTTCTGCAATAGCTCTATCTCAAGAACTAATGTACAGATTTTCAACTAAGTTCATATTCCGCTAGTCCTTGATATGAATTGATGCTGATTAGGTGTTGGTGTAAATAGCCTAATAGGTGGCGCTGGTGTTCTGTATTTTTCACGATTTCCTCAATAGCCCTATTTCAAGAACTAATGCACGGATTTTCATAAAATTTCAGATTGAAGTATACCTTGATTAATATTGTGGCTGATTATGTTTTGGTGTAAATAGCTTAACAGGTGACGCTGCTTTGCTGGATTTTTCACCATTTTCGCAGTATCTGTATCTCAAAAACTAATACACGGATTTTCACCAAACTTCAGATTCAATTAGACGTTAACATAAGTTGTTTCTGGTTAGGTTTTGGTGTAAATTACTATAAAGACTGCTATGCTGCACTTTGCTGGATTTACACGATTTCGGCGATAGTCATATCTCAAGAACTAATGAACGGAATTTCATATCTTTAGAATCCTCATGATGAGCATAGATTGCCATTTAATTTTTCACCGTGATAGCGAATTTTGAAGTATTAACATGCTTGAGATAGAAAAAAGTTTTGGAATTGGTACATCCTACTAGTTTTAACATGAGTAGATGCATTTTTAGGTAATACAATTAAAGTACGGTAAAACCTGAGAAAAAATAACCAGCCTATGACGGAATCTCGTGTTTAACAAAAAAAAAAATATGTTGATCTCTGTAAAATGAGGACATTGGTTACTTGTAAAAAGAATATAATGCATTTACAACAGACGATGAACCTTCTAATAAGGGAACCTGCCTATAACGGATTTTCTTCTTCCCTGTGCAATTCCGTCTTAGATGATTTTATTGTATAGGATTTTTAAAATTTTTAAATCTCCAAGCCACAGAATGTGTATTAACGATATTAATGATTCTATTGTAAAGTATATTGATTTTTTAATGAATATCTATTTGTATGTAAATATCTGAATACTTACCACTAATTTTTTTACACGGCTTGGAGACTTGAAAATCTGAAAAAAATTATATAGAAAAACCTCCAAAGTCGGAATCACATAGGAGAGAAAAAAACTTCGTTATAGTTAAGTTCCTTTTTTAACAGGCCCATCATCTCTAGCAAATGTATTATGTTTTTTTAAAACGGATTATTGTATACAATTTGCACCGATTAAAAAAAAAAAAAAATTGTGTTTAATACAGAGTTTCGTCATACACAGATTCTTCTAATAGGTTTCACAGTACTGGATCAACATCGTATAAATGAATATGTACTATTCTTTAAAGAGATTTTTAATTGTGAAATAATCGTAGCTTAAAAATATATGTATTTTAGGGCAAACTGGTGCCTTTTTGAAAATTCCAGATTTCTGAAAGAATATCAAATGTACTTCTGATATTCTTAATGATGCATTTATTCATAAATAATTTAAAGCCAAGTAATATTTATGTGAAAAAAAGATCTGTAATTTCTTCCTCTCCTAAATTTTATAATAACCTCTCATCCCATTCTTTGGTACTCCAGCATACAATTTGTCAAATGGAACATATTTTGTAACTACCGGCGGCGGAGAAATGGGGATGATAGGGGGACAGTATCACACTCCTCATCAAATAAATTTTATTATACGGGGGGTGACGGCAACACTACTTTGCACAAGGTTGGCGCCGGAGCGGTAGTTGGGATCAATAAAAGCACGTCAAATTTCATTGGCCTACGATAAACTAGATCGGCTCAGGGTAAACAAGAAAGTTGTCGCCGTTGCGGTCTTTGGGATGAATAAAATCACGCCAAATTGAATTGGCCTAGGATAAACTAGTTCGGACAAATGAATAGCAGGCTAAAGTAGTCTATCCTATGAGGGTTAGGCGAAACTAGTTTGGCCTAGGAAAAACTAGTTTATCCTATGGGCGTTAGGATAAACTAGTTTGGCCTAGGAAAAACTAGTTTATCCTATGAGCGTTAGGATAAACTACTTTGGCCTAGGAAAAACTAGTTTATCCGATGCGCGTTAGGATAAACTCGTTTGGCCTAGGCCAGTCTAGTTTGGCCGGTAACATATATAAGTTATGGTTAAATCTTTTGATACGACATTTAACTCAAGGTTAAAGAGGTCTGACTCAGTAATTGGCATCATATTCTGGTTTCTTCATGAAAATTGATAGTTAAATTCAGCTGTACAGATGGCGCTATGATTCTGGCGGATTCAATATAGTATTTTTATTTTTTCACTTTTACAGTCTATAAATATTTGTATCTCTCGATACTGAAGTATGACCCTGATGATAGCCACGGATTGATTGAAATTTGTCGGTTTTTAAAATTTTATTTTTGATGTTCTGAAAGTTTTTCTTTTTTAAGAAAGTTAACATTTTTTATACGTATTTTCTACCAAAAAATAATTTTTTTCTTTAAATTTCTTACATCCAGAATTATTATGCTTCGGAATTTTTGTAACCCCTGTTACAAAAAATCTCAAATTTTCAAACAAAAACGGAATACATTTTATTTCACATTTCTTATTCCTACATTACAAGAGAATGGTTAAAAGTTTAAAAACATATCTTTTATATTTTTATTTGTATAGCATTTTTCTATTTACCTAATACTCCGAGAAAAATATTTAGAAAGAAATTATTTTCCTGGGCATCAGGTGCAGCGTATGTCCTGTTTTCACCTCTTAATTTAGAATGTACGGGAAGGTAAATAGAAGAACATAAAGAAATATTTTGAAAAAATATTTAACTACTTTCTTTTTTTTTTTTTTTTTTCTTTTTTTTTTTAATCTTTACAAGAAGTATTGGATTCGTGAAAATTTTCGAATTCCGGTTTTCGACGTATTTATACAGTTTGGGTGTCAGAGATCAAGAAAACCATGTTTTTACAAAATGTGTGTCTGTGAGTTTGTCTGTGAGTTTGTCTGTGGGTCTAACTGTGAGCCTTTCTGTGAGTCTGTCTGTCTGTGTGTGACACAAATTTTGTCGGCACTCTATCTCAAGAACTAATGAACGGAATTTAATAAAACTTCAGATTCAAAAAATGATATAAATTGGTGTTGATTGCTTTTTGGTGTAAATCTCCCAGCAGGTGTCGCTGATATGTTGCATTATTCATGATTTCCACAATGGCTATATCTCAAGAACTAAAGCACGGATTTTCGGAGAACTTCAGATTCTGTTAGTCCTTGATATAATTTGTTGCTGCTAAAGTTTTGGTTACCCAATAGGTGGCGCTGTTATGCCGCATCATTCATGATTATCACAATAGTTCTATCTCAGGAACTAATGCACGAATTTTCATAAAACTTCAGATTCAGTTAGTTCCTGATATAAATTACAGCTGTTTAGTTTTTGGTGCAAATCGCCCAACAGGTGGCGCTACTATGCTGCATTTTCACGATTTCCGCAGTAGTTGTATCTCAAAAACTAATGCATGAATTTTCTAATTCATCAAATTCAATTAGAAGTTCACGTAATTTTTTTCTGATTAGATACTGGTGTAAATCACCTAGCCGGTGGCGCTGCTGTGCTGCATTTATCAGAAAGTATTAGCATGTATCAGATAGAAGAAAGTTTTGGGATGCCACATCCGACTAGTTTAAGTAATATTTTCAGATACGCATTTCCTTTTATGTTCCATTACTAGACATTTTTTACTTTCTTCTCTCGTTACAAGAAGTATTGGATCCGGGCAAAATTTTTACTTCCGGTTTTCGTTGGATTTATACGTTTTAGAAGGTCCTGAACACGATTTGACGGTTCTTAGAAAATGTCTGTCTGTGAGTCCGTGAGTTCTGTGGTTGTGTGAGTCTGTCTCTATGTGTCAAAAATTTTGTGGGAACTCTATCTCAAGAACTAAGGCACAGAATTCCATAAAATTTTAGATTAAGTTAGACCCTTATATAAGTTGCTACTCATTAATTTTTGGTGTAAATAGTCCAACAGGTGGCGCTGCTATGTTGCTTTTTTCACGCTTTTCGCGATAGTTCTAGCTCAAAAAGTGATATATGGAATTTAATCAAACTTCATATTCTAAGACGAAACGCAATTTTTTACCTTGATTCAACATAAAATAAATAATTTTAACGTTAAAAATGTCCACAATCTTATTTAAAAGGTGACTAATGTAATGCAAAAGATGTTACAAGTTTAAAATATACATTTTATTTATTCGGAATAACCAAAAGAAAACTCAAAGAAAGAATAAAAGAGCATAAAGCAGACATAAAATTTAGTCGTCAATCCACAGCTCTCTCTCGTTTAGGTTTCAATCAGAATGTCGCAATAGATTTTGATCAGGCAAAAATCATATTCCCAACATCCAATTATTACGCATCCACTATAAGAGAATCAATAGAAATCCTGTATAAAAGCAATCAAGTATGTAACGACGCCCTATCGTACAATTTCCCCAGTTTGTGGTTCAGTATCCTGAAAATAAATCCTGAAAACCTGAGCAAAGTGACGTATTAAAATTTAAAGTACAGAAGCTAAATATTTTCTTCTACCCATGGTAAGTGACGTATGAGAAACAAAGTGATGTCATAAAATAAATGGAATTGCAATTAATAATAATAATATATATTTCCTCTAATGAAATTCAATCCAAGGAATTGCTACTGCTACTTCCACTTTCAACTTTAGTAATTATTGGCTCTTTCATTTTCAAAACGATGTGACGTATTTGTATAAATAAACAACATTTAGTTATTAAAATATTCTCTGATGATGAGCCTGGAAGGCTTGAAAGTACTAAGAAATTTTAAATAAAATGTTTTTTTTTAAACTTGTAACATCTTTTTCATTACATTAGTCACCTTTTAAATAAAATTGTGGACCTTTTTAATGTTCACATTATTTATTTTATCTTCATATTCTGTTACACTTTCACAAAAATAAATCCTTTAGAATCTTCATGATAAGCATAGATTGTTGGTTAATTTTTGCATTATGCGAATTTTGGGGTATTAATCTTCACGAGGTAGAAGAAAGTTTTGCGATTAGCACATCCGACTAGTTTGTTATTGTTGTTGTTGATATAATAGTTATTTAGAAAAAACAATTCAGGTAGAAATCTATTTCTACTTTCTTCTATCTTTGCAAGAATAAAGTATTGGATTCGTGAAAATTTTCTACTTTCGGTTCTCCACGGATTTACACGTTTTAGGTATCAGAGATTCCGAAAAACATGTTTTTACAAAATGTCTGTCTCTGAGTCTGTCTGTCTGTATGTGACACAAATTTTGTGGGCGCTCTATCTCAAGAAATAAGGCACGGAATTTAATAAAAATTTATATTCAGTTAGTCCCTGATATAAAATTGAGCTGATTAGTTTTTGGTGTAAATCGCTCAACAGGTGGCGCTGCTATGCAGCATTTTTCACGATTTCCACAATAACTCAATCTCCAGAACCAATGTACGGAATTTCCCCAAACTTCAGACTCAGTTAGGCCTTGACATGAATTGACGTTTTATAGATTTTGGTGTAAATCGCTAATCAAGTGGCGCTGTTATGCTGCATTTTTTGCAATTTCCGCAATAGCTCTATGTCAAGAACTAATGCTTGGATTTTTAACAAACTTCAGATGCAGGTATACCTTGATATGAATTAGTGCTGTTTATTTCTTGGTGCAAATCGCTCGAGAGGTGGCGCTGCTATGCTGCATTTTTCTCTATCTCAATAATTAATGTACGAATTTTTATCAAACTTCAGATTCAGGTGTACCTTGATATCAATTAGTGCTGTTTATGTTTTGGTGCAAATCACTCAACAGTTGGCGCTACTACGCTACATTTTTCGAAATTTCCGCTATAGCTCTATCTCAAGAACTAATGCACGTATTTTCATGAATCTTCAAATTAAAGTCGTATTTAAAGTCTGATGCAATTATTGAAATAATACTAATCTTTTTAATAACATTTTGAAATTGTACTTTTATCGTTTACCACCCCCCCCCCTTCCTAAAAAATGTATATGTATATAATACGATATTTTAAATATCTTTTCATTTTGAATGTCAACAATTCATTTTGATGTATTTTTTCCTTAAGGTATCTTATATATATTTTTATATATTCCTAGGTCGCTAAATTATTTAGCAATCTTTTAAATATTATACACTTAGATCATTGCTGCAATTAGCGCACTATCTATGTGTATTATCAATAAGATTTCTACCATGTAGTTATCTGATACCTCTTTTAGGATTCCATTAATTTTTTCATTCCTATCATTGCAACGATTTATTTAATGTTTTTTAATTTTCTAGTTATGATTTTATCTGAATTTTCTTGTATTCTTATAATATATATATATTTTTTTAATACTTACAGCTTTAATTCATAATAATTGACGGTGGTAGGTCATGTTTAATTAATGGTAATATATTAGCATTCAAATTACTATGATGCATTTGCGCAAGTAATTATGAATGTATGCTTTTTACGATATTTTAAATATCTTTTCATTTTGAATGTCAACAATTCATTTTGATGTATTTTTTCCTTAAGGTATCTTATATATATTTTTATATATTCCTAGGTCGCTAAATTATTTAGCAATCTTTTAAATATTATACACTTAGATCATTGCTGCAATTAGCGCACTATCTATGTGTATTATCAATAAGATTTCTACCATGTAGTTATCTGATACCTCTTTTAGGATTCCATTAATTTTTTCATTCCTATCATTGCAACGATTTATTTAATGTTTTTTAATTTTCTAGTTATGATTTTATCTGAATTTTCTTGTATTCTTATAATATATATATATTTTTTTAATACTTACAGCTTTAATTCATAATAATTGACGGTGGTAGGTCATGTTTAATTAATGGTAATATATTAGCATTCAAATTACTATGATGCATTTGCGCAAGTAATTATGAATGTATGCTTTTTACGATATTTTAAATATCTTTTCATTTTGAATGTCAACAATTCATTTTGATGTATTTTTTCCTTAAGGTATCTTATATATATTTTTATATATTCCTAGGTCGCTAAATTATTTAGCAATCTTTTAAATATTATACACTTAGATCATTGCTGCAATTAGCGCACTATCTATGTGTATTATCAATAAGATTTCTACCATGTAGTTATCTGATACCTCTTTTAGGATTCCATTAATTTTTTCATTCCTATCATTGCAACGATTTATTTAATGTTTTTTAATTTTCTAGTTATGATTTTATCTGAATTTTCTTGTATTCTTATAATATATATATATTTTTTTTAATACTTACAGCTTTAATTCATAATAATTGACGGTGGTAGGTCATGTTTAATTAATGGTAATATATTAGCATTCAAATTACTATGATGCATTTGCGCAAGTAATTATGAATGTATGCTTTTTACGATATTTTAAATATCTTTTCATTTTGAATGTCAACAATTCATTTTGATGTATTTTTTCCTTAAGGTATCTTATATATATTTTTATATATTCCTAGGTCGCTAAATTATTTAGCAATCTTTTAAATATTATACACTTAGATCATTGCTGCAATTAGCGCACTATCTATGTGTATTATCAATAAGATTTCTACCATGTAGTTATCTGATACCTCTTTTAGGATTCCATTAATTTTTTCATTCCTATCATTGCAACGATTTATTTAATGTTTTTTAATTTTCTAGTTATGATTTTATCTGAATTTTCTTGTATTCTTATAATATATATATATTTTTTTAATACTTACAGCTTTAATTCATAATAATTGACGGTGGTAGGTCATGTTTAATTAATGGTAATATATTAGCATTCAAATTACTATGATGCATTTGCGCAAGTAATTATGAATGTATGCTTTTTACGATATTTTAAATATCTTTTCATTTTGAATGTCAACAATTCATTTTGATGTATTTTTTCCTTAAGGTATCTTATATATATTTTTATATATTCCTAGGTCGCTAAATTATTTAGCAATCTTTTAAATATTATACACTTAGATCATTGCTGCAATTAGCGCACTATCTATGTGTATTATCAATAAGATTTCTACCATGTAGTTATCTGATACCTCTTTTAGGATTCCATTAATTTTTTCATTCCTATCATTGCAACGATTTATTTAATGTTTTTTAATTTTCTAGTTATGATTTTATCTGAATTTTCTTGTATTCTTATAATATATATATATTTTTTTAATACTTACAGCTTTAATTCATAATAATTGACGGTGGTAGGTCATGTTTAATTAATGGTAATATATTAGCATTCAAATTACTATGATGCATTTGCGCAAGTAATTATGAATGTATGCTTTTTACGATATTTTAAATATCTTTTCATTTTGAATGTCAACAATTCATTTTGATGTATTTTTTCCTTAAGGTATCTTATATATATTTTTATATATTCCTAGGTCGCTAAATTATTTAGCAATCTTTTAAATATTATACACTTAGATCATTGCTGCAATTAGCGCACTATCTATGTGTATTATCAATAAGATTTCTACCATGTAGTTATCTGATACCTCTTTTAGGATTCCATTAATTTTTTCATTCCTATCATTGCAACGATTTATTTAATGTTTTTTAATTTTCTAGTTATGATTTTATCTGAATTTTCTTGTATTCTTATAATATATATATATTTTTTTAATACTTACAGCTTTAATTCATAATAATTGACGGTGGTAGGTCATGTTTAATTAATGGTAATATATTAGCATTCAAATTACTATGATGCATTTGCGCAAGTAATTATGAATGTATGCTTTTTACGATATTTTAAATATCTTTTCATTTTGAATGTCAACAATTCATTTTGATGTATTTTTTCCTTAAGGTATCTTATATATATTTTTATATATTCCTAGGTCGCTAAATTATTTAGCAATCTTTTAAATATTATACACTTAGATCATTGCTGCAATTAGCGCACTATCTATGTGTATTATCAATAAGATTTCTACCATGTAGTTATCTGATACCTCTTTTAGGATTCCATTAATTTTTTCATTCCTATCATTGCAACGATTTATTTAATGTTCTTTAATTTTCTAGTTATGATTTTATCTGAATTTTCTTGTATTCTTATAATATTTTTTTTTTTTAATACTTACAGCTTTAATTCATAATAATTGACGGTGGTAGGTCATGTTTAATTAATGGTAATATATTAGCATTCAAATTACTATGATGCATTTGCGCAAGTAATTATGAATGTATGCTTTTTACGATATTTTAAATATCTTTTCATTTTGAATGTCAACAATTCATTTTGATGTATTTTTTCCTTAAGGTATCTTATATATATTTTTATATATTCCTAGGTCGCTAAATTATTTAGCAATCTTTTAAATATTATACACTTAGATCATTGCTGCAATTAGCGCACTATCTATGTGTATTATCAATAAGATTTCTACCATGTAGTTATCTGATACCTCTTTTAGGATTCCATTAATTTTTTCATTCCTATCATTGCAACGATTTATTTAATGTTTTTTAATTTTCTAGTTATGATTTTATCTGAATTTTCTTGTATTCTTATAATATATTTTTTTTTTAATACTTACAGCTTTAATTCATAATAATTGACGGTGGTAGGTCATGTTTAATTAATGGTAATATATAATATATATATATATATATATATATATATATATATATATATATATATATATTGATTAATAAATAGGATAAATTTTAAAGAAATAAAAGTGCCGGCGCGTTTTGATTGATTGATTGATTGAAGTTCACCGTAGTGGAGATTGCTTTGGGGCCTATAACTACAATGGCTGTCGCCTCGAATGATCCTTATTTATACACAGAAATAGTTACACAAACCAGACAAAACAATTTTATTTCCTTCCATTACATATATATATATATATATATATATATATATATATATAACTTTTGAAAACACAATCACAATAACAACCATGTCTTACCCAGGGTTCGAACCCGGGCCCTCAGCGTGACGGCAGCCTCCGCTTACTGACCACGCCACCGGGCGACGCCGGTGCGTTTTAAATCTGACAATAAAACTCATAAACAAAAGGCGAAAGCTATTTTTATTCAAGAATAAGTTTTATAAATGCCTTTTAGTGTTTTGTATAAAAAAACTTAATTTTTTATATATGTCTATGTAGTTTTTAAATTTCTGTAATACAAGGAAGAATCAAACATAATTAATGCCTATTTATAATAGCTGTACAAATTGTTTTTTACTCAAAAAAGATATTACATTAAAAAATATTCAGACTAAAATTAGCCTCTTACTTTTCAACTTATTTAAATGACTTTAAATATCTGCCTCTTCATAATTTTAGTGTGTAACCCTTCACAATCAGATTTTCTTTTTTTATTTAAATATAAATAATAGTCTAACTGAAAAATATAAATAAAAATAATAGTCCAAATGCAAAATATAAATACAAAAATATTATGCTAAAATAAATATTTAAAATAATATTCATGGTTATTTATTTAAACTTTATGCTTTCAGCATTAAATTATTTTAATCGTTTGTTTTGTTATCAAAAATTAATGAAAAATTTCGAATGTGAAGGCGATCATCTTATTATTTTTATTTAGACTATTATGACTGACTCTTAATTATACTTAAGCATAACACAAATAAATTTTGTTTAAATAAATAAATAAATACCAAAAAAATTCTAGGTCTGATTGATCTAAAATTTAGACAGACATGTATTAAAGTCACTACAATTAAAAACAGACATTAATAATTTTTCCTTCTTTGTACTACAATTCTTAAAAACTACATACGTATCTGAAAAATTAAGATTTCTGGGGAACAGTGAAAAGCGTTCATAAAACTTACCTGTGAATAAAAATGGCAATGGACACTCTTTTTTGTTTATAAATTTTGTCCAGTTTTTCATGCATTTAATGTTGGTAAATTGTACTTAATGTTTTAATGTATCGAACGAAAATAATCGTTTATCCTTTCTTTCACCGAACAACGAACGCCTTTTGAACTTTGAAAACGACCGCCAAAGAATCTTTTGCAATTCTTTGGACAGTCCCTTCAAGTTATGGAGGTGCGGAAACGGCATTTCCCCAGCATGTTTTTCCTTTGTACGATCTTTGCGTCTGTTCTTGTCGCTGGAGAGGAGGGCCGTAGTTGATGGGTTTACCGGCAGACTTCTCCTATCTTTCCTCTGAAGGTTTACCGTAGTTGATCTACGCCGCGAGAAGAATACTGCCATGGTTTAAAATTTTTTCAATGAATCAAGTGAATGACCCGCTACCACTTGTTTACGCTTTACGCCACGTATGTTTTTAACTCGATGTATGTTTTTATCTCGAAATAATTTTTCAACTGCGCAAATCATTGAAATTTTGTTCGTTTTGAACCTTTTACAGAAAATTACGTCGAACAGAAGGGATTTCAAGGGGAAAAGATTTGTATTTAGGCAAATAAGTTTTCTCTTACACATCTCAAATTGAAATTAAGCCTAACGTGGCTCCATCTTATCGGAGACTGGTAAGATTGATGGGCTCGCCCCGGATTCGTTACACTGTGTATTATTATATAGAGATCTGAGTTTGGAGTTTTTTGAAGCTGTGTAGATGAGTGGCAGCTAGTCAGGGTGGGGGAATTCATATTCAATTAACTACCATAGTATTTTTAAATTTGATTATTTCTAATCGCGGAATGTTTTGAAGCTGTGTAGATCAGTTGCCGCTCGTCAAGATAATGAAATCCTAATCACACAACTACAAGATTTTTTGTATGTCTAAATTTGACTTTATCGAACCTCGGAATATTCTACGATTAAATATAAATAAATTTACTTTATTTGTAGTAAAGTGATTGTGGATCCCTCTGACGAGCTGCTACTGGTGTAAATTAAAGACGCTTCCCATCGTGTAACTACATTTCTTGTCGAGTATATTATTTAACCCTTAAATGCCGTGTTTTGCCTTTCGGCAGCATACCCAATTTAGGCTTCTAAAATACTATTAGAATAATATTGAAGCTATAATGCCTAATGTTGCCAATAAAACACATTCTGAAAATATTATTAAATCGATTTTCAACATGTAGATTGCAACACTTGTGCTATTTAAGAATAAAGATAAATTTATTTTTTCAATTGCTGCTACATGTTCATTTTATTTTGTTTGGAAGGTGAAATACCCTATTTTGTTCTGCTGTAAGCAAGTAAAATTTACTTCTTATCATAGTCCTTAAGATTCTTGTGCGTTTAATATTATAGAATTTTATCAAGGAAAATTATTTTTTCAATTAAAGACCAGTAATGCCGATTAGTAACAAACTGTTTTTTACCCATAAACCATACTTAAAACAAAATCTGATATTTTAAAGTATTTTTCCCATGATTTATTTAAAAAATGAAAGCCGAAAAACAGTTTTAAAATAATTTTTGAAAAATCAGGCATTTAAGGGTTAAAGTTATCTTCTTTTTGTTTTTGATGGTGCAGCATTATAAACTAGCACTGTAGTAATTATAAAACAAGGTTCGTGTGTATTTTTTAAAAAAACGATTAAAAAATAAAAGGTAGAAAATGGGACTTGCGAAGTAAAGAAAAACGGAATGCGAAAAAAAAAATGCTTATGGAAGTAAAATAGTAAAATGCTAAAAATACGAATATAAAAGCAGTAAAAAGGAAAGCTATTTAGGTTTATTTGAAACATTATTACTTTTATGAAACAGTCAGGCGGGATGTTAAATAGCTTCTTATAAAAGAGAAAGCATAAAAGAACTATCACAGAAAGCTTATACAGTCAAACCTGTCTATCTTGAATTTGTAGGATATTTCCTGCTACACTGTATGATATTTAAATAGATGTCATGTAGGCACAGGGTCTCTAAATTATTGAGGAAGTAATATTTCTTTTTAAAGCAATCAAGTTAATATCAAATTAAAATTAATACATTATTTTTAACTCCATATAGTAATTAAATGTATGAATTATAAAAAAAAAAAAATCATTAAAAATTACTAGAAAACAGGAATTCTGCTTTTTCAGAATTTAGTGTCGTCCCCGATAAAAAAAAAAAAAAAAAAAAAAAAAAAAAAAAAAAAATGTATATAAATATAGAGAGTCCAAAACATATTTCAGTTTTAAGATATAAAATACACGTTTTTATTTTATATAAAATGACGTCATCCGCATCCGCTGAAGCATTCCACATTTACTTTCCAGTTTTATACAACATCTACAGAAAAATATACATAGGAATCGTAGAATAATACACAAATCCAGCATTGTCGTCATTCAAGAAACTCTACACACACACACACACAAAAATCCGCTAATGTATCTTCATATGATTCATACGCATTCATTTGTTTGTAACATTAATATAGATATTTAAAATTAAATATAGTTTATAATAGCTTCATGTTTTATCAGAAATCATTCATTTATTGTTTTATACAAAATAGTACGTATTTTAAATACATTTTCTGTTCAAGAGTTATGGGATAATGATTACAAACATATAAATAATCTACTATTTTTCCTCCACTTTCTGCAGAAACGAAATACTTCTATTGCCAACATTAAAGAAATGACGTTAAAAACTACAAAAAAGTTAATATCTTAAAAATAAACTGAAATACAGTTCTCAAACAAATTGCATTTAAAAATAATTTTTTTCCCCTATACAACGAAATAAAAATTGAAAATATGCGTTGCTTTGAGGTATTAAAAAATACAGTACAGTTTATTCGTATTTAACCATACAATGACACATGTGCTTTGTTTTAAACCTGGCTTATGTAACGAAATGTTATTTTTTAGAGACGACATTCTAATTGATGCCAGAAAGAAATAGCATATCGGGGCTAACGAGACAAACAGGTTTCAAGATATACAGGTTTTATAAAAACAGACTAAGAAAATTTCTTTACACTAACTGCCTTGGAAAAGTATCCCGTTAGGAGTTTTTGATGCAAAAAATTTTTAGATTGGACGCTTTTTTTCCAGTTTTACAACTGCAGAGAAGCAATCCTAATCAATATTGTCCTGGGATTCAAGAAAAATTCTCAATGTTTCAACGGCTTTTACTGTTTCTTTTGGTGCAACAACTCCTTGTATATCGATGTTGTTTTCATTATCATTTTCCTCTTTATCATCAGAAATTCCTCGAACGTTTTCTAAAATTTCAAAATCGGTCAAGAATGTTCCTCTCGTTATTGGTGATTCAGCTACGTTTACCAAATCTTTAAATGAACTATCAATATATAATTCATCAATGATAACCATGCAATCCTTCGAGTTTTCATCAGTTTCCTTGGCTGGTTGGTCCTCGGTTTCTTTTAGCTGCTGTTCCCCGACAGTGCTTGATTGCTCAATTTTCTGGATTGATGCATTTTTAAAACACAAATATTTTTTCGTAACACATATACAAGTCTATCATCCTCATAGCATCCAAAATAGTTATGCTTGGAAGTTTTTCACCATCTTCAATCCGATTGATGAGTTCTCGAACGAATTATTTTCTACATTGAACTTAAAAACTCCAAATAATCCCTTTATCTAAAGGTTGAAGTTGTATTGGGGAAGGTAGAAATTTTACCGTAACGTTCTTTGTTGAAAGAAGACTCTTATGAAAGCTGCAGTTATCGATGAACAGCAGAATTTTTCTGTTTTTCAAGCCCAACGTTTTATCGACTTTCTTTAACCACTCGCCAAAACTTTCGCTGGCCATCCAAGATTTTCTGTTTGATTTATAGAGAATTGAAAACGATTTTTACTTTTGCAAAACATCTTGGTTTTTCTGAACTGCCAATCATTACAGGTGGAAGTTTTTCACTGACATTTTGATTAGCAGCTAGAAGTACAGTTACTCTTAATTTACTCTGCTTGTTTCCTTTGCATTCATCTCCTTTAAAAATTGCTGTTTTGTTCGGAACGAATAAAAAAAAAAAAAAAAAAAACCCGTATCATCAGCATTAAAAATATCAGCTGGATCATATACTTGAAACGAACATGGAAGTGTTTTAACGCCTTAAATTACGGTTTAAAAATTAAAAAATTGCTCATTGGCACCACTTTTTTGAAAAAGAAATATTCATCTTATTTAAAAACAGGTAAAATGTTACCATAATAAGGCCAATTACACTATTTTATAAAACAGGTGGGAAACGAACAACCTGAGTAAAAGACACAGCCCGTGAATATCACGGGATATAGAATTAAGGGGTTAAGGCAATCTTCGATAACATTTGTTTGTACAGACGCGCCTTCTACACAAAGTTTTCGGAACACAGTGCCATATTTCATTTTGAAGCTTACAAGCCAGCCATTACTAGCTTTGAAATCATGGAGTCCCAGTTTTTTTAGTAAAGTAGACTAACCAATATAAGAAGCATTTTTTTATTGCAGCTAATTTTGTAGCTTTGTTATGAATTAATGAAACAGTTCCTTCTTAAACATTTTCTTTCGTGCAAATTCGACAGGTTCCACCTCGTAATTATAATAATATTTTTTCTTTTCCTCATCGGGTGCGACACTAAATTCTGAAAAAGCAAACTTCCTCCTTGTATTTCTTTTTTTTTTAATTTAAATTTATTTCTTTTTGAAAATAATTCATTTTCAAATTTAAACATTCGTTACTGTCTAAGTATAATGTTAACGATTTCCATAGCCTAATAATACATTAAATGCGAAACTGTTTTTTCTCTACTGAAAAGGAAGTAACAGTTTCAAGTCATTCTCTGCCCAGTCGAAAGTCTGGACTTTTTAAGGTCTGAGGACACAAGATTTTTATTTTAGCTTGGAAATTGATTGCCGAATAGGTAGTCATTTTTTGAAGCCAACTGTACGGACACAGGATGGTTAAAGTACTGTAACGTAAAATACTATTAAATATTATGTTTTTTAAGAATAACGGTGTGAATTTATTAATATTTTTTTAGTGATTAGTTCTATAGCATCAAATTCAAACACTGTTTAACAGAGGCGTCGCGAAAATTTTATAGCTACACCCCTGCTGTTTAATAAGCTATGTACATAGATTTATATGATGCGCTTACATATTTAAACTGCAAACTACACATAAAGCTACTAGTATTAGCGATTATATATTAAGCTGTGTTTGGTGTTTTTGAAACTTTGTAAATCAGTGCAGGTCTTCAGGGTAGGGAGTTCATAATCACTTAACAAACATAGTATGTTTAAATTTGACTATTTCTAATCGCGGAATGTTTTGTAGCTGCATAGGTCAAATTTATAATCCCTTAACTACGAGAATTTTCGTATGCCTAAATTTGACTTTATCCAATCGCGAAGTGTTTCTACGGTTAAATATAAATAAATTTACTTTTTTGTAGTAAAATGACTGTGAATCCCACTGACGAGCCGCTACTAATGAAAATTAAAGACGATTCCCATCGTGTAACCACATTTCGTGTCGATTTAAGCATGTTATCTAAAATTATCTCCTTTCTGTCTTTGATTGTGCATCATTATAATAACTACATTTACATACATTTACATAGCTGCCAACTTGTACGGATTTTTGCTACAACTAAAATTTAAAAGAAATTTCTGCCTTATTTAATTATCAAAAGTCACGGCAATTCGGCGACTGAATTAGGCAAAATTTTCTAATAAATTATAGTGGTAGCAAAAATTCGTACATGTTGGCAGCTATGCATTTACTACATTTCAATAATGGCTCAATAGTAATTATTATAAAACAAGGTTTGTGTGTATTTTTTAAATATATTTAAAAAATATAAGTTAGAGGTGGGGGGGGGGGGCGAAGGAAAGAAAAAAGGGAAGCAAAAAAAAAAAAAAGCTTATGGAAATAAAATAGGAAAATGCTAAAAGCATGAAAATAAAAGCGGTAAAAAAAGAAGTGTCATTTAGTTTTAACTGAAAAATGAAAGATTTGTATGAAACAGACAATTCGTAAGGCATGGTTTTCATTAATATGCATAGTTTGCATTGATTGCAGTGTCTCAAATTAACATAGAGAAATTAAAACATTCATCAATGATACATTCAATCAATACAAACATTCATTCGTCAACATTCATCATAAATAAAACAAAAAAAAATATAAATACAGTCGGACCTCATTTTCCCGACATCCAGTTTTCACATCACTCCGCTTATCACGTCAGTTTTTCAAAGTCCCGATTTCCTGTATATGATTTTAAGGTAAATAAACTCCGAATTTAACGTCGTTGAATAATTTTCAACTCCGGATATCCCGATGGTTTAGGAAAATTGTCCATTTTTCATAATTTATCTTATAAGCACGGAAATTAAGCGGTAAGAAAGGTCTTAGCCAAACTTTTCACAAAAGTGTCTAAAATACCCATTGAGATAAATGGGAAATTTTACTTCAATCCTTTATCTGAATAAATAAACCCACACACTATGAATGACCCACCCTTAAGTTCCAGATAGATGTATCAGTCTACTCGCGTCTTTTTGTTCTGGTCAGGGGGTCAGACGGCGCTTTCTTGTTGTTACAAGTCGTTTTTCATCCGACTAAAACCGAAGCATTGCATTGCATTGAAACGATCAGAAATTATCTAACATCCATTTCTGAAACAACGAATAATGATTACAATTCATTGTATAATATTGAAAAAAGAATTGTTGGAAGCACATCTAGGGATAAGCACAATTAATTTATCAATGTTTCGTGTAACAATAAAAAAACAAGTCATCATCTGATTTTTATTATTTTCAATTTTGTTTTTGTGTTTATTTTGTTTAATAATATGTTTTATTGCTTAAAACTGCAAGAACAGTTATGAATTTAAAACTGTCTAAAATTAATTAAAAATACAGCTTTTCATAAACATATTTTTCTTCAACTCCGGTTACCGCGACACTCCGCTTATGACGACACTTTTTTCTGGTCATTAGAGTGTCGGGATAACGAGGTTCGATTGTAAAATACAAGTTTAAGACATGTGATTGATCTGTGTACTAAAACCGCTAAAATTATCAGAACAAAAAAAGACTGATTTTAAATAGTGATATTTGGTGATTTCTTTAGCTGTTAAATCCTGGCGCGAGGCCAATACCAAACTATAGTTTTTTATGAATTTCAAAATTTTATTTAAACTAATTGATATTTTTCATATAAATATAATCATATAAATATATATAATCATATAAATCATATAAATATATAAATTTTTGGTATTGTAAGTGAGTATTCTAAGAAAAATTAATATTGTTAAAATAAATAAAAAGGCAGACATAAAGACGTGTATCGAAGTGAGTATATTTGATATTAACAAGAACAATTACACAAACATACTGAAAGAAAACAGAAAATTTACAGGTATTTATAGATTTTGCAAGGCCCATGGCAGAGAATTGGCGGCAGTGAAAGAAAGCTACATTAAACAACCAATCACAATAAACATAGTTGTACAAAAAGAAATTAATAAGAATTTAATGTAATGCTGTGATTATTTTCAACACCCGCCCATAATCTAGCATTACATCAGAAAACAAAGAAATTTCTTGAAATCAATCATTAATAATAATATGACACAATTTAAACATTACTTGTACAAACAACAAAGAAATAATAGTTCATAAAATTTAACTTTAGGTAATGCCTTTGTAAATAAATCAGCAATTTGCATATTCGTAGGAACATATTCAATTTTGATGTTATTTTCTTTTATAATATTGCGAACAAATTTCAATTTAATATCAATGTGTTTCATTCTACCATAATTACTCTCATTACTGATACATTTTATACATGATTGATTATCCTCAAAAATTACTAAATCCTTAATATTTACAATTTCACTAGCAATATTTTTAAACCATAACAAGTCTTGCAAACTTTTAGTTAAAGCAATGACTTCAGCTTCAGTTGACGATAAGGCAACTGATTTTTGTTTATTACAACACCACAGAACAGGCATGTTACAAAACATTAAAATATAACCTGTTACTGATTTGCGGTCATTTGTGTTAGCCCCCCAATCAGCATCAACATACATGGATAATTTAGGATCAGAATTTTGCTTTTTATACACAAGTTTTAAAGACAATGTTTCTTTTAAATATCTTAAGATTTTCTTAAGTGCTTTCCATGCAATTTCAGTAGGATTTTCTTGCAATTGACTTAAACAGTTAATAGCATACAAAATATCAGGTCGAGAAATATAAGCTAAATATAATAAACAACCTACAAGTTCACGATATGGGCCATTAAAAGGTTTACCATTTTTGAAATCAGATGGGGTGGACTTAGGAGAAATACGAATGTCACTGGGTTTACAATCTAGCACATTAAACTTACTTAACAATTTAATTATGTAAGACTCTTGATCTATTATTAAACTATCAGAATTGAATTTCATTTGAATACCTAGAAATTCTGAACCACTTTCCGATTTTGACATGTGAAACTCGTTATGTAATAGGGAAATAACTACATTAGTTTCATTTACATCTGAACCTGCAATTAACATATCATCTACATACAAAGCAATAATTATTTTATGATCATTATTATACCGAATAAAAATACAAGGTTCATTATCACAAGATTTAAAATTTAACTTTGAAATAAATTCATGAAACCTTTCAAACCATTGTCGTGGGGATTGTTTTAAACCATATAAACTTCTTTTAAGTTTACACTTTCGCCCACTTTTATCATCATAGCCTTGCGGCTGATCCATAAAAACAAGTTCATTTAACTTAAAATTCAGGAACGCTGTTTTAACATCTAACACAGATGCATATAAGTCTTCATTTAAAATCAAAATAAGAACCAAACGTAAAGCTGGCATACTTATTACAGGGGAAAAGGTTTCACTATAGTCTAGCCCTTCTTTTTGCATAAATCCACGAGCTACGAGTCTTGCCTTATGTCGACCATCTCTTTTGATGGTAAATACCCATTTGCAGGAAATAGGTCGTTTGTCAGGTGGTAATTTTTCAAGATCCCAGACATCGTTCATTTTCATACTTTCAATCTCCGCGCCCATAGCTTCTTTCCACAAACGTTGTTCATCACTAGGGAGGGATCTGATATCATCAAACGTTAATGTTTCTTGTTGGCAAAGTAATGCTTCGTAAACTTCAGGATCTGGATACCGTACAGGTTGCTTTTTAAATCTTTCAGATTTTCTTGTTTTGTCTTCTTTCTCTTCAGGATCATCTAATTCATCACTCGTATTTTCTAGAACATCTGGATCAATTTCATTATCGACTGGTTCTGAATTTTCTAAAATGTATTGTTTCGACTGAACATTTTCCTTTTTCTCTTCGTCGAATTTCACATTTCTTGATACAGTTATGCGTTTCGTTTCAGGATCTAGTAATCTATATCCCATTGAAGAATAACCAATGAAGATCATTTGTTTAGACCTATCGTCAAGCTTCTTTCGATGAACGGAAGGAATTAACATGTAAGCACTGCATCCAAAAAACACGTATGTGCTTGAAATCGGCTTCTTCTCCATATTTCAGGAAGTACGGAGTTTTGTTCTCAATAGTGCTGCTTGGCATTCGGTTTTTCAAGTAAGCTGCTGAAAGGATAGCTTGACCCCAAAAAGTCTTTGGTAAATTTGATTCAGCAATCAAAGCACGTCCTATATTCAGAAGCGACCTATTGCAGCGTTCAGCTACTCCATTCAAAGATTGCGTGTATGGAGGAGCGGTATCTATCACTATACCAAGATCTCTAGTAAAATTCACTAAATCATTAGAAAAATATTCCTTCCCGCTATCACATCTAATTTTCTTCACTGTAGGGTTGGATTTTAAGAACATTTTTAATTCTTCTGAGACTTCACTTTTATGTTTCAGTAAACGTACTTCAGTAAAACGAGAAAAATCATCGATAAGAGTCATAAAATAGCACTCGCCAGAAAAGGTTGTCGGAAAAATAAGTCCACAAATGTCACTATGAATCAAAGTCATTGGCTTGGTTTCTCTTTTTCTTGGTCCTCGTCCCATTGGTGTTGCACTCTGTTTTGCCCGAGCACAAATATCACAAAAAGAATCAGGTACCGGAAGCTTCATATCTTTCAATACTTTGTCACTCGGATGACCAAGTCTGCGATGCCAGATATCAAAATGATTTTTCTTTGAAGTAAGAACGGTTTCGTAAACAGGGACAAAGTCACTTACGTATCGTCCATTCAAATCCCGTTCACCGAAGTAAAAAAGGTTTCTCCCTTTTTCGATAAATACTTTTTGATTCTTGAAAATAACTGTATAATTTGCACTTTCAATTTTCCTAACGGAAATGAGTTGCCCGTTTAAGTCTGGAACATAAAGGACATCCTTTAAAGTAATTGCCATTCCATTTGACAGTTTTCCATTAATATTTCCAATACCTTTGATTTCTAGATTCGTTGTTTTTGATGCGCATTTAATAGTTCCTGTAGAAGGTACTAAGGATGCGAAATAATTCTCATTAGAACACATATGGGAAGTTGCTCCGGAATCTACTATAAATTCATTCCTTTTCCTGGAAGCATTTCCAGCAACGAAAGAAACAGCTGAAGAGGCAAATTTTTCTTCATTTGAATTTTTAACAGCTTTACAGTTACGTTTTATGTGTCCGAATTTTCCACAAGAATGGCAAGTAATTTTCTTTCTACAATATTTCGCTGTATGCCCTTTAGAGTTGCAAATTTTGCAAAAGAATTCTTTGCGAGTCGACACAAATGCAGTATTATCATGAGCAGCATTAGTATATACTTTTTCTTTCTTTGAATCCAAAAGAAGTGCTTCAGCATCTAATAATCTTTGTGTCACGAAATCTAATGTCAAAACAGAATTCGGTTGGTTTTCTAAAGCAATCTTAACATTTTCAAATTCCTGAGGCAATGACATCAAAATATAAACAATAGTATCCGTTTCATTAACTTCTGCCCCAGACAGCTTAAGATCCGAAATTAATTTATTTATTTCATCAATGTGATTTCTCATAGAAACTGTACGATCTTTCTTAATCGTTGCCAATATCTTCCGAATTAAAATTTGATTCACTGCACGCTTTGTATAATAAGTGCGTTCTAATTTATTCCAAATTTTATGAGCTGTATTTTCATCTTGAAGTGATGCAAGAACATTATCACTTAATAATGATAATAATATAGCGTAAGCCTTTTTTGCTTTCACGACATCGGCGGCATTGTCGGGAGCCGCTTCAATTTCCAAGAATTTTTCCAATTCTTTAGCAGCAAAAATTGCCGTTACTCTTCGTTTCCATACCGAAAAAACTTTTCCATCACCTTCAAAAAGAGGGATACCGTAAACATCTTTTGAAGAATCCATTCTGCTCAATAAAATATATAAAAAGAAAGATAAAATCTTTTTCACTCAAAATCCCAGTAGAAATGAAAAACAGAAAGATAACGGCGTCAGTATGTCTCGCAGCTCATTTCAACACTTGCTAGAACCAACGCTCTGCTGTTAAAATAAATAAAAAGGCAGACATAAAGACGTGGATCGAAGTGAGTATATTTGATGTTAAAAAGAACAATTACACAAACATACTGAAAGAAAACAGAAAATTTACAGGTATTTATAGATTTTGCAAGGCCCATGGCAGAGAATTGGCGGCCGTGAAAGAAAGCTACATTAAACAACCAATCACAATAAACATAGTTGTACAAAAATAAATTAATAAGAATTTAATGTAATGCTCTGATTATTTTCAACAAATATACACTAGAACCTCGATTATCCGAAGTAATTGGGACCGACCCTCTTTCGGAAAATCGAAATTTTGAATAATCGACAATGCTTCAATTTTAAGATTAAGGAAGGATATATGCTATAAACTTATTATAAACTTATTATAAACTAATAGCTTAATAAAAAAATAAAGCAATAGCAAAATAGAAACAAGAATAAGCTACCCGAATTTAAATTTGAAATAAGTACCTTTTACATCTGTCACAGTGATTTGAAAAAATGTTTTGCTTGTTGCAGTTTCAATTGCCTTTGCTTCAAAGCTCTATCACAGAGTTTTAGGTAGCTTTCTTTACAAAAAGCTACCTATTGCAGCCATTCGGAGGAAAGCGATTTCAAAAGATTTTGGTATATTTTCATCGATCATGACCCCCAGACCCCGAAACCACCCTCCGTTCAAAATTGATATATATATATATATATATATATATATATATATATATATATATATATAAAGACCCCACTCTAAAAAAATACATAAACAATGATCATGGACATATTATCACTGGAAATCTTGATATTGTTCATGATTTTAAATTGAAACAACTAATGGGTTATGGTACTAAATATAGACTTCCATCTAAATTTAATGTTAAATCTATTATGAAACAGTTTACATATGATATTGATATTTTTATTTATAAAATTTCTATCTCTTATAATAAGCCTATTGAATATTTTAATCAATGGACGATATTAGTAATTGAAAAATTAACTATGGCTTTAAAAAATAATATTGCTGATTTGGTTTCTATTAATACAAAGCATTATTTCCAACAAATTACTAAATTACAAAAAAACTACGTTATTTCATATGTAGACAAATCTCCTAACAATTATGCTATTATATGTAAATCATATTATCACAAACTTCTTACAAATTCTATTTCTTCTAATAAGTCATTTCAAAAAACTAATGAAACTGTAATTGTAAATAATCGTAAAATTCGAAGTTATTATAAACTATTAAATATTTTATCTACTAATTTTAATTATCCATATATAGTTCTTATTCCCAAATTTCATAAAACTCCTATTAAATTTAGGACTGTTACTATTGGTTGTAATACATATAATAATAATGCCAATACACTTCTCTTAAAAATTCTTAATCAATTATATGTACTTACTACAAATAATGATAATACACATTGTATAAAAAATAGCTATCAACTTGTTAATATTTTAAAAAATCTTCATTGTGTTTATAATATAACGACATATGACTTCAAAGATCTTTTTAATAATATAGACCTATTAGATTTACATAAAATTATAAATGCATTATTTAAAAAATATTATAAAAAACTGGAATTACCATCTAATATAGATATTGCATATTTTAAATCTTTAACTAACTTCATTATCTATAATAATTATATATTGCAAGATAATACTTTATATTTACAGCATGTCGGTATACCACAAGGCGGTTGTACTTCCAGTTTACTCTCAGACTTATACTTATATCATTATGAACGTAATTTTACTAATAATAATCTACATTTATATCGTTATATTGATGACATCATTTTAATTGATACTGATCAATCTGCAATTACTCGATTTCCAGTTGATTATCCCACTAATTTGGAATTAACGGAAAACCTTTTATCTAACAATACAATTAACTTCTTAGATCTTAAAATTAAAATAAAAGACAATAAAACAATCACAGATTTATATGACAAACGTAAAGAATTTAAATTCAAAGTTAATACATTTACAAATTTTAAATCTTGTCTACATCATTCTGTATTTCGGAATATAATACTTAATCATTTATATAGAATAAAATGTTTATGTTCTTCTAATCTAATTAACAATAATATTAAAAAACTAATTTATGATGCATTAAATCATGGTTTTCCAAAAAAATTCATATATTCATTAATATACAATTAGTACTTTTCTTACATGATCTATTAAAACAAATTAACACATGCGTAAACAAAATTACAAAAAAATTATAAAAAAAAAAAATATCTATAAAAAATTAAAAATTGTAAAATAATATAAAAAAAATATTATAGGTTGGTTGGGTGGGTAGATGTTAGAGTACGGAGGAGGGTGGTGTTGTCTGGATAATACGCAATGGTTAATTATATAAAAAAAATGGGGGCTCTTGTATTATTACTATATTTTTGTTACGTATTTTATATGGATGTTGATTTGATATTTTATATGTAATTGGAGAATTTCATTAATATTATAATTAGCCTAATTATTGATTAATCTAATTTACAATTATTTGTTATTAAATTTTAAATTTACTAAGGACAATATCATATTAATTACTAATAGTATGCCATTCTTATAGTGAATAATATACATATAAGTATGTTTAATATAAATATAGTTATACTGTATGCATTAAAATTGTGTAATTATTTTTATTATTATTACTCTATTCTTTTTAATATTTATTATCGGTTTAATGTTTTTGAATGTCCCACATTCATACTTTATGGTTTTTTATGGATGTCTGAAAATAATCCACACTCTATATTTGTGCTTTTTCAGTAATGGGTATTTAAGTATCTTTTAACCTTCTATTTACTTCCACATGTTTTTTATTTCCTGTTCATTTTATAAATATCTGATATATAATTCATTAAAAAATAATTTTTATATTTAATAATTATTTATATTAATTATTACTGAATTTATTTTGTTTTATAGCATATAGCTATATGCTATATATTATCAATGTTCTAGAATTATTTAAATTCTTAGTTTAGTTTAAATAAGTTAGCTAATAGTATATATTGTATGCTTTTAAATTTTATTTACAATAGTTTTTAAATACATTGTGTGGTTTATATTCGGTTTATAATTCTCTATATATAAGGATATGTTTGGTTTTGCTGTTTATACAGTTATTTACATTCAAATGCTTACAATTATTTATACAGTTATTTACATTCAAATGCTTACAAATATTTATCTTGCGTTAGTTGTTTAATAGAAGTAATACTAGATGGCAGCACTAAATTTGTCTTTTTAAGATAGCTCCTATTTTTAATTTTTCTAGCTCCATTTCAGTTATAATTTAATACACCAGGGGGTATTTTTAGCTAAATTTTGACGATATTGTTAAACTGTTATTAATTAATTTAATAGTGCATTTTAAATAACGTAATTAATATCTATTTATTTTATATTAGATTAAATGTGTTTAACAAGGTATTTCAAATTTTATTTCAAATTGTATTAACTGCATCTTTTGTATCATTTACTGTGATTTCTTAACTGTTTTATTCACCTTAATCTTTTTGATATACTGGCAGCCATGTGCGCGTGGATTTTTGTAAAATACTGAACTATTAATCGGTATGGTGTTTATTATTTATATTTTATATCCTATAAATATTTAAATACGTTTTATTGATTCTTCCATTTCATATTATTTGTTTCTATTCTGCTTTCATTTTTAATCAATTCACTTGATTTTATGGTTGTTTGGGCACAGGGGAAAATAACTTTTAGCTTTAGCTTCTTTTTCCCACAGAAAACAACCATTTTGCTTATATCATTGAATTCTGTGCCCTTGATAACGTAATTCAATGTATAAGCTTTTCAATTTTTGTCGGTTTCCACTTTTTTCTTTTTCTTCCATAATAATTCTTATATTAATTTTTTTTTTTAATACTTACAGCTTTAATTCATAATAATTGACGGTGGTTGGTTATGTTTAATTAATGGTTATATATATATATATATATATATATATATATATATATATATATCTGACCTATGTCACACTGTAACTCCCGTAATTATGAACCGATTTCGATGTAATTCGGTGTGTACATAGTACATACCAATGTCTCGACCGAGTTCGTTGGCCAGCTTCATCCGCCATTTTGTTTCAAAATGGCAATCATTTAAAATTTTAAAAAAAAATTAAAATTTGAAATGTGGTACCAAAAAATTGAAAATGGAAAAATATTTTTTTCTTATGTATTTGACCTTTATACAAAGACTCCGTAGCAGTTTTTGTTTCGTCTATATCTTAAAAAATGGCTGAGTTATAGCATTTTGACTTTCTAGCGAAGCTGACATTTTGAAACGTCCTGAATTTTGTCACGCGATAAAAGGCGTATTTATGAACCGATTTGGATGTAACTTCGTTTATACATGTTACAGACCAATGTCTCGAACGAGTTCGTTGGCCAACTTCATCCGCCATCTTGTTTAAAAATGGCGGCCATTTAAAATTTTAAGAAAAATTTAAATTTGAAATGTGGTAGCAAAAAATTGAAAATTGAAAAAATATTTTTTTCTTATGTGTTTGACCTTGATAAAAAGATTAGGGAGCAGTTTTTGTTTCGTCTATATCTTAAAAAATGGCTGAGTTATAGCATTTTGAATTTCTAGCGTGGCTGACATTTTGAAACGTCCTGATTTTTGCCACGTGATAACAGACGTATTTATGAACCGATTTGGATGTACCTTGGTGTGTGCATAGTACATACAAATAACTCAACCAAGTTCGTTGACCAGCTTCATTCGCCATCTTGTTTCAAAATGGTGGCCATTTAAAAAAATTAAAAAAAAATAATTTTAAAATGAGATACCAAAAAATTGGAAAATGAAAAAGATTTTTTTTGTATGTGTTTGACCTTGATAAAAAGATTCGGGAGCAGTTTTTGTTTCGTCTATATCTTAAAAAATGGCTGAGTTATAACATTTTGAATTTCTATTGTGGCTGACATTTTAAAACGACCTGATTTTTGTCACGAGATAACAGGTGTATTTATGAACCGATTTGAATGTAACTTGGTCTGTACATAGTACATACCAATGTCTCGACCGAGTTCGTTGGCCAGCTTCATTCGCCATCTTGTTTCAAAAGGGTTGCCCTTTTTAAAAAAAAATGTAATTTAAAATTTAAAATGAGGTATTAAAAAATTGGAAAATGAAAAAGATTTTTTTTATGTGTTTGGCCTTCATACAAAGATTCTGGAGCAGTTTTTGTTTCTGAAAATTTGTGCTTTTGTTTATATCTTAAAAAGTGGTTGAATTATAGCACTTTGAATTTCTATCATGGCTAACACTTTGAAACGATCTCGTATTTGTCACGCGATACCACACTTATTCGCCTATTTCGATGGAAGAAGGTATGTGGATAGTATACATCAATATCTCGACCAAGTTCGCTGGCCAGCTTCATCAGCCATCTTGTATCAAAATGGCGGCCATTAAATTAAAAAAAATTATATTTAAAGTGAGGTGCAAAAAAATTAGAAATTGAAAAAGGTTTCTTTCTTAAGTATTTGACCTTGATATAAGGATTCAGGAGCATTTTTTGTTTGTCTTTATCTTAAAAAATGGCTCAGATATAGCAGTTTCAATTTCTAAAGTGGGTGACATTTTGAAAAATCTGATTTTTTGCCTGCGACAGCACTCGTATATATCAACCGATTCCGATATGAGTGAGCATGTGCACAGCAATTACTAAGGTCTCGACCAAGTTCACTGGTTAGCCTCATCTACCATGTTGTCTTAAAATGGCAGGCACTTTAAGAAATCGCCGAATTTGGCAGCCAAATATAAGTGACCTTAAATAAAAGCAGCTTGGATAAAGCTGACTAATTTCGCGAAATTCTGATTCATAATGATTTAGTATTGATAAAAATTAGTATTGAATCTCCTACATTCGGTTTCCACTTAATTGAGCTTCGTGTGTTTGAATATTATAAGTTGGCTTTTTAAAAATAAGGAATATGAAAGCTACCTCTTCCTCCCGGCACTGGCCGGAAGGACTTTTTAAATACTATTAGTTCTCCACTATCACAGTCTTTTTGCTGCTCCAGTCATGACAGACCTTTTGCAAAACATTCAAAAGCTTCAGAATTGCTAATTTGTTCGTTTTCTTCGTTCCACTCCGCAGCTTACGGAATAAAAAGCTTTCAAAATGAATTTTGCACACAAGGAATGTGATAGTTAAAAAAAAAGGGTTTAAAAATTGATTTCGCTTAACCGAGAGTTTCGGTTAAAAGAGGTTCTACTGTAGTTATCGATTAAATGAATGGTTTTCGTCTATATTCTGTAACCCTAGAAGCCTGGCCATAACCCCATGTATTTATTAAAAGTTTAGTGTATGTTATGTAAAGATAAACTTAAAGAAAATGTTTGAATATTTTTCTCTAACTCTTTAAAAATTAGGAAAAGAAAAATATAAAAACTAGAAAACAGGAATTCTGCTTTTTCAGAATTTAGTGTCGCCCCCCGATGAAAAAAAAAATATATGTATATAAATATGGATAATATGAAACATGTTTCAGTTTTAAGATTTAGTACACACGATTTTGTTTTATATAAAATGACGTCATTCGCATCCTCTGAAGAATTCCTCATATTCATAAGATAAAATATCGCTGAATAATGCACAAAAAAAAAAAAAAAAAAAAAAAAAAACAGAGATCACTCAAGAAACTCGACAATAAAAAGTCGGATATCTAATGATTCATATGACTTCATTTGTTTGTAATATAGATAATTAAATTAAACATAGTTTATAATAGCTCCATGTTTTATAAAAAATCATTCATTTATATTTTTTCAAAATTTTAACTACATTTTTTTTTTTCAGTAGGTATGGGAAAATGACAACAAAAATGTGTAATTACTATTTTAAAACTTTGTTTCCTTTACTTTCTACAGAAATGGAGTACTTGCGTTGCCAAATTTAAACAAATAGTGCTAAACTACAAAAAATTAATATCTCAAAAATAAATTCAAATGCAGTTTTCAAACAAATTGCATTAAACAGTACTTTTTATTTCCTAATACGACGGTATAAAAATCGAAAATGTTAGTAGTTAATTGTTAGAAGTTTAAAAAATTGCAGTATAGTATTTAATTGTACAATGATACATCTACTTTGTTTTGCGGCTAGCTTATACAATGTAATGTTATTTTTTGGAGACGAAACTGTATTATCTGGGAGAAAGAAATATCATACAGGGGGCTAATAAAATGCTTCAGTCAATTTCATTTCATGCCTCAATGGAAACCAAGCCTATTTCTCACTAAATTAATGAAAAAAAAATTATATGCAAGAATTCTCTCTGTCTTATTGTAACATAAATTTGCCTTAAGTTTTCGATTCTTAATCGTACGTAAAACGTGGCAAATGAGGTGCTTACGTACTGTAACTAGTTTTATAAGTATTCTGATCTTGGTGCAATAGCTGTTGTACTCGTATGCAAAAATGCATGGATACAAAATTTATTACGATTATATATATTTCTTTCAGTAACACGGAAATAATATGATTTCATCTTAAGTATGACATAATGACCATGACAACCTAGAATCATTACATATCATGGGATATCATTGAATTAATGACGTACGATAGGATGTAATAGAATAAAGAAAACTTTTATTAATATCTTTTTAAGTTTTGATTTGATTTTCATAAAATTTGAAAGGACTCGACAAAATTCTGCATCGATTATACATATTAAATTTCATACCAGTCGGTTTGATAGTTTTTGCGCTGTTATATATGGACAGACGACAAATTTAAGTGCTACGTATTTATATGATTACGAACGCACATAAAAAAGAATTTCACCTATATTCTGCAACCCGGGAAGCCTGGGTATGTCCCCTTGTATTTATTAAAGTGTAACGTCATGTTACTTAAAGATAGAGTTAAAGTTATGAATAATTTTCCTTAACTCTTTAAAAATTAAGAAGAGAAAAATATAAAAATAAAATGTTTCAGTCAATTTCATTTCATGCCTCAAGGGAAATCAAGACTATTCCTTACTAAATTAATGAAAAAAGTTTTATATGCAAGAATTCCCTCTCTCTTATTATAACATAAATTTTCCTGAATTTTTTGGATTCTTAATATATCTGTTTCTAAAGAGTTTTAGAGATTTTATTCTGCTATTATTTCATCGGTTTCTAACCTTTTTTTTAAGACAAAGGGTTTTTTTTTTCTGATGAAACTACGAGTAGAAAAAACTTTACTTTCAACATTATGTTTTATATCCTGCAGCGTCAACATAGCAGTCACATCTTTTAGTTTTTTCTTTAGATTTTCTTTTAATAAGACCTTACTGAGAAATTTATTCGAATACCAAAACATTTTTTCCCTGAATTTTACCTGCATTCTCGCAGTCACTTTTTTATGTAAAATGTGCTGAAATAGGGATTTTTTTTTGTTTTTTTTTTGTTTTTTTTTTTACTTGGAACTATGTACTTTTGTTACTTTTTTTTACAGTGCTGTTTGATCTTTTGTAAGTCTAGAAAAAAGTGTTTCTATTTTTGTTTAAAAATGTTTAAAACGAATGTATCTGTGAAGCATATATATTTTGAATACCCCCACTCATTTTTTAAATATCTTTTAAGATCTTAATACCCATATGTATTGTTTTTGCCAAAAATATTATATCTAAACTACGAACTACTTTCCTTTTTCAAACGATTTGTGAAACATCTCTTTACAAAGAAGTTTGTTCTAGGGAATATTTTTTAACAGTATTTCATAGCAATACGAATCTTTTTTTCTAAATGATATACTAGCATATGCTAAACAAGTCCGCAATTGTACGTCAAACGCGGCAAATGCTGTTTATTCGTACTATAACTAGTTTCATAAATATTCCGATCTTGGTGGAATAGCTGTTGTACTCTTATGCAAAAATTAATGAATACAAAATTTATTACGATTCTGTATGTTAAATTCAGTCATAAGGGAATAATATCATTTCATCTTAAATAAGACGTCGTCGCCATGGAAACCTAGAATTATTACCTATCATGAGATATCATTGAATTAATTACGTATGATAGGATTTATTCGAACGAAGAAAACTTTTATTAATATCTTTTTTAGTTTTGATTCGATTTTCATAAAATTTGAAATGCCTCGCCAAAATTCTGCAACGATTATATTTATTAAATTTCATACCATTTGGTTGAGTAGTTTTTTTTCGCTCTTATATGCGGACAGATGGACCAGACTACGACTACAGGTGCTACGTATTTATATGATTATGAACGCACCTAAAAAAGGGTTTCACCTATATTCTGTAACACAGGAAGCAAAGTTTGGGTACCGTAGTATTTATTACAAGTGGAATGGTATGTTATTTAAAGACAAAGTTATAGAAAAAAATTTGAATATAAAATAAAATGCTTCAGTCGATTTCATTTCATATCTCAAGGGAAATCAAGATTATTTCTCACCAAATTAATGAAAAAGTTTTATATGCAAGAATTCTCTCTGTCTTATTGTAATATAAATTTGCCGAAAGTTTTCGATTCATAATATATAAGTTTCTAAAGACTTTTAGAGATTTCTTTTCTGCTATTATTTTATCGGTTTTAAACCTTTAAAAAAAAAAAAAAAAAAAAAAAAGACGAAGATTTTTTTTTTCTGATGAAAGTACGAGGGCAAAAAACTTTTCTTTCAATATTGTGTTTTATATCCTGCAATGCCAACATAACATGTATATCCTTTAGTTTTTTTCTTTAGACTTCTTTTTAATAAGAACTTACTCTGAAATTTATTCGAATACAAAAATATTTTTTGGTGAATTTTACCTGCATTCTCACAGTCACATTTTTATGAAAAATATACTGAAATAGGGTACAAATATTTTTTTTGTTACTTGGGAGTAACTTTCTCTACAGTGTTGTTTGATCTTTTTGTAAGTCTAGAAAAAAGTGAAAAAAGTGTTTCTATTTTCGTTTCAAATGTTTTAAAACGAATGAATCAGTGAATTATATGAATTTTGAATAATCACCATTCTTTCTGTCATTTTGTAAATATTTTTTGAAGCATTAATATCCATATGTATGTTTTTTCCAATAATGTCATATCAGAACTACGAACTACAATTCTTTTTCGTACAGTTTGCGAAAAGTCTCCTTACAAAAAGATTGTTCTAATCTAAATAATGAATATTTTTTAACAGTATTTCATAGCAATACGAATTTTTTTTCTAAATGATTTTGTTATCAGCATATGCTAAACAAGTCCGGAATTGTACGTCACTCATGACAAAGGTACGTTCATACGATAACTAGTTTTATAAATATTCAGATATTGGTGCAATAGCTGTTGCACTCTTAAGCAAAAATGCATGAATACAAAATTTTTCAAGATTATACATATTAAATATATTTATATGGGAATAATATGACTCCATCCTAAATAGGACTTAATCACCATGGAAACTTAGAATCATTCCCTATCATGGGATATCATTGAATTAATTACGTATGCTAGAAATTAATCGAATGAAGAAAACTTTTATTAATATCTTTTTAAATTTTGATTCGATTTTCATAAACTTTGAAATGACTAGAGAAAGTTTTGCAACGATTATGAATATTAAATTTCAAACCATTCGGTTGCTGTTATATGAGGATGACAGACAGACGGACGGACCAGACGATTACTATAAGTGCTACGTATGTTACGAACGCACATGAAAAAGCGTTGCGCCTATACTCTGTAACCCAGGATGCCCAGGTTAGGTACCGTAGTATTTATTAAAAGTGTAATGTTATTTTATTTAAAGATAAAGTTATAGAAAATTTCTAATATTTTTTTCGAATTCTTTAAAAATTAGGAAAAGAAATATAAAAAAATAAAATGCTTCAGTCAATTTCATTTCGTGCCTCAAAGGAAATCAAGATTATTTTTCTCTAAATTAATGAAAAAAGTTTTATATGCAAGAATTCTCTCTGTCTTATCATAACATAAATTTGACGGAAGTTTTCGATTCTTAATATATCTGTTTCTAAAGAGTTTTAGAGATTTTATTCTGCTATTATTTCATAGGTTTCTTCCCTTTGTTTAAATAAAAAATTATGATGAAAGTACGAGTAGCAAAAGCCTTTTAATATTTTGTTTGATATCCTACAGTGTCAACATAGCGTATATATCTTTTAGTTTTTTTTCTTCTTTAGATTTCTTTTTAATAAGACCTTACTGAGAAATTTATTCGAATACTAAAACATTTTTTTTTTTTTTTTTTGTGAATTTTATCTGCTTTCACATAGTCATTTTTTTTATGTAAAATATGCTGAAATAGTGGAAAATATATTTTATGTTACTTGGAAAATTTAACTCTTTCTTTATCAAAGAAAATGTGCTTCTACTTTGAAATCAGCAGCAATTCTCAAATTACTCAGTTTTTTCTGCGTCTGATGAAGAAAGACTAGATCTATCGAAAGGCCTTGCACTCTTTAGTAATTTTGTGGTGTAGTAAGAAGGTCTTTTAATTTTTATCATATCACACCAACTTTTGAATCAGAATTTGTAAGCTTATTTTCACGTGGTAGTGAGTACGAAACTGTTTATTGAGACTTTCATGCTTTGTTTTGATATATTTATTTTGGAATTTTTGTATAATATTCTAGATTAAGTTAAATAATGCTATAAAAAGTGATAAAATATATTTATTAAGATTTTAATCAGAATTCTTAATAATAATCTTAATAAAGATATTTTATCACTTTTTATAGCATTATTTAATTTAATCTGTTTATAAGTGATTATTATACATCTACCCTATATAAAATCCTAATGAAACGGGAATTATGAAACGACTGAATTGAAACGAATTTATGTAACGATTCTATGAAACGACTGATTAAACAACTGATTATGTTTCACGGCGATTTCTCCTAAAATACGCAATACTTTGCGATGAAATTAACACCAAAAATCCGTATAGATCCGAAAATCTCAAAACTGGCATTAAAATTTTTTTAATTCGAATTAGTTTTCGAAATATTAATTTTTTTCTAATTTTATATACTTTTCTCTAATGATGGCAACTCAAATTTTAATCATAACAGATATTTTTTTTCATATTTTAGAAATGGTTACTATTTTAAACTAATTTGGCGACCAGTTTGGCCTCCCTTAAACGTATGCTTTGAAATGCATCATGTTACTTTTATTCACAATTCAATTTGTATTTCATTATCATTTTATTTAATACATACTGAACCATTCAAAATAAATGGCTTTCACTTCTTTTTTTTTTTTTTTTTTTTTTTTTTTTTTTTTTTTTTTAACGAAACGAAAAGAAAAATATTAGGCACAGATGTCATATACGCACCGGGGTACCTAATTGGCGCAAAAATTGCATTATTTTGGTTGACATGGTAACCCGGCTATTGTTGTTTATTTAATAATAAATGTTTATTTACTTTATTTTCTTTTTTTAAATTACATAAATTGTTTTGTTCTATAGTTAATTATGTTTTTGCTTATTTTCTTTTAAAAAAATAGAAAATAATTAAAAAATATGGTTCTACTTAGTTATTCCGTCGGACCATTTCGCCAAATTATATAAACCGCCAAATTATACAAATTGACGTAATTTTTATTTTAAATAACGAATGAACAAATAAAATACTATAATATTAATAAATATACAAAAAAAACGTCGAAATAAAAATCACTTGATGACGTAAAGGCGTGTAACTAAGTAGTACCAAAAATACATATCTAACTGGTATTCGAAAACGAGGTTTTCGCAAAATTTTCGTAAAAAAAAAAAAAAAAAAAAAAAAAAAAAAAAAAAAATCACGCCAAACCCGGTGCGTATATGACATCTGGCCTAATATTAAATGATGTAACAAACCATGACATTGAATTTCAACTTCAAAGCAATGTTTTAATTTACCACTCAAAAAATAAAAAAAATGCTAACTGGCAAGTTGAAAAAAAGCTATTGGCGAGATTTGCACTCGGCTAGCGTAACAGTACCAAGAATTCTTTGCGACCATGGCAAATTTTATGTAGTTTTATTCGAATTTTATTTATTTATTTTTTTTTTTATCAAAATAAAAGCTTTCGGCACAGATGTCATATACGGACCCATATTGGCACGATTTTTTTCTGACGCCAATATCATATACGCAACGGGTACTTAACTGGCGTCATAGTATCGTTATTTTGCTTGGTTTAGTAAGACGGATGTTGTTGTTTATGCTGTTCATGTTTTCCCCAAATTAGCGTCGGAAAAAAATCGGGTCAATGTGGGGCCGTATATGATATCTGGGCCAAACTTTCATATGAAAACCGAAGGGATCTGAGTGTATTTATTTATGGCAGTTACATGACTTGGACTTTTATAATATAGATGAAATGATGGCGATAGAATACTATTTGCCGACTTATCACCTGTACCTGACTAAAAAGTTACCCGACATTTAAGTACCAAAATGGCACCTGGATTGTAAAAAGCGAAGTGGTTCGCCCCGAACTGTTGATGATAGTCACATGACTTAGGCTATTGTTATAGAAAATGTTTTAAAATACCAGGAGACAAAGACTCTGTACACTTAATTCATTTCATTTTAACTTCTTTTCAAATGTTTAACTGGTCCTTTAATCAAACACGAAAACAACCATTGGATGTCTTAACAGCAACTGCTTCGGCCTTAAATTTTTGTAATCAAAGGGAATTGAATGGAAACCCGGCTACAGGGACTGCATCTGCAGAGCTTTTTTTCACTATAATTCAATCTTCACTTATATTTTTAAAACCGATCAGATTAGCGCGTTTTCAGATTCTGCGGTGTCTGAACGGATGGTTGGCCAGCGTAGTTTGCAGGGGGCAGAGCCCCCTAGTGTTTTTATAATATTATAGAGTTTGGTTATAGCTGCCCAGCTGTACTTTCTAGCTAGTTGATTGTTTACAAAATATTTGCCTGGCATTGTGAATTCTGTGTTCTCTAGAATATTATCACTAAATAAATAATGTAACTCTCACAAGCTGCTTTTTTATTTGTTATCAGCCTCACAAAATGTGGAATAATATGGATGTTGAAAGAGACTGTGAAAATTTCATGTGCAAACTGTAACAAATATTCTGTGCTATTATGAAGGATATAAAAAGAATGGAGTTATGCAGAAAATCGTTATCACTTTTTTAGTGCGAGTGGGTTTTTCAGTATTATGATCAAGCAGTTTTTATTTTATGTAAATAAATGTACAGATTGATAGCTGTCTATTTCGTACAAATAAAACGAATCTTTATTATCCGTGATTGTTAAAATGTACTTATACATTCAGCCAAAATATCTACCCTATATATATATAATCCTATTGAAACGAATTTATGAAACGCATATATGAAACGAATTTATGAAACGGATATATGAATCGACTGATTAAACAACTGATTATGTTTCAAGTGATTTCTTCTAAAATATGGAATACTTTGCGATGAAATTAATACCCAAAATCAGCATTGATCCGCAGATCTCAAAAGTGGTATTAGAATTTTTAAATTCGAATTAGTTTTCGAAATATTAATTTACTTCTACTTTTATATACATTTTTCTAATGATGGCAACTGAAATTTTAATCAAACACATATTTTTTTTTTTCATATTACAGAAAAAGTTGACATGGTAACCCGGCTATTGTTGTTTATTTGATAATAAATGTTTATTTACTTTTATTTCTTTTTATAAATTATATAAATTATTTTGTTCTATAATTATTAATTATTTTTTTACATTTCCTTTAGAAAATAATAGAAAATAATTAAAAAATACGGTACTACTTAGTTATTCCGTCAACCAATTTTGCCAAATTATATAAATCGCCAAAACACTCGCCAAATTATACAAATTGACATAATTTTTATTTTAAGTATCGAAAGAACAAATAAATTAGTATAACATTAATAAATATATAAATAAAAAGTCGAAATAAAATTCACTTGCTGACGTAAACACGTGTAACTTGCTTAAAGTCAAGGGAATGTGACATTTGCGATCAACCATTATTGGCATTTAATCTTATAGTTTGGCGATAGATTTTTGGTTGACGGGATAACTAAGTAATACCAAAAATGCATATGTAACTGGTATTTGAAAACGAGGTTTTCGCCAAATTTTCGTAAAAAAAAAAACCCCTGCCAAACCTTCTTGTGCGTGCATGACATCTGGCCAAATATTACCACTCGATAAAAAAAATGCTAACTGGCGAGTTGAAAAAAAGCTATTGGCGAGATTTGCATCCGGCTAGCATAACAGTACCAAGAATTCTTTGCAACCATGGCAAATTTTATGTAGTTTTATTCGAATAAAAAAATTTTCATTTTTTAATCAAAATGGAAAACTTGCGGTCCCATATTGACGCGATTTTTTCTGACGCCAATGTCATAAACGGAACGGGCACTTAACTGGCGCCAAAGTATCGTTATTTTGCTTGATATTGTAAGGCTCCCATTAACTTTAATATTTGCGAAGCACGGTTATTGGCGGTCGCCAAACAGTGAACTCTCGCCAAGGCAGAACTATTCGAACTGGAACAGGGAGCAGTCGCTGTGGAGATCGTGGAGTGAGAGGATGGAGTGAAAATCAGTGGTGTGTCGCCCTGATTGTTTTTGATAACATCGGCATCTTAATGTCTTTGTGAAATAGTGTAAAATATCCAAAAGTTAATGTTATAATATTCGTTGTGTGTGTGTGTGTTTGTCATATTAATAAACAAGTGCTCGCCAATCCAGCAGTTCTCATTTTAGCAGTGTGTATTAGCAGTGTTTTAGTATCTCAAGTATTACTTAATGAAATAAATAAGAAACCTTTTTCTAAGGTTAAGAAGATATCGATGAGAAACCTTTTTAATAAAAAGGTAATAAAGAAATAGAGGAGGAAAAGTTTTACTATATGGTAAGCCGGATGTTGTTGTTTATGCTGTTGATGCATTTCCCAAATTGGCGTCGTTAAAATCGCGCCAATATGGGACGTACATGACATCTGTGCCAAACTTTCATATGTACGGCGAAGGGATCAGACCGTATTTGTTTATGGTAGTTGATGACTTGAACTATTATAATAGAGATGAAATGATGGCGATAGAATAATATTTGGCGACTTATCACCTGTGCCTGGCTAACATTAAAGTACCAAAATGGCACCTAGAGTATAAAAAGCGAAGTTGTCCGCCTGGAACTGTTGATGATAGTCACATGACTTAGGCTACTGTTATAGAGATTGTTTTAAAATACCGGAAGACAAAGACTCTGTATACTTGATTTATTTTATTTTAGCTTCTTTTCAAATGTTTAGCGGATCCTCGTTAATCAAAAACGAAAACAACCAATGGATGTCTTAACATCAACTGATTCGCCCATTAATTTTTGCAATCAAAAGGAATTGAATGGAAACCCGTTCACAGGGAGACCTGCACAGCTTTTTTCAGTATAATTCAATCTTCTGTAATATTTTTAAAACCCATCAGATTAGCGTGTTTTTAGATTCTGTGGTGTCTGAACGGGGGTTGGCGGGCGTAGCTTTCAGGGGCCGAGCCCCTAGTTAAATATACTGTTATAGCTTTTATTATATCTTCTATTGCATTGAAATGTGTCAAAAAATTATAAAAGTAAAGAAAACAAAATTCTGAGAGATTCCACTCAATTTTCCAAACATTTTCGCCGAAACGTCAGTTGAGGCACATCGTGGAGACACGAAAAGTTTTTGTAGTCTGTCCATGTGTATGTATCGTGATAACTGCCATAAAAAGCATCCGATTAGCTTGTTATTTGGCAGATGTATTTGGTGAGGTACCAGGATTTAGCTGTATAGTTTTTCCTTAAATTTTGTTGATTCGCTCGAAAAATATAGAATATTTTATTTTACGTCATTATGTTTTCAATTGGAATTCAGATGATTTTGAAATTTTACTATCCATTGAGATAAAAATGGAGCATTTAAATAATTAATTTTAATGTAAATTATGGTTGTTTATATTTCCCAGTGAAACTCTTAAATTCTTCTGATTAATTTAAATTTTTTTCAATACATTTGTCAGGTTTTTAATTAATTTTATATTCACAATTTTTCACGGAATTTTATATATCTGTTCGAAAAATATAAAATACTTTGTTTTGTAACTTCGCATATTTGCCATTATACATATTTAATTTATTTTTCTTTTATCAGTTCTACGGTACCTAACTTTATTTCAAAGCCTATATTTATAACTATATTTTTTGTTTAAAACTTAATAACCAACGTAAAATCTTCACAAAAAATAGAGAATAATGTTAGTAGAAAAATACAGTAATATTAGTTTTTTTCTTTTCAGTGAATAGTTTCCGAATATATAGTGTGAAGTGCCCATATTTCGTCCCCATTAACTTCTCCGCTTCTGCGAAAGTGGCGCAAAGGCACAGGGGACGGAAGGTAAAAGGGGTCAGTATTGAAAGTTTCTTTCGACAAGACGTATAGATAAATTAAGGCACCGAATTTCCTATTTTAGACGACCTGAGTTCTTATTACATAGTTTGTAGAACGTTATTTACTGTACTGTTAAGTATTTATTTCTTATTCATTGCATGTATTTTATGTGGGTAAGATGCTGAGAGTAGCATGCAGGCAGTTTTAGTTCATCTTACGGGAACTGAAGCTCCGCCATATTGGGAAGTTGTGTGGCCCTAATTTCGTCTCCCTTGCAGTTCTTATTTTCGTCCCGGGGACGAAATTAGGAATGATTTTTCATGACATTTTTTTTCAATTTTTCCCTCATGTTTGGATGTCTAATGTTTGATTATGTTATTCTTCCACTAATAATTAGGCCCCACCAGTGGCCGAGAGGTTCTGCTCTCGAAGCTGGTAGACGGGAGGTGCTGGGTTCGATCCCAATCGCGCCCGTCGGCCTAATCGTTCGGAGTTTTCGTGGTTTTCTTCGAACCTTGGTTTTCCAAGCGTTAATACGGGTTAGGTTCCCTTAGAAAGACCTCCACGGAAGGCAACCCCCCCTCCCTAGGGCCTATATCCCTCGTGCTGATAATTGGCCGACATAAATACAACCACCCAAATCCACTAATAATTAGTACATTTCTTTGTTCCTTATTTAATGTAAACTAAATTACTTACTCATTTAGAAATAAATTTATTTAGTTAAAAGTTAAGCCTCGACGTATTGGATTTCTTGGGGGGACGAAATTGGGACCTTTTTTTTTTTTTTTTTTTTTTTTTGCATTTTTTACATACTTTTGAAAAAACAATTTTTCGCATTATAATTTTTTTTTGTACGATATTTGACTATGTTTCTATGTGCCTGGGTAGTTAGTCTATGTAAAATCCGAATTTGGTACGTTTTCACTGAAAATTAGAACATTTAGGGCCTAAAGTGGCTGGGGAGGGGACAAAATATGGGCACTTTACCCTATGTGTTTTTTTCTGACAATATTATGAAAACAGAAATAAAATTTCGGTAAGTTTGTGTTTATTGGAAATTAAGAAAGAATTTAAAAAGTTCCTTTAACGCATCATTTTTTCTTAAAATTACATTTTTGCTTCCCAGAATTTTTAAACTGAAATAAAACTTATAATAATAAAAACGATTTGGTTTACTTAGATTGTCTTTTATTGTACATAAAAATGGGAATAAATCATTTGAGATATCAATCAGGTAAGAGAGTATGCAGAAAGGGAAAGTGCTCAGTTTTTGAATGTATTAAATTTTTGGCCTAAAATAAAAGTTGTTTATAAAGTTCCACCTGTCATGTAGGAAGATGAATGTCCCACATTACTTCCAAAATATGCAGATCCAAGAAAACTTTTAAGTGCATATCTCTGTATAAAATAAATCCAAGGAAAAGCCGGATATTGAAATTAGTATTTGCTACATTTAGCTTCTGTTTTTTTTCCTTGAATACCTACATTTTAAAACGATAAATGAATTAAAAAAATACGCAATTATTTTTAAAAATATTGTTCATGATTGTCGTTTAATAAAATATACCATATTCATTTTATTTGGTTTGAAATACACATTATACACAGGGTGGTCATAAAAAAAAATTACCTCATATATGAACCCTTAGCTGCCAAACCACCCAACCAATCGAAAAGAAATTTCAGCTTTAGTTATTTGAAGGTATGCGCTCAAGATCGTAATGAAATGATTTAAAACAATAGAGCTCTCACGGTTACGGTTACAGTGAAAAAAATTTCGAATTTTTCGAATGGAAACACACATTATTTTTATGCGCAAATTCATCGCCGCATTGAAAAACCACAAATGGCGTTGGAATGATACCCGTATGATGAAAATGTCTGGCGTAAAACACTTGCAAAAATAATCATTGCGAGGAACGAACGAGGGGCTACAAGACATGTTTTTCAGTAACCATTTTTTTTTTTTCACTTCTGAACTGAGTAATGTTTTAAGATTTGTTTCAAAATGTGTTTTTGAGTTGTATTTGTGTATACATAGTGAAAAAAAAAATCATTTGTTTTAGAGTGCTGAATGTTACGTTACATAGGAATTGATTAGGATTGAGTGTCACAATATTATACCGGCAATTTTAGTAGTATCGTTCGAACGCCATTTATGTTTTTTCAATGCGCTGATAAATTTGCGCAAGGAAAAAAGGATGTTGCCATTCGAAAATTTCGATTTTTTTCACTCTCACCGTAAACGTGAGAGCTTCGTTGTTTTGAATCATCACGATCCCGACCGCATACCTTCAAATAACTGAATCTGAAATTTCCTTTCGATTGGTTGAGCGGTTAGGTCGCTAGCGGTACATATATTGGGGACGTTTTTTTATGATCACCCTTCACATGGAATATATTTTTTTGGAAGGGCGAAACCCTCCACCAGAGGGAAAGAAATATTCCACATTTTGAAAAACGTTGTTAGAAATTTATTTTTGAATATTTAATGCTTCTTACTTGTTAATCTTTTTTACATTTATTTTATATAAAAATTTTCTTGTACAAGGTGTTCTGACAAAAGATTTTTAATTTAGCTTATTTCATGTTTATATTTTGCGTTTTAGTTAGGAGAACTAGACAGGGGACTCCAGGCTCCTCATCTATCCAACCTTTCGCCCCCCTACATTATTTCTGGAGAGATATCATATCGCTTTGTATTTTGGAGCGATGTTTACGTACACCTATGAGTGGAAGTAGTTTTTGAGAAACTTTATATTTTGTGAAAAGTTTCTTTAGCTTGTACTTTTGCACCAAATATAATTTAGTTCGAAAGTAGTTAAACGGGCACTTACACTTTTGGCAGACGTCCTCATTGTCAAATCACGTTGCTTATTTTATACAGTAACACCAAATTTAGTGGATGGCAAAGCATTTCCTCCATTCGAAAACATTTTCTAGATATATTGCGATACAATTGCATATGAGGACACCAGAAGCGAAGGGGTATGAGTGACAAAATTGAAAAAAAAAAACTGATGTAAGTACATAGGCTATCTGGAAATAAGGTTATTTGTTTTATGATTGCTCACAGAAAAAAATGTAGGGAGGGGAAAGGTTGGACAGATGTGCCTGGAGTCCCCTGCTTAGTTCGCCTAACTAAAACACGAAATCTGAGATTTTCTAATTATGTGCTGCGTTCTAGAGGTCAACTACTTAAGTCATTTAAACTACTTAAGTACTTAACCTCTTTAATCTCTACTTAAAAATATATATATATATATTGTACTCCACTTTCATTTCACAGTTATTGAAACAAGAGTTCAAAGACCGCTATGAAATTAGCAACAGTTTCGTATTTTAAGTCAGTCACTTACTATTGATGTTCATCTTTAAACTCATCTTTAAACTCAATTTACTCCAAATCTAAATTTTATCACTTGTATCCCTTGACCTATGGGGTCCTTATATACGTAATCGTTTCATCATACATATGATACAATTGTATTACATTCAGACATATAAATGTCTGAATTTCTACATGTATTAATTTGAGACACATGATCATTATTCAATTTTTTTCAGTTAATTTATACCATGATCACAGTAAGACATTTAAGTGTCTTAAATGCAGATACTTATGATATCTGAAATTTCATATTCAGACACTTAAGTGTCTGAATTACTTTTTCAGTCACATATGTGTCTGAATTTAAGACTCCTCTATTTGCAGTGTAGGCACTTATTTGTATGCATAAAATGTGCAGATAATTTGTAGAAAAATTTATATACTTTTTTCGATCACAAATACCAGCTTGTTATGTGTACTCTTCTTAAAAGAAATCTCTTTCTTTTTTAGTTGGCAAAATATTTCTAAAATACTTAATTTTATTTAAAGTGTTAAAAGCTTTCTTACGGCTCATTAGCATTTCTAATATTTTACATGTAAAATATTGAGTTAAACATATATATTTAGAAGTATTTTGTCAACTACAAAAGAAAGATACATTTTAAAGGGTCAGGAACTAACTAACAAAATACATGAAAAAGTGACTTCTATAAGAATTGCAGTCACTCTGTAAATAATTGACTTTTATTTATAAAATTAAAAAAAACGTATTAAGAAAGATTTATTTTATCAATCAAATTTGTTAAAAAAATATATGCACATATATAAAGTTTTTAAATTATTTTTATAGATATTACATTTTTTACGAAATAATTATTCTTGCATGCATTGCGCGTATGATTTTACACATTTGAATGTTTAAAACAAACCAAGATTTTTCTTAATGAGTACAGATACAGATATAATGTGTTTTCAAAATGACTTACAATGAAAGAAAACAAAACTTGTAGATCGCGAGAATTTTTTTTTTTTTTTTAACTCGAAATATCGAGATTTTTTTTTATAGAATCCTGACTTCTGATTTTTTTTTTTTTTATATAGAAAAGTAATCGTGAATTCTAAACTTCTTACTTGAGAAACATAATTATAGGTCCTTTTGTACTTCTATACGTTTAAGATATTCAGAAAAAAGTGGTGAAATTCTAGGTAACCATTTTTCAGGAATCGTGAAATCGTGCGTGCAATGATCAAGAGCGCTGTTTTGAGAAAATTGACTTTAAAGATTAAATCCCACCTTGATGACATAGCAACAGCTCAAAGTGTTTTAGACATAACTTCTTTTCTACTGCGAATTTTTGTATGGGGTTTGTTTTTAAATGTTCCTAAAGAATCATATTTAATTTTAAGCTATTTAACAAAAAATAATTTTTGGACACTTTAGAGTGTACCTGACATCATATGAACAGTTCACAGAAAAAATGTATTAAAAATATCTCTCTATTCTAAAAAAAAGTAACTCCCGCTGTCACCGCCGCCGCCGCCGCCGCCGCCGGTTTTGAATTTTTTGTGACCGGAGGTCTTTCTTCGTTAATATTAAGAAAAATAATGCATACAAAAATATGAAAATTGGTAGTATTATACAGAAATGTTTGATAAACACGCTGATGTAGACAGTTTTCAAATCGAAGATTTATTTTAAGAGGTATTTAATGCTAAAGTTGGACAAAATCGTCCCATTAAAAAAGTTTTATAGGAGCAAAAACTATACATCGGAATTTAATACTTTTTAGATCATTTTATACGTTATAATTTCCCGGTGTGCAGAATTAATTTATTTTTTTAATTTGACTCATTTTTCGAGGTTTCATTTCTATTTTAAATTCAAATTTTCAGCATTTCGAGAGATATTTTTTTACTTATTTCAGAAAATTGTACTAATTTAACCTGTTGCCAAACTGTATAAACAACGGAAACAATAATGTTTGTTTTAAATTAAAAATTTATTTACACGTGACTATTATAAACAGAAAAGAAAAACTTTCAAATTAGAATTAAATAATTACGTATTAAAAAGCAGGAACTTATTGAAAATTACTTCATCTATAATTACACGTGAATTTTAACAGAGAAAGGATATTGTAAAGTAATAAATTCATTAACATGCGTTAGAAGTCTTAAATAGGAGAAATTACATCACATTTACGTCACATTACACTTTTTACGGAAAATGAACAAAAAATAATATTGCAAAATAGTAGTTTAAATTTAAAAATAGCGCGAGACATTTACTTGATATTTTGAGATGAACTTTTCAACTATTTTTTTTTTTTTTTTGGACAGCGCAAATAATATTTCATTTCTAATAAAAGCATTTTCACGTGAATATTAAAAAGGGAAAGAAAAGTTTGGTGAAAATTACGTCAGATTAAAAACGATATATTTAAAATGTTTTATTTAAAAGGACTTTCTTTTCGCTTTGTTAAAAAATACCGGGAGACAAAGACTCTGTTTACTTAATTCCTTTTATATTAGATGATTTTGAAATGCCATTGTATCTTTTAACAGCAGCTGATTTTTCCGTAAAATTCCCCAATCAAAGAGAAATGAATAGAAACACGTTTATAGGGAGATCGCCTTTGTTTTTTTAATTATAATTCAATCTTCCAAAAAAATTCAATTAAAGTCGATCAAATTAGCGTGCTTTTAGAGACTGCAGTGTCTGAACGGGGGGTTGGCGAGCGTAGCTCGTAGGGGGCCGAGCCCCCTAGTTATTTAAAAAAAAAAAAAAAGTATTGGAAATTTTGCAAGTAGTGACAAGAATTCGTAAAAATAATTTATTATAATACAGAAAACGCCTCAATAAATACGTTTTACGTAAGCTCATGGTGCCTACTTAATGGGTGCCAATCCGGCAAACTTCCACTACTAATTTAAAGATATTTTTATCTTAATTATTCACAGTGTTTAAATAGGACAAACAAACTTTAAAAAATCAGTTCGCTTGATTGCGTATTTTGCCCCCATGAAATTGGCTACAATGCCACAGCTGCTGTCCGTTGCTTACAAATGTGAATTATTCAATTGACGAACATATAAAGGCTTTTCAGAGCATGGGATATTTTAGGCAGCAATAAAACTCCATTATAAAGCTCCACCTGTCATGTGAAAAAATAAGTGAATCACATTATTGTCAAAATTTCAAAAGCCAAGAAAACTTTAGTACGAATTTTTGTATAAAAAAAACTAGAAAAAAATTCTAGATATTAAAATTTACACTTCAGTTTATTTCCTTTTCTGAGGGCTACCCAGAGGTCATACGCTTCAGGGAATTTTTCAGGGCAAATATTGTTATTATTTTATGTATAAAATTAAATCAAGGTTAAACGTGCAAAATTTTGTCTAATTTAAGAAGAAATTTTCTATAAGAAAGCATTGGTACCGAAAATTCCCTGGTCTTGAATTTCAGGATAAGTACGATACTGGGTTTACCCAAAGGTCCAGTTTTTTTAATACCACTTTTTTCATTCAGTAATATTCTTTTTAGATTTTTCTGTCAAATTTTGCATATATCTACCCCGAAAGTTATTTTTAGGAATTACTAGTGTTAAAAATACGGAAAATTTCAGATTCTTTTTTTTTAGGTGCGTTCGTAATTATATAAATACGTAGCACCTATAGTCGTCATTTGGTCCGTCCGTCTGCCTATCCGTTTAACCGCAAAAAAAAAAAAAAAACGCAAACACTACCCAAGAGAACGGTTTGAAATTTAATATGTATAATCGTTTCAGAATTTTGTCGAGCCATTTCAAATTTTAGGCTAAATCGAATCAAAACTTAAAAAGATATTAATAAAAGTTTTCTTCTTTCTATTAAATCCTAACATACGTAATTAATTCAATGATATCTAATTATAGGTAAAGTTTTCGGTTGCCATGGTGATTATTATATTAAATTCTATCATTCTTAATTAATTCAATCAATCCCATGATAGGTAATGATTCTAGGTTGCCATAGTGATTAAGTCCTATTTAAGTTGGAGCCCTAATATTTCCGTGTTACTGAATTTGATATATATATTCGTAATAAATTTTGTATTCATGTATTTATGCATAAGAGTGCAAAAGCTATTGCACGAAGATCTGAATATTTATAAAACTAATTATAGTACGAACGCATCTCCTTTGCCACGTTCGATGTACAATTTCTGACCTTTTTTTTAACACAGATTTAAAAAGAAAAAAAATGATTCCAAAATAATTCACTCTTGTTTTAAAAACCAAACAATGATTACAATTCATTAAAATATTTCTATTCTGTTTTATGTGCTAAGAAATATACGGATTGGGTGTATTTCTTAAGGAGAATTTAAACTGTGACTTCAGATAAGCTATTTAATAAACTGACCATTCGAAAGGATTTTTTTTTAATTTATATTACCAGTTTTTCTGACATGCTTACATTAGTGTTAAAACCTACAAATATTTTTAAATCTGTTGATACTCTTGAGTAAACTGAAATAAAATTAGCAGAAATTTAGCAAACACTGACTAGAAATCGCAAAAATATTTTACGCATCACTGTTTTCCGAAATGGAGTAAAAGCCTCAATAAATAAATTTTACGAAAATTGCTGTACCTTGCAAAAAATGTTAATAATTCATTTAATAAAATTATACTATAAAATGCATTTATGAATATACAGAATTTATAGTCGAATGTAAAACCCGGTTATAGAGTTCCAACTTTCATGTAAGAAGATAAATAATCAGCATTACTTTGAAAATATGCAGATCCAAAATGAATTAAAGGGAACATCTTTGTATTAAAACAAATTCAACAAAGGACACTATAATTCATGTTTGCTTCTTTTTTTTCAATTCCTACTATTATTAGTTCACACTCTTCCTATATTTATTTATTTATTTATTCATATATATATCTTGTTCAAATTTTCAATCTTTAATAAAATTGTTGACCACGCCATGAAAACTGATCATTTTCCGAGTTTTGAGAATGCTTATATAATTAGATCAGGCTACAGCATTTATGCAAGTCGTATGTTTTTGGAAGCTTGGTACACGAGAACTGCTGATTTAGCAATTAACGAGGCTGCATCTCTACCAATAGAATATTCAGTTTTGTTTTAACTATAATTTTTTGGCAACTTGATGTAATGTTTTTCTACTTGTTGAACTTTAAAATCTAGTATGAATTTTACGTTAGGAATTAGCTGATGAGAGATTCAGAATGAATCCGAAGCGTCCTTTTATATTGTTTTTATCTTGTAATGTAACGTAATGTCTGTTATTTTGAAAAGTTTTTATAAATTTAATAAAATACTTATTATTCATCCTATCAAGTTGAAATAATTTTTTTTTAACTTGTACTGGATGACAATTGATGTTAATACAGTTTTTTCAAATATTAATTCATTAATTAAATTTTAATAAATTTTAGTTTTGCATGGGAAACAAAATGGCGGCCATTGCAGCATTTAACACATCTTCATATCTATAAGGGGGGGTTACCATAGGGGGGACCCTGTTCTGTCCCCAAATACCGCCAAGTTTGTCGCCAACTTGGCGATATGTCGCCTAATTTGGCGGCCAAAATGAGTCGCCAAAAGTGACGCCAACTTGGCGATATCTCGAATATTTCGCCAAATTCCCATAGACTTCCATTATAAACCTACTTGCTTATAGAAAATAAACAAATTGAGATATTTTAATGCAACAAAAACTAATATTAGCTTAAGGGATTATGTTAAATTTTTCTTTGATGACCTAAGTAGAAATTGACTTTAAAAACAAAATTTTTATATTACTTGTTTTAACTTCAATATCTAGAAAAAAAAAGAGGTACTTTTCGGTTAGCCGGGCGCCAGTGTTATATATACATATTTATATACGTACATATATGTAAATATACATATATATACATATACACTAGGGTGGTCACAAGAAATCAATTTTCGAATTTTTTGGGGGGGACCCCCCAAAAAGTTGACAATTGACTAGAAAATGAGATTGGCAAAGTTTCAGCTCATTTGGATAATATTAACCCGTGCCTCATTGAGGTCAAAGTTTGAAAAAAACGTAATTTTTCGCAAAAAATGCTGTTTTTACTTTAGGAAGTGAATACAATTGAACCTAGAAATATAATGCTGGTCTCATTTCATAAAAAAATGTTTTTGCCTTGAAGAACCACACACCAGTTTTTTGTAAAAAAATATATATTTAAACATATACGCATTTTTCAGGATCAGACTTGATCTGAATCCTAAAAAGTGACTTTTTATGAAAATGCGAAAAAACATTGCAACATTTTATTTCATCTGCTTTTCCCCTTTCTGTTTTCATTTTGTACATAACAAAGGGTTTAATTTTTAAAAAATCAAATGTAAATAAAAGAAATCGAAATCTAAACTTAAAGAATTAAAAGAAAAAAAGTATAAAAATGAGAATAAATAATGTTCAAATGCGTTTTTTTTTATTAAAGTTGCGTTACAAGAAAGGAAGAATTATAAAAAAAGAAATTATTATCCCTTACAATTTTCACAGCAAGATGGTAATGTCTGAGATAAGGTCGCTTTTGAAGTGTCTTGAAAAGTTTTTCTACATTCAGATACAAATTTTAGCAGAAGCTGTTTTTGTTCTTCGTCTTTTGTTAAGCAGGAATCGAAATTTCAGATTAATTTTATTCCCCTCTCAGCTGTGTCATTGACAACCTTAAAACCATTCACTATTTTTTCTGCTTTCAAATAATATTTATTTTCACATCATACATTGGGATCGGTATTTAAAAATTGCATATTAATATTAAATCTCTTAAAATTTACAGTTTGGGATGAAACAAAAACACCAACTTCTTTGTTCAATAAATAATCCACTTCGTTAAAACCTTTTGTTGTTCTTACATTCCTATCATCATCATCATTTTCTTCTTCAAATGACTTTAATTTTACAGCTATGCTTATTTTAACTTTTTTCCCAAAGTATCATCTAAAAATGAAAATGCAACTTGATGCTTATTAAGATACCATTTTAGTGAATACTTTGCCTGTAACCTATTTATCAAATTTTCTGTTGTCAACTAATGATTTTAATAATTGCATGTCTTGATTGGGAGTGGGAGCATTGAACTATGATTTGACAATAAATATTTCTTATAAATAAGCAAATGTCTCCAATACCTTCTTTTTATAAATTTGATAATAAGAGCTGAACCCTGAAAAGGTATATTTTGAGAGAATAAATGACCAGTACCATCTATTTGGCATGATGAATAGTACCAAGTGCTCTGAAAAAAGGCTTTTGGAGGAAGATGTCTTATAAAATTTACACAAAGTTGGATAAAGTCTTTATAATCATCCCTGTGCTGTTCATTGTTTAAATGTTCTGTAACAAAACTTGAAATTTCTTCTGAATCAAGTGTTTTGTATGTAATATTTCATCTTCAGTAGCTTTTTTATACTTAGTCTGAACTAACTTAGACCACCCAATCTGATTTTTTTTAAATATCTGACTCAGGGGCAGTGCCCATTTCACAATCAAAAACAGCTTTTAAGGTAATTTCTAAATTATGGGGGCGACATTGTAAATATAGAAAATATTTCCTTTCATAAATGCTACAGCAAAATGCAGGTTCCTCTGATGTGACCAGTTTTTACTGCAGTGGTATCAAAACGCATTGCTGGATTTTACTAAGTTCCTCCTACTCTTCAATTGCTGAAAATACAGCTTTTGCTTGAATTATTTCGATACAATTTTCAGACACAGGAACTCCTATTAACTGTTCTTCATCTGCACAACTAGTCAAAACTGCTATCCTCTCTACATTTTCTTTATTAAAAAAATGAGGAAGCAGTTTTCCATCCCAGTGAACAACAATTCCCACTAAATCGAAATTTTTTTTTTTTTTTAATGAGCTCAGTTCTTTGTTTTCGAAATAGTTGTTTGCAGAATCGTACTACAATTCTACTTAAAATTAAATTCTGTGGTTAACTGGTAGGTGTATTGTAATTCTCCGGTGTTCAGTTTCACTTGGTAAATATTGTAAAATAAAATACGTAAAACTTGACAATTACTTGGTATCTTACTAACGGTGATTTGATGAGGCATGTGGCTAATTAAAAAAAATCTTCCATTTCTGCCATCATATCGAAAGGGGGGGGGGGGGGTGCCGAAATGAATAAAACTAGATGACGCTAGTAGGTAACAAAAACAACCTAAGAAATATTAATGCCCTGTAATGCCCTGTAATAAGAAGATAAATTCGGATGTTCCTTTTAAATGCGCTTCAATTGCAATACAAATTGAGGAGCTCTTTCTTTCCAGGGGCAGAATTAGATAAATAATAATTAGCTATAATTCATGAAATATTTTTAAAGTTACAAAAATTGTTCAATTTCTTTTGCCTTTTAATGCAAATGATACAAAAAAAGATATCAAAAGTAATAAAAATTATTCATTTGTCATTTTTCACTTGTTTTTCAAAAATGCAGAGTTTGAGGTTCCCGAGTTGACCTGAAAAATACTAAATGTCATTAAATATAAATTTTGATGAGACTGAAAGTTCAAGGCAACAATATTTTCTATGAAATAAAACAAGAATCAGGTTTCTAAGGCAAAGATTTTTCAGTTAATGTAAGCAAAACTACAACTTTTCACCAAAAATCACAATTTTTCATGAATTCAACCTCAATGAGGCACGGGTTAATATTATTCAATTGAGTGGAAACTTTGCCAATCTCATTTTCTAACTAATTGGCAACTTTTAGAGGGGTCCCCCATAAGAAAATATAAAAATAAATTTTTCCCATATATCTTGTGACCACCCTAATATACACATATTGTATATATACACACATATATGTATGTAAATATATATGTATATATACATACATGTATATATATAAATATGTATATATAACACTGGCGCCCGGCTAACCGAAAAGTACCAAAAAAGATTTCTACAATATTTTATTACTTCTTTTAAATTCAGTCAGTGTTTGCAATTTAAAAATATATTTATTTTCTGTTTTAACCTCTGCAGTTCCGAAGCTAAAATAATAATACAAAGAATTATTCATTGTTTTTTTTTCGAACAAAATGACATCGTAAATGAAAGAAAAAATATCATTTCTGAAATTGATCCTTTTAGGAGCTTAGTAATTTAGGTTAAAAAATATGGAACTAAAACTACAAACCCCTTAAAAACATCAATTTAATACCTATTAACACAAATTAGCGCAATCACAAATTTAAGAGATTTAAATAAGTAAACAGTCTACAAATCCTCAAAATTTTTTATAGAAACAGATTTAAGTTAAATATGAAAATTTCTCACTTTCTTGATCATACTATCTTTTGGGCATTTTTCTTCTTCATACTCTCTTTTGGGTACAAACTCATTTATTTTATGTGGGAATCGGCTTAGATGCTACCATTTATTCGTTTGCTTTAACCCTTTCCGGCGCAGTGGTCCCATGTCGGGACCACCTAATTTTAATTCCAAACTTACAAGCGGCACCAAGAATATTTTTATAAAATTTAGCTTTTACGATGAAAGTAGTAACATGTTCTTAATTTTTATAAAAGTCGTTTGTAAACTCCAGTGTCAGTCAATCCTTTCATCATTTTAGGAACAGAATGTTTCTGCGACGTAAAGGGTTAAACGTAAAAAACTTTCAGCTATTAAGAAGTGATATGAAAATGTAAAAAAATCGGATATTTTAGTTTTTATAAGGAAAAGAACAGAGGCCCTCGTATGGGGACCCAGGGACCGAAGAAGTTATGTGTTTAGACACCTATACATAAAGTACAGGATGAGTACAAATCATGGACCCGATTTTAAAAATCATATTTTCGAACTACTGCACATATTGCGATAAGTGATACATGCATTTAAAGAGAAATATACCAAGTTTTTTTTTTCAGTTACAAATGTTCGACGTGTGTATCTCTTGTTACTCGGCATACGTCCAATCTGTAACCCAGCTCGTTCCAAACATTTTGTGGCATCACTCTGTCGATGGTTCTGAATGCTGCACAAATGCGTTCTTTAAGTTCGCAGTTTTCGGCAGTGTTTTCGGCATTTGTGGTACATAAACAACGTCTTTGACGTAACCCCACAAAAAGAAATCACATGGTGTCTTGGACTTGGTGGCCAAGTGATTATCACCATCAACCGCTTGAGGACAGCGCAAATTTTCTGTTTCAGCGGATGGAGCCCCACCTCATTGTCTTTGCAGGTACGTAGTTACTTGAACGAGGAGATTCCACACCGGTGGATGGGGCGTGCGGGTATGGAACGAACTGGATTACAGATTGGACGTATGTCGTGTAACAAGGAGGTCACACATCGAACATTTGTAACTGAAAAAAAAAACCTTGGTATATTTCTCTTTAAATTCATGTATCACTTATTGTAATTACTTATTGTAATTACTTATTGTAATGAAAGTACTCATTGTAATGCAATTACTTATTGAAATCACTTATTGTAAATGTTTATATGTGCAGTAGTTTCGAAAATAGGATTTTTTAAAATCGGGTTCATAATTTGTACTCACCCTGTATATTTTTTTAGTGAGTACAGTAGAACACCGCTAATCCGAAATTACAGTTAATCCGAACCGATTTCATTTTCGATTTTATTATTGAAAATTACTGTACTCATGTCTATTGCGAAATTTTCTGGATAATAGGATGTATGTCGGTAAAAACGTGTAGAAGTTAGAATTAAACAAAAAATGGCAGTAAAGAATGTTTTTCATTCTCCAAGCAAGTTCAATAAAATAAAAAAAAACCTCACTAATGTAAAAGTACAACATATGTACGCAAATATAAAATGACAATGTCCACTGTAGACCTACTGGTAGAAGCCATCTTAAAAAAAAATCGAATATCAGTTTGTTTGCCAGTCATTATAAAATTCTTTTATAAAATGCAAAAAGTATTTAATTCAGATAATAAAAATTTATTTTTTCTTTCAACATTTTGATTTCGCAAATTATCTAAAGATTTTTTCCCAACTAGTCGACGTAGTGACTAAGCAATTTTTAGATTCGCGATTTATAACCGTTTGTAATGGGTTTTTAAGTAATTCCTCATTCTGAAGTTCCATTGCATTATTATAAACATTAGGAGTACAAGGAATACTATTTATTCCCAAAAGTCGTGCCGGATTATCCAGCATGCCGGTCCTTATGATGCCGAATTACAGGATGTTTACCGTACTACCGAGTACTTATAACTTACATTTTTTTAGTACGCATCTTTTTCTTTTCTAATTTCGGGTAAGTCGGTTCTACTGCACCTGTATTTTGAAATGTAAACAGCTATTAAACCCTTTCGAAGCCAAACGATTATTCTGTTAAGATGCTAAAATGATTGGATGTCACGAGAATTTGAAAAAATATATATATGAAAGTAGTTAAATGATTTTCGTCATCTGCAGTATCGTTGAATTGCCTGACAATGACGCCATTAGTGTTGCCAAGTCCAGTGCCCCCAAAATCGGGACAAATCGGGACATGAAAATACAGTAAATTCTATTAAAACGGAACCTGTCTTAAACTAAAAATTTCATTGTCATACGGTGAGAATACCATACAATTATACTCGTTAAGACGGATATCTGTTTAAAACGGAATTTCCTGCTGCGCCTTGCGATTTCTTAAAGGTTTTACTATACTAAATAAACACAATAGTCTTATGCAGTGAAACCTCCAAAAGCGGAATCGCTGAGACAATGAACATTTTATTTTTAAAACAAAATTCCATTATAAGCAGGTTCGTTTTCTCAGGGATTACTGAACACCATACAGTAAAACCTGGAAACCAAAAAATTCGTTTTATAGAAGTTTCTGTCTAGGCTGGAAGATTTGTAAGGTATTCCGAAGGAACTGTAAAAAGTATTCTGTTCTAGACAGGTTCCCTCTACATTGGTTTAACTTTATTCAGTTCCAATCGATGCAGACTAACGAGTATTGTCCATCTCAAAATTTTATGCACTTTTCAAATATAGTTAAAAATAATTAAAGAAGGAAATGGAGGTCTCACTATTAGTATTGCCAAGTCCAGTGCCCCCAAAAGCGGGACAAATCAGGACATGAAAATACAGTAAAGTCTATTAAAACGGAACCTGTATTAAACTAAAAATTTCATTGTCGTACGGTGAGAATACCATGCAATTATACTCGTTAAGACGGATATCTGTTTAAAACGGAATTTTCTGCTGTGCCTTGCGATTTCTTAAAGGTTTTACTATACTAAGTAAACACAATAGTCTTATGCAGTGAAACCTCCGAAAGCGGAATCACGGAGACAATGAACATTTTATTTTTAAAACAAAATTCCATTATAAGCAGGTTCATTTTCACAGGGCTTACTAAACACTATACAGTAAAACCTGGAAACGAAAAAATCCGTTTTAGACAAGTTTCTGTCTAGGCTAGAAGATTTGTAAGGTATTTCTAAGGAACTGTAAAAAGTATTATTTTCTAGACAGGTTCCCTCTACATTGGTTTAACTTTATTTAGTTCCAATCGATGCAGACTAATGAGTATAGTCCATCTCAAAATTTTATGCACTTTTCAAATATAGTTAAAAATAATTAAAGAAGGAAATATATGATGTCAATTTACAATAAAAACTCGACATTTAATCAAAATCAAATAAAATAAGTAGATTTTGTTAGTTAAAGCAATTAAAATATTTTTTTAGCTCCCGGTATGCTATTTCTTTCTCCCAGCAATTAAAATGTCGTCTCCAAAAAATAACGTTCCGTTGTATAAGCCAGCGGTAAAACAAAGCAGATGTATCATTGTACGGAATTGTCTCTACTGCCATTTTTTAAACTTATAAGCGTCGCACATTTTCATTTTTTATACCGTCGTTTTGAGAAAAAAAGTACTTTTAAATGCAATATGTTTGAAAACTAAATCTCCATTTATTTCTGAGACATTAATTTTTTTTTGTAGTTTTTAGCACCATTTGTTTAATTCTGGCGATTCAAGTGCTCCAGTGTAAACAACCAATGCAACTCCAGCAGTCCATTTCAGTAGAAAGTGAAGGAAAAATAGTTGGAAAATATCTTTTTGTCTTTTTTGCTGGAAAATATCTTATATCTTTTTGTTGCCATTTTCTCACAAAAACTGACAAAAAATATGTAATTAAAATATGTGCTATTTTGAAAAAATATAAATGAATGATTTCTGATAAAACATGGGGTTATTATAAACTATATTTAATTTTAAGTATCTATATTAACATTACAAAGAAATGAAGGCATAGATTACGTGTGTGTCTGTCTGTCCATCTGTCAGAGACGTTTTTCTCGTTAGCTATGGAACGTGAAAAGTTAAAATTTGGCAGAAGTAATAAAGGCTGTTGGTCCATATATTTTTAAGGAGGTAGGATACCTTTAAACCTGCAAAATTTTCGAAACATTTTTAATGCATATTTTGATTCCGTAAGCATTTCTGAACAATATGCAAAAAACCGCATTAAAAAATTCCCATTAGTTTACTAATTATGGCAGTTTTATTAAGACTACACATTAAGACTTCATACACTGTTAAAAATTTGCAGCATTCTGTCCAGTCATATGACCGTTTTTTTGAAAAAACGGTTTCATAACCGTAATTTAACTATATTCTGAGCATAAAATGGCCTATAATATGATCAGAATAGTGTTAAATTACGGTTGCATAACCGTTTTCGAAAAAAAACGGTCAAATGACTGGACAAAATGCTGCAAATTTTTAACAGTGTACACTGTTAAAAATTTGCAGCATTTTGGCAGGTTATTTGACCATTTTTTCCGAAAGCGGTTACATAACCGTAATTTTAACACTATTCGGACCACATTACTGGCCATTTTATGGTCAGAATGTAGTAAAATTATGGTTAGGAAACCGTTTTTTCAAAAAACGGTCGAATGATCTGCCAGAATGCTGCAAAATTTTTAACAGTGTAGGATAATTAAACTTTGCATTGCGGTTATTCAAAACGATGAATTTTTATACTGTGCGTAGAGGTACTAAAATACTATGCATGACAATCAAAAAAACTTTTCATCGTATATTCATTACTGTATTATCGACAACCTAAAACCAGAAAAAGATAAGTTTTTATTTTATTTTTTGTTTTTAATTTGAAAATATTTGTAAAAAAAAGTTAATTTTTTGTAATTTTTTTAATTTAGTCAAGATTTTTTACAAATACTCTGGTTTTAGTATAAAGATAATAGTATTATATATTTATTTTCACCAAAATTTCCTCTTTATGTGCATAATTTCAGATTTTATCATGCGCGCAAGGTTTTTTTCTCTTATCATCATATATTTTTTAACTTATCATTTCAATATTTATTTATGAATTTACAAGTATATATATATTTTTAAATATAAATATAAATATGAGCTGTATATTTAAATGAAAATTGATTTTTATTTTTGACTTATTACACAAGTTTGAAGCTTGGAACAAAGTGGTATTTTTTCCTTTTTCAACGTGCTCAAAGGTATCCTACCCCCTTAAATTATTAACCATTCATTAATATATTTAGTGGAAATGTAAGGGGGTAATTAAGTTACTTGAAAATAAAAATCTTTTTATGTACATATATATACATATCGTGTGAAAGCTCTCTTAATTCCAAACTCAGAAATAATTTTAGTTTTAATTTCCGGTATTGTATTTTCAGAAATATTGTCGAAAATATAATGCAAAAATGTCTTCCCCCCCCCCCCCCCCCACTTTCTATTTCCAAATCGACAAATACTAAAATTATGAAAAAAAAATATGAGTAGTAGAAGTTTATCGAAAACTTGCATTAAAACTATAGCGATTACCCTATGTTAGTTTTTGAGAAAATCGCATCCGTTACACACAAATTTCACTTTGCGGGTGCTCAGCAAGGGTATTGAGGAGCGCTTGAGGTACCTATAGTCGCGGAAGTACACAGGGATTATTGGTAATGATTTTCGAAAAACATTGTTGGTAATTAGCAGAGATATTAACCTTTAAAGATACAGAAGGTTTAGAAATGCATTAAAACACGGACGGCGTACTTTATACGTCATTGGCTTTTAAAGCCTAGATAACAACTTTTAATGAAATATTAGTGTAATGCAATTCTCAGTAGTAATATAAAAGCAATAAACGTCAAATTGGTAAAAACATACTACTATTTAGGCTTCATATCTCTCTGAACTTTCATGGTATATCCCTCTATACCTTTTTAGTAGATATAGCTATACCCAACACTACACGTTGTACAGTTTATTATAAAGTCTTATTATTCTTTTAGAAACGATATTTTGTAATACAGCAGTACCCCGACTTACCTCACCCCGCATCATCTGGCCTGAAAAAAAAAATTCCTTAATTAATGATGGAAATGTAACCACTCTCAGATAGGCAATAAATAACGAAACAGGAAATTAGAGTAATAATTTTCAAGGACGCCAACTCTTTCATACTTATCAAAATAGATTAAACGGCAATCCATCATTGTGCAATCATCAAACTTTTTACATTAACAAAATTATGCTCATCGAAAAAGAACTATTACAGCCATAAATAAAAGATGTTTATAGCATCACACGCATGAAGCAAGAGTTTGACGTCACTACCAAAAAAAAAAAATTAAAATTAAAAAAGAACTCAAAATGACTTAAAAACTGTTTTATTATTAATATGGTTGCGCTATTAGATTTTGTACGCAAAACATGTAAAAAAATATAAGTAAAAGCTGCTGCACATAAAAAATAGATATTATATAACCAAATGAAATGCAAAATAGGCTCATTACTTAATTTACTTCATGTGTTCACAGTATTTAAACTCAACATTTCTTTTCTCCTTTTACACTTTAGTGCTAAATTAAAATTATGAATTTCTACAATTAATAAATATACAACTTTGGATTATAGCGGCCCATACATCCAATCAAGGAATTGAGCGACAACATAAAGGTAAGAAATATTATTATATTTGATTACTATATTATTATATTTGATTGACTTATTATGAAAGGCCAGATTTATACTAATTTAATTATGTAAATATTAGAGCGCGTGTCATACTGCGTATAACAGAGGTGGTTTTTTTGCCAACAATTAAGACGCAGTTTGAACATTTTTTGAAGACTTTTGGTTCTATGAAAGGAAACTTTCTCGCGACAGTCAAGTGATAGTGACAAACAAATAGAAAAGTCACTAGAAAAAGCTTAGAAAACTCACCGTGCTGTTACAAAGAGCTTCTAAAAGTTTAAAAAAAAATAATGTCTGTTCCAACTTCATTGGAAGATTTTTTCGCATCCTCAAAAAGTTCCTGCATCCTGTAAGTTAACAACTTATAGATTTATTCCAAATTCTTGTATTGCAAACGCATTTTTTCCCTAATGGTTAATGTATAAACATAATCCCTAAATACAATACAATATGTTCATTACATTTTGGAGAAATTTTATTACTTATCCTTTTTTGCTTACCTAAATGTACCTCGACTTACGTCGTTTTCGACTTACGAGACTAGAATTGGAACGAATTGCTGACATAAGTCGAGCTATTAACTGTATTACAGTTATTAATTAATATATTTATTGTAGCTGTGCTGCCACGGGCGACTATTTTTATATTCTATGCAAATGTTGTAAAATAATTTTGTTTTGTAAAAGTAGTGCGAAATAAAATTAAAAAAATAGTCGCCTGTGGCAACAGTGTTATATGGAACCCTCTGTGCGCGAGTGATATTTGCACTTGACCGATTATTTCAAATATATTTTCCTTTCCAAGCACGTTTAAGTAGAGTAAAACTTCAGTAAATTTGATTTATGCAGAAAAAAAACAGAAATTCCTTTTAGAAATCAATCAGGTTCAGCACGTTTTAAAAATATACGAAAATTTTGGGCGAAAGTAAAACTTGGTTATAAAGCTAACTCTCGGTTAACCCTGCCCACCTGTCAAGCTCGAAGATAAATGTTCCACATTACACTAAAAATATGCAGATAGAAGAAAAGTGCATATCTCTATTTAAAACAAACTTGACAAAAAGAGTATCGACATTAAAATTCGGTTTTGTTTCTTATTTTTGGAACCAATAATTAAAATAAATTAAAATAAGAATAAATTAAGGGTTACCCCTTAATTGATGCCTTGCACCTCTTTGATGCTTTGAAATTTAAGGCTTTTTTCAGAATTTTTTTAAAAAAGTGATGAAAAAGTTTTCCATTTTCACTACTCTGTAAAAAAAAAAAAAAAAAAAAAAAAAAAAAAAAAAAAAAAAAAAAAAAAAAAAAAATCTGTAATTCTACAGGCGTAAAGTTGCAGAAATCTGCATGCTTACTAAAATTTTATTTGTACACTGTACAAAAAAATATGAAAATCTACACAACTAGTTTTTGTAAATCTACAGAAATCTGTAGCTTTACAAAAGAATCTACTAAAATTACAGTAATCTTACTAAAATTTTATCTGTAATCCGGTTTGCAGTTAGATAAAAAGTTCTTGATCTTTCCTAAAAAATTCTCAGCAACCTCACAGATTTTTTGATTTACGGTGCAAAAGTGTATCTGTTACATTTATTTTTGTTATTGCCGTTACATAAAAAGTTCTAGGAATCTCGGTTTTTTAGAAAAACTTTAGTAACTTTATAGATTTTTTTTTTTTTTATATAGATTAAATCGAATACTATATACTTTTTAGTTCATGTATTAAATAATTGCAGTTTGACAGCTAATTGACGGGTGCTCTTCGAAAAAGAGGGTGAGGTGGTTTGAAACATATACATATAATTTGTTTTTTTAGTGAGCATTTACCATAGCTGCCAAACTTTCGTTTTTTAAGACTTTCCAACATAGTTGAAAAGTATTTATGAATTCGGTTTGTCTGTCTGTCCGAGTAAATATGGTCAGATTACCATGAAATTGGTGTGGATTTTTGGTGTTTACGGTGGCATGTTCGCTATTTAAAATGAAGTGTGTAGCATTCATGGTTCATTTACAGGGACACCCAAAAGTATTCCGTTACATTACGGTCTGCTTGGAAAAATTGTTTGCGATATATTTTAATGATTTTTCGCTATTTTAAATATATTGAAATTTGTATATATCACTGAGATGTACTACCAAACGATTACTGTAGCATCTGTAGTACACATAATTTATCGTTCATTTATAGGGATACACTGAAGTATTTGGCTACAGTACTGCCCATAAAGAGTAGTTGCTGGAAATGCGTTTTGATTTGCAATACGCGTTTTAAAATTCAACTACGTTTTTGTATATTACTTGATGTGTATAAATACTATAGATCATATACTGGGTTACATAAAAGATTTCAAGTGCATTTTCGCTTATTGACGGAAATTGCTGAATGGGAAATTTCAACTGTGCTATGCGTTTAAGTGGTACCAGAACTCTTAAAGCTTTAAAATTTTCGATTATTTTTTTTTTTATATGTTATACTCCTATCTTTTCTGAACATTTTGATATAATTGTTTCCTTGAAATTCCCATCAGAACAGAAGTTATGGCTTTTAGAGTTATATCTGCTCAATAGCTGAAGCGGCGTTTCCGAAACTTTTAAGTCATTTTTCACCAAATGACATTTTTAGGCATAACGCGCACGATATCTCTAAAAGTTCTGAATATTTTTTTATGAAATTTTCAAAACATATGTTTCGAGTTAGTCTGCATAAACAGAACCTAACATTTCCTTTTTTATTGTTAAAAAAATATTTTAAAGTGATTATATTGTTGAAATGTTTTTAAATTTTGCATTACCTAAATACAACGTTGCCTTAAAAATTTAAAAATGCTTTAAATAAAAAAATATTTTTAGGTTCAGGGTAATTATTATAATCTGAAGTAGGCACAACAATTTTCATTCTAGTTGCAAAATTTATTTTGTAATCCTGCGCATAATCTGTTATGCCGATTTTCCGCTCGTCACATATCTGAAAGTTTGGAGCCGCCCCTAATTCTACATCTTGCAATTTTTTAAATATTTAAATGAAAGAACATACTTATATCTTTCATTCCAATTAAAATTGTGTCTTAAAATCAAATATATTTTAAGATATTAAATCTTGAAAATGGTCTTCTTCTTCTTCTTCTTTTTTTTTCTTTTTTTTTTTTTTTTTTTTTGAAAGTTGAATCAGCACATTTTGAATTAGAAAACTTGTATTCGTACGTATTTAATTTTATTCACAAATAAAATTTTTCGCTTTAATTGACTTGATAAAAAAGCGGAATGCTTTCCGCTATGATTTACACTTTCAAAGCTGATAGGAATTTAAGAATTTGGTAATTTGAATAGTTTTTCCATACAGTGTAATTTTTGGCGTATAAACCGTGGTTAAAAGAAGTTTGTTTTGAATTATAATTTTTATTTAATACGTTTAATGACAAATAGGTTTAGGTAGTATTTGATTATCCCGTCGACCAAAAAATTGTCGCCAAACTGTAAGATTAAATGTCAATAATGGATAATGGTAAATGTCTCATTCATTTAGCATTAAACATGTTATACGTGTTTGTTACGTCATCAAGCTTTTTAATTCCACGTTTTATTTGTATTTTTACTTTCTTCTATCTTTACAAGAAGAATGTATTGGATTCGTGAAAATTTTCGACTTCCGGTTTTCGACGGATTTACACGTTTTAGAATGCCCAGAACACGATTTGATGGTTTTTAGAAAATGTCTGTCTGTGAGTCTGTCTGTCACTCTGTCACTCTGTCACTCTGTCTGTGAGTCTGTATGTGACAAAAATTTTGTGGGCGCTCTATCTCAAGAACTAATGCACAGAATTTCACAAAACTTATTATTTAGTTAGACCTTCATATAAACTGGACCTGATTAGTTTTTGGTGAAAATCGCCCAACAGGTGGCGCTGCTATGCGGCATTTTCACGATTTCTGCAATAGCTATATCTCAAGAACTACTGCACGGATTTTCATAAAACTTCAGATTCAGTTAGTCCGGGATATAGTTTGGTGCTGATTACTTTTTTGTGAAAATCTCCCAACAGGTGGCGCTGCTATGCTGCATTGTTCACGATTATCGCAACAGCTCTAACTCAAGAAAAAATGCACGAATTTTCATCAAACTTCAAATTTCGTTAGTCCTTGATATAAATTAGTGCTGTTTAATTTTTGGTGTAAATCGTCCAACAGGTGGCGCTGCTGTGCTGCATTTTCAAGATTTTCGTAAGAGCTGAATCTCAAGAACTATTGCACGGATTTTCATCAAACTTCAGATTTAGTTAGTCCTTGAGATGAATTGACGTGTAAATTAGTGCTGTTTAATTTTTGGTGTAAATCGCTCAACAGGTGGGGCTGCTATGCTGTATTTTTTGCGATTTCCACAATAGCTTTATCTCAAGAACTAACACTTAGATTTTCAACAAACTTCAGATTCAGGTATACAATGATATCATTTAGTGCTGTTTATTTTTAGTGTAAATCGCTCAACAGGTGGCGCTGCTATACTACATTTTTCAGAATTCCCGCTGTAGCTCTATCTCAAGGAACTAATGCACGAATTTTCATCAAACTTCAAATTCAGATGTACTTTGATATGAATTGGTGCTAAATTCATGTAATTTCTTGTACAATTTAAATGATTTAATTGACGTGATTTATATAGAAGAAAGTTTTGTGATGGCCACAACATACTAGTTATTAATGTTCTACTCATTTATTTATCCTTTTGTTCTTTTAAAATTACTGAAAATTTTGATTTTTTTCATCTTCAAGCTTATATCTGATGTTTCCATACATTTTATAGTTATATTCGTCTTCGTTTTTTGAATATATAAAGAGCATTAGGTTTCTTACAATTTTCCGTTATCGTTGATATTTATTGTGTCTCTTAATAAATTCGACTATTACATTTAAAATACTTACATTTGATTTACAAATATCATATTTTAAAAATATCTGTTTGCTTATGGTTTGTTTGTATAATGCTGCATTTAAATACGTAAACTATTAGTATTCTTTTCTCCGAAATCATCTAAATAAATGGAATTTCATATTTGGTATGTCACTAAGCCGTAAGTGAACGTCATCCTTAAAGTAACCTTATTCTTTAGTAATTTTTTAAAATTTAAATTCATTAATTTTCCTATCTTAAAATTTTAGAATGGCAACATTCTTCAATTTGTATAATTTGGCGATTTGTATAATTTGTTAAAATTGGCCGGCGGGATTTAAAATATAAATGAAAAATAATAATTTAACTTAAATGGAATTTCTGGTCAGAAACAGATTTATTTGAGCCACAGCTTATATGATACATCGGAAATCACTGTAAACCAGTTTTCTTTGCTTTTCTTTCAGGAGGGGGAGAGAAGGGAAGGGGAATAGTGATAATCTATAAAATTTTATTTTTTTTATTGATAGTTTTAAGAAAATTTAAATAAAATTATCGAAAAGTTATAATGTAGTGGAGTAAATTTATAAATATTTAAACCAAAATTTTTAACACTTTTTCAAGTTTTTGGACAGTATTTGATAATTCAGTTTATTTGCCTGTCTGGAAGTCTGACTGTGCTTTATCCAACATAGAAATATTCGGAATGACACGTCATTTTTATTTGTTAAGGATATTCACTATAGAATGTTTGCTATTGTAAAAGAAGTGTGCAGTAGTGCATAGTTCGTTTACAGTGACACACAAAATATTCGATCTATATGAAAAAAATGTTTGCGGTGCATTTTATTTGAACTTCTTATTTATATATTTTATTGTACGAAAAAGTAAAATTTCTTAATAACATATTTCAAATGAAAATCAAATATCAAAGTAATTGCACAAGAGACGCAAAGGCCAACATACATCTATTAATATAGTTTTCTATCGATGCTGGATTTAATTAGGTTTCGTGTTCGCCCCAGACGATAAATATTCCATCTTGTGCTGCGTTTGTAGCCTTGCCAACATATAATAGTGAGAAATTTTCCTGGATGGATATCGTTCCATGTGGTTTAGTCGGTAGAACGTCAGTGCGCTAGAACTGATGGCCCGGGTTCGAGTCCCGGCATGGAATCTTTTTCACTATGTCGGCCTATGCGCCTCTTAAGCAATAACTTTGAAATTAGATTTTCATTTGAAATATTCTATGCAAGGCGAATGTTTTCTCTCTGGAATAATTTCCATGTAATAATATTTCTTAATAACATTCTGTTACTATCGGAAAGTGTTTCATATTCTATGCATGATTTTTTGTTCTTGTTTTTACTAAAGTAAACGGATTTTTCGTAAGTTGTTTTACGCTACTTACGAACGTGAATAAGTTATTCCAGAAATCAATCATGTAAAGGACTTTTCAGAGTACGTTTATTTTTTAGAGGACGGTGAAAAAACTTGATTATAAAGTTCCACCTGTCATGTAAGATGATAAATGTCTCCCATTGCTTTGTAAATATGCAGTTTCAAGAAAAAGTTAAGTGCATATCTATGTATAAGCGAAACTCAACAAAAAATAGATCATTAAAATTCACTTTTGCTCCCTCTCTTTTCCACATTCAAAATGACAAAGGAATAAAACAGAAGTCACTTTTTCTTTAACTCTTCATATCTTGACGATACTTTTAAGTACCATTAAAGAAAAGTCAATGTAAAATATATTTAATTCGTCTACTAATAAAAGCAGATTGAACTTTTCACACAAAATAATTTGCTAAGTCATATTTAGAAAGCACGGTGAAATAGTTGAAGGCAAATACATTTAGAAAGCACAGAGAAACAGTCGAAAGTAAATATTTTTTAATGTGGTTATTTTCTCAACCGATTACCTAGGTGTAGCTTTTATCCTATCACAAAAATGTAATATGCAAATACAAAACACTTCTCTATTATATATAGGATCACAATGCATTTTCTTACATTGTTCTTATAAGAATTATGAGATTTCCATACTGTTTGTTTTCGGATACAAAACCCTCCGTGCTATTGCGCATGCGTAAGGTCTGCTTTGTTTTTATCAAAATACGGATGAGCGGAGTTTGTTTAGCTGCATTTTTTAAGAATACGCTTTTGGGGAAATAATACGGGAGAGTAGCCAAATTTGGACCACTTCACCTATTTTTAGGTGTAATTCCCTTAATTTTTGAAATATCTGCAAAACATCATTACACGGGGTCAATCCAGTCACCTACTAACTAACTAAATCTTTAGATCAATTTCTTTTTGAAAATTTTCAGCTTTATTCTAATTTGAAAAAATTGTCAAAAGTGGTCCAAATTCAGCAACTGGTCGCCTAAGTTGGACCCCCAGTCTCCTAAATTCGACCAAATAATATCAGGTTGTTTTAATGACTAGAGAATATAACTAATTTTATTAAAAGCAAAGTTTGCGATTAATGAAACAATCAAACAAAATAACAGCAATGAAATATAATGCAATCAAATATCTGAAAATAAGAGAAATTGTTTTAAATCAAAATGTATTCAAAATATAAATCAAAGTTATCAGTAATTAAGAATAGAAATTATGGAACTAACTGTCAGGTACTTGAATATCCTGTAACGAGTGATGCAAATCTTACACATGAATTTCGTTTATTGATTTTTTTTTCCAGCGCACACAAATTTGAACCGTATTTAGCAATCTGAACACTGAATCATTTCTGCTATTTTATTTTTCTTACAAATTAGGCAAAATCAATCATCACTGTCTAGAGTTTTCTTTTTAGATTCTGAATTGTTAGACTATTTTTTGGAAACAGAAGTTTTCTTTATATTATGTTTGTAGCTCTTCCCTTCCATCATTTTCTTGTTAATTGCATTACCCCTATTTTATAAAACTTGATGTTCCAATTGCTTTTGCGCTGTGATAGCTTCCTTTTTCTCGTTTTTTTTTTTTTTTTTTTTTTTTTTTTTTTTTTTTTTTCTTTTCCAGGTTTACTTTATATGGCGAAGATGCTAACAAAACTGTTTTTTGGCTCCCAGTGTACTTTGATTTAACTGAATTTAGCAAGGGAGATAAGATTTCTAATGTTTTTTTTTTACTTTTGTGGAGTATTTGTAGCTGCAGCCTTCTTGCAGGTATTTCTTTACAACTTACTCTCTCCTTTTTGTTCCCTATATCTTTAACAGCTTTTGCTGTCACAGGTATTTTTCTTCCAGACTGTTTGTCTGGGTCTTTTTCAACATTTTCACCATTATAATAAAAAAAAAGCGTTTAAAAATATCCTCTAATAAAAAATAGGCTACGATTAATCAAACGCAAAAATTATATATTCAAACAGTGATGAATTCACACCCCCCCCCCTCCCCGGAGCGTTGAAATAACCACTCCCTCCGGAAGGGTTGAGATTTTATGTGTTTTAATGGCAAAAAAGTGTAATTCCACCCTCCAGAACGATAAAAATTCTGCCATCGCAAATATCCTCCAGGAGGAAATTTGCTAAATCATTAGAAAATGCTTGAATTCAATTCTGTAAACTAAATATGGCGTAGGAATAAGGAATTCGGAGAAAATAAATACAAATACATACAAGATAAAAGAAATTGGAAACAAAATTTATTTCATAAACATGTAAAAATATTTTTATGTTTATATAGGCCTAACTGTATAAAAAAAATAATCCAGATATAATTGAATGACATTACATATAATTTTCTAACTACCGCTCATGAAAGATTTATTTCTATTGGAACTAGCCATTTGAACATTAAATATAGAAGATTTAATTTCAATTCAAACGAGATATTAATAGAATTTTAAACTTTAATGGGATGTAAAAAGTAACAAACAAGTAAGCGCCAATCTTAGTGACAACGCAGACGAGAACTTCGGAAATTACCCATATCATGGTAACACCCCTTTGGATAGTAGAATTGGCCCAGAGTGCTAGGGGCGTCTTTCGAAAACGAACAGTAACAATATTTTTCGTTGATTAATCTAACTATTCTTGTAAATATTTTGCAAAAAAGAGCTCTAACTACCGATTTATCAAATCAGGTAGGTTTAATTACAAGCATCATCTTAAAATCAAATTAATATTATACATGTTGTTTTGGATAACTTAGACATTAACGTAAATAATTATTCAGATTAAGCAATTTTTTTATTCAAAATTCAGGATATAAATGGTTAAAATTCAATAAATGATAACAAGTAAAAAATATTTATTTATGGATTTACTTTATTTCAATTCCATTTTTTATTTATTTTTATTTGTTTGATAATTTGAAGATCTGCGTGTTCATTTCAGAATTTTTGTAGGCTTATGCAGAGTATTGCCGAATTCGACCGACAAAGATAGTAGGCATGAACAGGATGAAAAAAAATAATAGAAGATAGGGTCGAAAACCAAGTATTTAATCAAAAATACAAGGTGTTCTACCCTAACTCGATTTAGGTTGACGGTAATAACATTCAGAAAACTGAAGTACATTATGACTGGAAATCAAGAATTCTGCTTTTTCAGAATTTAGTGTCGCCCCGATGAAAATAAATATATATGTATACATAAATAGTACAAAACATATTTCAACTTTAAGACCTAAAGCATGCGCTTTTATTTTATTTAAAATGACGTCATTCGCATTCGCTTAAGAATTCCAAATTTACGATCCACTCTTAAACATCTATAGTAAAGCACGCATAGGACGTCATTATCGCGAAGTGATACACAAATGCAGTTAAAAGATGCCGTCAATAAAGAAACTCGACCAAAAAAAAAAAAAAAAAAAGAGTAAAAGGGCGATGTAATGATTCATAGGCCTTCATTAGTTTGTAATATTAATATAAATACTTAAAATTAAATATAGTTTATGATGGCTCCATGTTTTAACAGAAATCATTCGTTTGTATTTTTTCAAAATAGCACGTATTTTAATTACATTTTCTTTCGGTTGTTATGAGAAAATGGCAACAAAAATATATTACTATTTTAGATCTTTTTTTTCCTTTACTTTCTACAGAAATAGAGTACTTTCGCAGCCAAAATTAATCAAATGTCTCTATAAACTGCAAAAAATAATAATAATAATATTTAAAAAATAAATGAAGATACAGTTTTTAAACAAATTGCATTTAAAAGTACTTTTTTTCCCTCAATACGACGGTATAAAAATTGAAAATGCGCGATACTTAGAAGTTTAAAAAATTGCTATAGAGTATTTATTCGTACGATGATACATCTGCTTTGTTTTACGGCTGGCTTATACAACGTAGCGTTATTTTTTTAGACGACACAAAATAAGACTGTAGAAAGAAATAGCACAGCGGTGGTTAATAAAACATTTAATAGACATTCTCACCTTTGTTGAAAGTGTGAAAATATACAAAAAAGTTGAAGTTTCCATTATACGCGCCAGCAGTACGCACTTGACACTCCACATTTTGGACTGCGATTACCAGTTCATAATAGGGCATCATAATTTGCTTGAACACCCTGTTTTTCCTGAACTTTTAGTGATGTTACAATATTTCACACAAAACAATGTACATATCGTTGCATTTTCATTGAATGTTTTTATGTTTCTCAAATTTATTACCGTCAAACCAAGTTCAGTTAGATGAATTTCTCGTATTTGTGGCTAAATTAGTAGTTTGGGACACTATGTTCTATGGCAATGTTTCATCCCCTTGATGCATAATATCACCCCTGTGAATTTGTCCGTCGAATTCGCATACCCTGTAGATCTATTTGTTAATTGTAAAGATTTATATATGCTGTATATTGTACATACTTATATATCAGCTGAAACCATTAAAAAGAAAATACCAGGGAAACACAGACACATGCCCAAAACTGTCCAATCATTCGACCATTTTAACTTCTTCAGTTCTATGGCTAAAATAATAATACAAATGCTTATTCATTAGTTTTTCCAAACAAAATAATATCGTAAATGACAGAAAAAAATTCTTTTCTGAAATTGATCCTTTAGGTCCTTAGGTTTAAATTTAGGTTCTAAAATATGGATCTAAAACAACAACCCATCTTAAAACATCAATTTAAGGGACCTTGTACCTTTTAAACGTGTCGAAAATTAACGAAAAAGTTCAAAGTTTGAATTAACACATCTTCAAAACAAGGTCAAAACAAAGTCTTCAAAACATTTTTATGTATAAACATGAAATTTTGGATGTTGGTTAAACAGATTGTGCTTTGTAATATGCTACCATTAGAAATTTATTAGCATTTTACAGAATTTGTGTATTGTTGAAATCAAAATAGCTCATTTTTTTTACTCCAGAAGTCATTGCGCGCATGATAGGTTGAGAAAGTGTGTATGGATGGTCATGAAATTTGGTAAGGATACCAAACAAATATGTGTGTTTAAAATGAACTACTTTTATGTGCTTACAATAGTAATATTTTTAGTTATGACTATTTTTATTCATTAAAAATATAAAATTTTTATATTTTTTTATAAAAATATTTTTTTATATAGTTAATGAAATAATTTTGGACTAAGAGTAGTTCATTTTAAAAACACGTATATGTTTAGTATATTTACCAAATTTCATGATAATCCATACATACTTTCTCAAAATATCATGCGCGCAATGACTTGAGGTATTTTGATTTCAACAATACACAAATTCTGTAAAAGGCTAATAAATTTCTAATGACAGCATATTACAAAGCACGATCTGTTTAACCAATACCCAAAATTTCATGTTTATGAATAAAAAGGTTTTGACGATAGAATAATTCAAACTTTGAATTTTTTCGTTAAATTTCGTCGCGTTTAATAGGTAAAAGACCCCTTAATAACCATTCACCTAAATTAATCACAAATTTAAGAGCTTTAAACAAGTAAATAATCTACAAATCCTCATAATTTTTTATTGAGAAAGATTTAAGTTAAATACTTATGAAAATTTCTCACTTTCTTTATCATACTGTCTTTTGGGCATTTTTAGACATTTTACAAACTCAGATGAAAATAACATTTATTTTAAGGGGGAATCGGCTTAGATGCTGCCATTTATTTGCTTGCTATGAACGCAAAAAACAGTAAGCTATTAAGAAGTGATGTGAAAATGTAAAAAATAAATATGTATAAAAAAATATATAAAAAATTTTCATATGGAAAAGAATAGAGGTCCCTGTCTGGGGACCCAGGGACCGGAGAGGTTAAAAAATAACGGTTGCTTGAACATGTTATGAAGCGTATCTGACTATATTATTGACCAAATTATGGTGAGAATAGAAGTAAATTACGGTTAAATAACCGTTTTCTATAAAAACGGTCAAATGACTGGTGAGTTTGCTGTAAATTTTTAACAGCGTATAAAGTTCATAAGCTTGCACTGTTACTTGGTCTGACTGTAACTCTTGTTTTATGCATTTGTATAAATACAGGTTGTCCATAATAAAAGGTCCCAGATTCAACGGATATTATAACAGCTTAATCTACGCTATTTACAACAAATCATACATAAAATTGAAGGTAAACTAATCTAGTTTTTCTTACAAATGCTCAATATGTGCAATATGGCACACATCCAACCTAAAGTCCAATTCTTCCCACACTTCGTTTAACAAGTCCGGAGTCATGGAAGCAATCGCTGCTTTAATTCTGCGTCTCTGGCAAATTATTTGGTAGCTGCGGAACGTAGACACGATCTTTTATAAAGCACCAAAGGAAAAAATCGCATGGCTCTGAAGACTTTTAAATCTTCAGCCCAGCAATAATCCTTTACGCTCGGAAGTCGTCATTTTGTGTATACGGCACTGAAGCGAGTTATTAACAAAGCAGTATTCGCGCATGCACTTATCTAAAACCGTTAGAGCTACATTTTATTTGTGACCTTGAATAAAACCTCTTCAACGCTTACTGTTGATACTATTAAAATTTATAACTGGGGCATTCCTTTATGGTCACCCTGTATAGGTGTGGTAAAGTTAATTGTATATAGTCAAGTGAAATCAGACATCATAGTTTCCATTCAATTCGATTCGAACACTCTTGTCTTCGGTATTGATTGGGATACTTACAAGGAAGTGTAAAACTTGCCGGGCATACTCACAAGGAAGGTCTCCATACGGGCATATTCAGAAAAATCTGAAAAAATTACAGAGTGTTCTTCTCATGTGGATATATATGTTTATAAAATTTTTTTTGGCGGAGCCCCGATAGAACGTTCGCAAAAAAAAAAAATAATGAAATTTTCGTTTATTTGGGGATTTATCATCGGTTGGCGATGAAATGAAATTTCAAAAAATACTTTTTTATGTCAAATACTCTTTAAGATAAAAATATTTCATATTGAACTTGTTTAAATAAATTTAACTTAAATAACTGTAGTTTTGTCAGTTTTAGTTTGATTTAGCTATAGTTTTGTCATATATGTATTTATAATGAAAGTTAAATATCAAATTTTATGAATTAAAACAAAATTAAAATTGTTTCAATATCTCAAAATTAAGTCTAATTGAGTACTGTCGGTTCAATTTTGTTGCTATGGAACCGACGAATTCTTTGGTTTGAAATGAATAACTGCTAAATGAATCTTGGCTTTATTTTGGAATACGCTTAAATATATGAAAGTATTTTTTATATATGAAATTGTTTTTAAAGTAATAAAATTAAGTAACAAGCAACATAAATATTTAATACGAAAAAATGTATTTATTAAACTCTCTCATTGTTTAGGTTTAAATTCATTAAATACTTTTACACGCATTCTAAAAATCAATTAACAAACAATTTTCAGATGCATTAAAATCGTTTGCTTATGGCGAGGAAAAGTACTGCTCGCCAAATCGCGTGACGCTTTTGTCTTTTCACGCCAAATACTCGAAGGTATTTTATATTTTTACAGACATTCAACTGTAATTCCGCCGCTAAATTTGACTGATCCTTTATTACATACATAAGTAGTTTAATTGGTATTTTTTTTTCTTCAAAATATTCTGAGTATGCCCAGTATGGAGACCTTCCTTGTCAGACTATTTTGAAAAATGTATATATACTAATTAAACTACTTATGTATGTGATAAAGGTTCAGTCAAATTTAACGGCGGAATTGCAGTAGAAAGTCTGTAAAAAAAAAAAATACTTTCGAGTATTTGGCTCGAAAAGACGAAAGCGTCACGCGATTGGGCGAGCAGTACTTTTCCGCAACAAAAGCAAACGATTTTAATGCACCTGAAAATTGCTTATTAATCGATTTTTAGAATGCGTGTAAATAGTATTTTACGAATTTAAACTTAAACAATGACAGAGTTTAATAAATACATTTTTTGTATTACATATTTATGTTGCGTATTATTTAATTTTATTACTTTAAGAACAATTTCATATATATAAAATATTTTCATATATTTAAGCATATTCCAAAATAAAGACAAGATAAAGAATGCTGCAGTTATTCTTTTCAATATCAAAGAAGCCGTTGTTTACATAGCAATAAAATTCAAACGACAGGGCTCAATTGGACTTAATTTTGAGATTGAAACAATTTTAGTTAATTTAAATTTTATTTTAATTAATAAAATTTGATAGTTAACTTTCATTATAAATAAGTATATATAACATAACTATAGTTAAATCAAACTTAAACCGACAAAAGTAAAGTAATTTACATTAAATTTATTTAAACACGTCCAATATGAAACGTTTTTACCTTAAAGAATATTTGACATAAAAAAAGTATTTTTTTAAATTTTATTCCATCGCCAACCGGTGATAAATCGCCAAATATCGAAAATTTCATTATTTTGTTACGGACGCTCCATCGAGTTTCCACCGAAATTTTTAGTATAAACATATCTATCCTCATGAGTAGAACATTCTATAATTTTTCCAGATTTTTCTGAGTATGCCTGTATGAAGACCTTCCTTGTTAGTAACAGGCAAGGAAAAGAAATGGCTATTACGTTATCTTTATAAAGGCATCGTGTATTTTTTATGTTGGAATGCTTATTTTATAATTTTTTGTTTTAATGTCTGCTGGTTTCCGAAATCCTTAAATATAAACAGATTTAATATTATTGATTTTTTTAAAATTTTATTGAGTGTAGTATGTTTAATAAGGATTTCAAAGTATGCTTATTTTTTAGAGGACAGTGAAACTTGGTTATAAAGTTCCACCTGTCAAGTAAGATGATAAATGTGTCACATTGCTTTGAAAATATGCAGTTTTAAGAAAAAGCTAAGTGCATATCTATGTGTAAGAGAAACTCAACAAAAATGGAACCATTAAAATTCACTTTTGTACCTCCTTTTCGGTATTCAAAATGAAAAACGTATTTCAAAATAATTCACGTTTTCTTTAAAATCCAATAAATGATTACTTAAAAAATATTTATTTATTTTATTTTGTTTTATACGCGGGGTATTGTCGAATTCGACCGACAAATTCAGAGGGGTTATCGTAGGCATCAAGAGGTTGAAAAATTGCCAGAGAACATGGTGTCGCAAACCACTTATTTAATCACAAATATAAGGTTACTACACCGTAACTGATATCGGCTTGACGGTACGAGGGTTGCTATTTATATTTCTGGCCTAAAAAAGAAAAAAAATATTTATGATCGACATTGGATGGATTTTTTTTTCAACGTATTCTCTATGAAGATCAGTACACTTTTGCATGCGTTTGAACCAATTTTCAAATCACTGTTTCCACTCGGATGAAGGTAACTCCAAAACATGTTTTTTGAATACATCAACCGCTTCTTTGGGTGTCAAAAATCGTTGTCCACGTAATTTATTTTTGATGTGTGGGAATAAAAAAAGTCATTGGGTGCCAAATTAAGGCTGTACGGTGGATGCCCCATCAATTCGATGTTTTGGCCTTTCAGAAATTCCCTTGTTCGAGCCGATGCGCGAAAGTTCACATTGGCATGATGAAGAATTATTCGCCTATTCCTTTGCTTTTTTCAGATTTCTCCGAAGACTTCTGGCAAAGAAATGATCGTGTGCCATTCAAAATTGACTGTCCTGCGTTACTCGAATGCCACTGTCACCACGTGAACAGTAATGTCGAAGAAACAGACAACCATTTGCTTCGATGTGCTTCTTCCTCGAACAAATTTTGTTGGATTTGGCTCATCTTGGAAGAACCATACAGTCGATTGCTGCTTTGTTTCCGGTTCATTTCCCGTCCATTATTCGTGACCTATGCAGATGTTATACACAGCCTTTAATGAAACTTGAACGTATATTTTTAATATTTCCTTCCACCAATCGACACGAGCCTTCTTTCGAGAGTTTTTGAGATTATGCGGTATCCAACGTGAACAAATTTTTCACTCCCAAATGTTCATGTAATATCTTATTGGTGCTTGTTATACTAATGTCCAATGATCCTTCAATATCACATTATGTCACATGACGATCTAGCTTTATCAGTTCACGCACAGAATCGATATTTTCTGGCACAACAACCGATTTTTGACGACCTTCGCGGAATATGCCTAGAGTGAAAATCGACCAAGTTTGAATTTGTTATTCTATCAGTGCTTTATGTACAAATGCGTTATGTATTATGTAACTTTATGTTATAGTGTACAAAGAATTAAGTTCATAGAAGCACTTTTGTCTTGACAATCCTCGCCGAAAGTTATGAAAAATAATCGCACGAAAATGTTCACGAGTCAATTCCATTTTTTGCACAAGATCAGTTTTTCAATTTACTGTAAATAACACAAATGAAGCTAAAATGGCAAATCCTTCTGAAGAATTTATGGTTAAAAATATCAAACTTTCAATTGAAATCACCTGCGGTCGCCTAGTAACACTTCCTGTTGCCAAGGCCAGAAATATAAAAAGCAACCCCCGTAATGATTTTGAGAAAAATAAAAATATTGCAATGAAAATGTAACGATATGAACCTTCTTTTGTGTAAAATGTTGTAACATCACAAAAAGTTCCGGAAAAACATTGTGTTCACGCAATCGATGATACCGTATGAACTGATAACCGCAGTCCAAAATGTGGATAACACAAATGAAGCTAAAGTGGTAAATAGTTCTGAAGAATTTATGGTTAAAAATATCAAACTTTCAATTGAAATCATCTGCAGTCGCCTAGTAACACTTCCTGTTGCCAAGGCCAGAAATATAAAAAGCAACCCTCGTAATGATTTTGAGAAAAATAAAAATATTGCAATGAAAATGTAACGATATGAACCTTCTTTTGTGTAAAATGTTGTAACATCACAAAAAGTTCTGGAAAAACAGGGTGCTCACGCAATCGATGATACCGTATGAACTGATAACCGCAGTCCAAAATGTGGATAACACAAATGAAGCTAAAGTGGTAAATAGTTCTGAAGAATTTATGGTTAAAAATATCAAACTTTCAATTGAAATCATCTGCGGTCGCCTAGTAACACTTCCTGTTGCCAAGGCCAGAAATATAAAAAGCAACCCTCGTAATGATTTTGAGAAAAATAAAAATATTGCAATGAAAATGTAACGATATGAACCTTCTTTTGTGTAAAATGTTGTAATATCACAAAAAGTTCCGGAAAAACAGGGTGCTCACGCAATCGATGATACCGTATGAACTGATAACCGCAGTCCAAAATGTGGATAACACAAATGAAGCTAAAGTGGTAAATAGTTCTGAAGAATTTATGGTTAAAAATATCAAACTTTCAATTGAAATCATCTGCGGTCGCCTAGTAACACTTCCTGTTGCCAAGGCCAGAAATATAAAAAGCAACCCTCGTAATGATTTTGAGAAAAATAAAAATATTGCAATGAAAATGTAACGATATGAACCTTCTTTTGTGTAAAATGTTGTAATATCACAAAAAGTTCCGGAAAAACAGGGTGCTCACGCAATCGATGATACCGTATGAACTGATAACCGCAGTCCAAAATGTGGATAACACAAATGAAGCTAAAATGGTAAATAGTTCTGAAGAATTTATGGTTAAAAATATCAAACTTTCAATTGAAATCATCTGCGGTCGCCTAGTAACACTTCCTGTTGCCAAGGCCAGAAACATAAAAAACAACCCTCGTAATGATTTTGAGAAAAATAAAAATATTGCAATGAAAATGTAACGATATGAACCTTCATTTGTGTAAAATGTTGTAACATCACAAAAAGTTCCGGAAAAACAGGGTGCTCACGCAATCGATGATACCGTATGAACTGATAACCGCAGTCCAAAATGTGGAACGTCAAGTGCATACTGCTGGCGTGTATAATGGAAACTTCTATCATTTTTAATATTATCATATTTACAACAAATTTAAGCAAATCTATTAAAAGTTCCATTATAATATACTTCAGTTTTCGGAAAGTTATTTCTATCAACCAAAGTTGGGTTATGATTGAACACCCTGTATTTTTGAATAAATGGTTGGTTTGCGACCTCATGTTCTATAGTAATTTTTTATCCTCTTGCTGCCGAGTATTACCCCTTTGAATCTGTCTGTGTTAAATTCGGCAGCACCCTCAATATTATATTATGTGTCTGTTTGATGACTTGAATATCTGCTTCTACCTTTATTAAAGGATTTTTGTTAGTTTATATGTCTATATGTCAAGATCTATATGTAAAGATTTATATATACCAGTTGTAATCTTAAAATAAATAAATACCATTAAGCACAGAAACGATAAATTTCCTAGGTTGGCAGTTCCTGGTCTGGATCTGACTCTTGTTTTATGTGTCTGTAAACATACAGGGGAAAGTAGGGTAAAACTATACAGTCGGATGAAACTGGATACATCACATTTCCTATTAAAGTACTCTTCTTCTTACTGATGGTTGAAATACATAGCTGCACACAAGAAGAAGGAATAGCTATTACGGTATATCCATGACAGCGTCTGTGTAGTTTTTGTATTGGAAAGTTTTTTTTTTTTTTTTGTTTTAATGCTTCCTAGTTTTTAAAATTCTTTAATTGTCTGAGCGAAGCGAAGGCTAATACTCAGCGAAATATTACTGTCCGGACACATTACTACTACGATGGATATTAACGCCATGTCCTACTAAAAAAAAAGCCTAATAAAAACCTTTCGTCAAGCATAACTCAAAAAATATTTGTCGGATTTCGTTTCTGATTGCACCAGAAGGTACCTATGAGGGTCGCCTACTGAATGCACCTACTATGAAAAATAAGTTCCAAACCGTTTAAAAATTATGTAGAAAAAACTGATAAAAAAGCACAATTTATCTGCATACGTCACAGAAATTTGGTGTGCGTCACTTTCACCGGTTGATGTTTTCGTAGACAACTGGTGGAGCAAAAAAAAAAAAAAAAAAAAAAAAAAAAAAAAATACGAACGCATTAATATTGAATAGATCAGTCTCAACCACGTGATCACAAACCTTCCAACAACCCGTGGCAACAAGTTTTGGTGGGCAAACAAATAATAATACAGTACTCCGTACCACGGTGACCGTTTTTAGCCTGTTGTATAAAATCTGTATGACATACAATTGTGGATGATTAAAACAAAAGACATGAGTGTTTATTGCTCCGGGAGGTTACCTTTCTCTGGATGTCTGTCTGTCTATCATACAGCATGCAATTTTCTTTTAAAGGATGATATTATTATGCAGTAAAACCTCCATAATGGACACACCCGATTAGTGGACACCTCTATTTAGGGGGCATTTTTTCGATTACCAACCCTTAAATAACTGTACATTTTTTACTCTCAGTAGCGGACACCTCCAAATAGAGGAGAAATTCTGCCCTCCCGAGGTTTTCGCTATTCAGAGGTTTTACTGATAAAACCTCCATAGCGGACACACCCGATTAGCGGATACCTCTATTTAGCGGACATTTTTTCGATTACCAACTCTTAAATAACTGTACATGTTTTACTCTCAGTAGCGATCACCTCTAAATAGAGGACAAATTCTGCCTTCTCGGGGTGTCCGCTATTCAGAGGTTTTACTGTATATAATATTGATAGTTATTTTACAGGGCCACACAAAGGAATAAGAATATATGAAATGAATATAAACTAAAGTCGGGATTGGTAGATCGCTGATGGTAATGTAATTTTAGGATGTTGTTACAGTCATCCGCAGCATGTTTTTAGAGTTTTGTTCATCTAACGAAATCCTACCTGTCTCACTCCTTTGTCTGTCTGTCTGTCCGTCTGTCACAGAGCCCGTTCTCAGAAACTATACATGTCGGAGACTTGAAAATTTGCATACTTATAGCTGAACACCACACATCAAACGGCAAATAATAAAATTTTGAAAAAGTCTAATATTTAACCCTCTGTGCTCTAACTTGTGTATTTTAAGCAATTTTTCTAACTCAGCCCCTAATTTAATTAAGTTGGAGACATGAAATTTTGCATACTTATAGCTGAACATCTCACATCAAACAACAAATAATAAAATTTTGAAAAAGGTTTAATATTTAACCCTCTGCGCTTTAACTTGTGTATTTAAAGCAATTTTTCTAACTCAGCCCCTAATTAAGTTGGAGACATGAAAGTTTGCATACTTATAGCTGAACACTTTCGATAACACTATAAATCATAAAATTTTGAAAAAGTCATATTTAACCCTCCGGTTTCTAACTTCTGTATTTTAAGCAATTTTTGTAACTCAGCCCCTAATTAACTTGGAGACATGACATTTTGCATACTTATAGCTGAACACCTCACATCAAACGACAAATAATAAAATTTTGAAAAAGTCTAATATTTAACCCTCTGGGCTCTAACTTGTGTATTTTAAACAATTTTTCTAACTCAGCCCCTAATTAAGTTGGAGACATGAAATTTTGCATACTTATAGCTGAAATCCTCACATCAAACGACAAATAATAAAATTTTGAAAAAGGTCTAATATTTAACCCTCTGGGCTCTAACTTTTGTATTTTAAGCAATTTTTCTAACTCAGCCACTAATTAAGTTGGAGACATGAAATTTTGCATACTTATAGCTGAACTCTTCACATCAAACGACAAATAATAAAATTTTGAAAAAGTCTAATATTTAACCCTCTGGGATCTAACATGTGTATTTTAAGCAATTTTTCTAACCTAAATATATTTCCCCTAATTATGTTGGAGATATGAAAATTTGCATACTTATAGCTGAACACCTCACATCAAACTACAAATAATAAAATTTTGAACAAATCTAATATTTAACCTCTAATATTTTGTCTCGCGCAATTTTTAAATTTAAACTGTTTTGCAATACAATTTTTTGTTCATTTTGCATAATAAGTGTAATGTGACGCAATTTCTTCTATTTCAGACTTCTAACGCATGTTAATGAATTTATTTTACAATATCCTTTCTCTTTCAAAATTCACATGTAAATATAGTTTTAATGGCGTGATTTCCAATAAGTGCCTGCTTTTTATACCTAATTATTTAATTCTAATTTGAAGGTTTTTTTCTGTTTATAATAGTAACGTGTAAATAATTTTTTTGGAAGCAAACATTATTGTTTGCGCTGTTTATATAAATGGCAACAGTTTAAATTAATACCATTTTCTAAAATATGTAAAAAATATCAGTCAAGATGCTGAATATTTGAATTTAAAATAGAAATAAAACCTCAAAAAAATGAGTCAAATTAAAAAAATTAATGAAATCTGCACACCGGGAATTTCTATTGAATAAAATGATCTAAAAATGATTAAATTCACATGTATAGCTTTTGCTCCTATAAAATTTTTTTTAATGGAACGATTTTGTCCAACTTTAGCATTAAATATCTCTTAAAATAATTCTTCGATTTGAAAACTGTATGCATTAGCGTGTTGATCAAACATTTCGCTATAATACCACCGATTTTCATATTTTTTGTATGCAATAGTTTTCTTAGTATTAACGAAGAAAGACCTCCGGTCACAAAAAATTCAAAACCGGCGGCGGCGGCAGTGACAGCGTTAGTTACTTTTTTTTAGAATAGAGAGATATATAAAAGTGAAAACTTGTCTATCTGTCTGTTTGTAATTCTATAAAAATCCACAATTTGGAAGCCAAAATTGTGAAAAGATACGTACATGTGTATTAAAACATGGCCAAGGCAACTAAAGTAATCCGCAATCGAAATAATTTATAGTTAATTTTTAATTAATAAAAAACCACCAATTTAACAGCAATTTCTCATCAAATTTAAACATTTTTCGTTATAGCAGTTGCCAACAATTAAAAAACACAATAAAATTATTACTACAACAATTAATTTTCTACTGCAAGATTTCCACGTGAAAAATGAAAATGAAATAGATAGTTTGACGAATTTTTAAAAATGGTGAATATTGCGTCATAACTTTTCTATAACAAGATATTCACGTGAAATATGAAAATGAAATAAATGGTTTGACGAATTTAAATGAAAGTGAATATAACTTCATAATTTTTCTATTTCAATGTTTCCACGTGAAAAAGGAAAATATTACGTCATATTGGAATTTAAGGGACGTGGTGGATATAGTATAACGTCATATGAGTGTGAAAAATGTATTGAAGCATGATAAAAACCCGATTAGGGAAATATTGGCCTATTTTAACATTATTGCTCCAATTATAAATTGAAATAAGTTCATTTATAGCTGTATTCTTTTGCGTCTGTTATATACATTTATACATTTTTATATAGCGTTTTCATATGATTCATTCATACAACATTTCGACTGCTTTTTTTAATGTTTGTTTTGTGTTGTATGTTAAATTTTGAAATTGATTTTTCAGAACAAACATCCTTCAAATTCTGGGCAACGCCGGCACTTTAGTTTGTAACACATAAATGGCTTTTGTATCTGTACATCTAATGCTAATATTATAAAGCGTTATAATATGATAAAGTATATAATATTATTAATGCTTGTACGTTTGTGAGGTGTTATCTCTGAAACTACATAGCCAACTTAAAAAAATGTTGGTGCCCATGTCTGCTCCGAAGAAAAGACTATTTTATGTCAGTGCAAGAACCTACATCGCTGCAGGAGCAAAAAAGTTCTAAAATTGCGATTTCTGTTATATTGATTGGGTTAGAAACTTTAAATTTGTTGCGGTAGTTACTTTTAAGATGTAAATACTCGTAATGAACGCTCTCTAAAAGGTTCAATTTGACGGAGAAACGTAAAAATTTCTAGAAATGTTCTAAACTATGATTTATTTGGAATACTGAAATTTTTGGGATACTGTTGGGGTTCGAAACTAGAAATTTGGCATCGTAGTAATTAATAAGATGTAAATGCTCGTTGTAGAACGAATTCTAAAAAATAGAAAGACTAAACAAAGCGGAAAAAGATCTAAAGATGATCTAAGTAACGAAGTACATGGAATTGTTAGGAATATAAACATGAAAGTTGACATGGCTGTATTTATCATGACGTAAATTCTCGCAATAGAACAATTTCTAAAAATGTCGCTATATAATACAGTGCAAAAACAAAAAACTTTCAAAAATTTTCTATTTCTGTGTTACTGCTGAGCCCAAAATCTTGAAATTTTGCTTCGGGTTAGTTTTAAAATGTACAATTGTCTCTATGAATGGTTTCTAAAAAATTTAAAATTTAAAAAGATGAAATTAACGGAAAGCGATCTCAATTACCATTAATTTGGAATTGTTAGGTACAGCAACTTTAAATATTTCATAATGCTGCATTTCCTCCGCAAAACATGCAATTTAAATGCAACAAAACAGATAGATACCCACCTAGCATTAAATAAATTGTGTAAATATTAAATAAAGACCTGTATGAAACAGTTAGTAGGTTGCCCGAAAGTACTTGTTAAAGTGTTCCTTCTCTAGGCTTTTCTCTCTCTCGCCAAGGCCACTAACAGAGGGAAGTGCTGTTTTAAATGTGATATGAATTTTTTATCCGATTCATTTTTCTAGACATTCTATCATAAGGTCATATTCTCAATTATCATTACTAGCTTTTTTATATATTAACTTATTCTGGTGAAATTTTATAATCGGGATCATATTGGCGTATGTTAGCTTGCATGATTTACTGAATAAATATGTATGGATTTGTAAATTACTTCAAATGACACTTTGACAGCTCAAAAGTTATACAGACGATATATTCAGATCTTGTGTCATGCTTTATGTTGTAATCATTGCCGATTTCTTTTATTTAATACATGCTAAATACAGCTCAACTTGTGCAGAATATGTTTGAAAACAAAACAATACAGCGTATGTAGTGGCCAGCATACACTCATCATTTAAATCCGATCGAGCATATCGAAAACACACTCTAACGAATCATTGCATGCCACTGTTGATGTATTCGGTACTTTGATACTATATTAAATTTTGAGGAGAGAATTCCTTAAATGTTATCGACAACCTCATTGCATCTGTGGAAAACAGATATTGTACAATATTAACTATTCCGGGGGAGCACACACCATATAAAGTATAGTCCATTCTTTTTAAACATCATATATTTGTCATTTAAAGTTACTCAAATTGGTGCGGAGCGTCTGATTATGCTCTTGACATCATTTAATACAGTTAAAATTCCGATATAAGTAATTTAGTGTTTCATTTTCTATTTTACTTTTAATATATTGCGTACTTTCAATTTTATATCCATGCATGGCTGTCTTGAATGGTTTGATTTCCCATTTTTTTAAACAGTGTATACGAATTTATATATAAGATTTTGTAATTCTACGATTCGTTTATTTTCATTTCAGTTTATCGCAGTATATGGACAATTAAAGATAACATCTCATTTTCTTTGCTTCCACATGTTATTATTAAATCTATGTTCTCAGTAATATCGCTCAGACTAATCCCTCTGAGGGAAGTCCTAGTATAAACACATTTAAAATTAGACATTTTGGAAATTGTTGAATGTAACATTTTTAAAAATGATTTATTTCCCATACTGAAACTGTTGCTAGATTTCTGTCTTCAGGAAAATCTAATAATATATTCGATTTTCTCCTATTTTTCAATACATGGCATATCATGATTCAATAAAAAATAACATTAAAAAAAAATAAGCTATTGCAGAAAACAATCCAGTTTTTTTTTTTTTTTTTTTTTTTTTTTTTTTTTTTTTTTTTAAGGATAGTTAAATTAAAAGTTGTTTCATTATATATATTTTTTCAATTTAATCTACAAAAACAAAAACAAAAAACAAAAACAAAAACAAAAAAAAACAAACATTAATCAGAATGTTATAATTATTTGTGTTCTACAAGCCCTCAAGGTAAAAGTGATTATAATTTTCTACCAATTTGTAAAACCAGGGTAATAAATTTGGGATAGTAATGTATACTTATTTTGAATGGTATTGCTTAATTTGTCTTTTTCTGCTATTTAATCGCAGAAAAATGTTTCAAATTCTGCGACATAATAAGGCATGGCTTCAAATTCCGTGATTTAAATATTAAATACAATTCTTTCAATGTAAAATAGTGGTGCTGGACTCTCTGGGAATTCCAAAGAGTGTATTGCATGTGTAAACTAATTGGGATGTGCCAATCCCAAAACTTTTTTCTTTCTCATACATGTCAATATTTCAAAAAGTTGTTACTCATGCTAATACTTCAGTGTTATCACTTCAATACTGCATCAACTTTGATTTTCATCGTAAATTTCAGTTTCATTTTACTCATCGAAATAAAAACGAGTTAATCTCAATCACAATCTATACTAACGAGTAATATAAAAATTTTGTTTTTAAAGTCAATTCCTACTTAGGTCATCAAAGAAAAATAAATATGTTTAATATGTAGATATATAAAGTTTTTAAGAACTTTATATATTTTTTAATATTGCTTTTATCGAGTTGAAATTAACACCCTTAAGCTAATATTAGTTTTTGTTGCATTAAAATATCTCAATTTGTTGATTTTCTATAAGCAAGTAGGTTTACAAAGGAAGTCTATGGGAATTTGGCGAAATATTAGAGATATCGCCAAGTTGACGTCACTTTTGGCGACTCATTTTGGTCGACAAATTTGACTATATATCGCCAAATTCGCGACAAACTTGGCGGTATGTGGCGACAGAACAGGGTCCCCCTTATGGTAACTCCCCTTATAGATATGAAGATGCATTAAATGCTGTTCAATAACCAATGACCGCCATTTTGTCTCCCACATAAAACTAAAATTAATTAATTAAAATTTAATTAATGAATTAATATTTGAAAAATCTGTATTAATATCAATTGTCATCCAGTACAAGTTTAAAAAATTTTATTTCAACTTGATAGGATGAATAATATGTATCTTATTAAAGATTGAAAATTTGAACAAGATATGTAAATAAATATAGGGGGAGTGTGAACTAATAGTAGGAAATGAATTAAAGAACAGATCATTCTATGTGTGTGTCTGTCTGTTTTTGTCTGTCTGCGATGGCTAACGAAATCTACGGCAAGTACGAGGTTGAAATGTTTTGTGAATACAGTCGCAGGTCTTCCCTAATGCACCTGGTTTTTAGAATTTTAAGATTTTAATTTATAGCTGAGTAATTAATTAACAATCACAACTCACTCTCATCAAGTGGCCGAATTAAAAAAGTATTTCTTTCTTCAAAACCACAAGCTGACTGGAATTGAACCCTGCTGCGAGGCTAGGAAGGCTGACTAGAATTGCACCCCATTTCGAGGCTAGAGGTTTGCAGAAGGAAAAAGGATACATTTGAATCCGTATTCAGCGGGTTCCTACATTTCAAAGTACGCTATGAGTTTTTAAAGACTTTCTTCATTTTTTAATAGTGCTTTTATCGAGTTGAAATTAACACATCTATGAGTATTTTTTAACGACAAATCCCAATATTCTTTGAGATACAACAGGAATTAGGAAATATAAATTAACAATTTTAATTTTTTCAGTGTTTTTTATCTGGCAGCTGTTTGATAAGTCATTTGAGCATAGACTTCTCAATGACAGGAGACCACGTGTGTACCATTTTCGCAGGCAGTGAGATGCATTCATCCAGCGGAATTGAAACTTATTTTAAAAAATTGGTGAAGTGGCGGAGGGAACTACTTTTGATTAAATATCCCAGTTAGCCCGCATGACAGATATTATTATGACAAAGACTAGCGTGCTTCGCTCGCTATCGCATAATTTCAGTGAGTGCGCATCATATATAAAATGAGATGCATTCTTCCAACAGAATTGAAAATATCCCAGTTAGTCCGCATGACAGATATTATTATGACAAAGACTAGCATGCTTCGCCCGCTATCGCATAATTTGTATTTGTTAGATTTGTGTAATTGAAGAGGTAAGGGGGGGGGGGGGAGGGAACTACTTTTGATTAAATATCCCAGTTAGTCCTCATGACAGATATAATGACAAAGACTAGCATGCTTCGCCCGCTATCGCATAATTTGTATTTGTTAGATTTGTGTAATTGAAGAGGTAAGGGGGGGGGGGGGAACTGCTTTTGATTAAATATCCCAGTTAGTCCTCATGACAGATATAATGACAAAGACTAGCATGCTTCGCCCGCTATCGTATAATTTGTATTTGTTACATTTGTGTAATTGAAGAGGTAAGGGGGGGGGGGGAGGGAACTACTTTTGATTAAATATCCCAGTTAGTCCTCATGACAGATATAATGACAAAGACTAGCATGCTTCGCCCGCTATCGCATAATTTGTATTTGTTAGATTTGTGTAATTGAAGAGGTAAGGGTGGGGAGGGACTTTTGATTAAATATCCCAGTTAGTGCTCATGACAGATATTATTATGACAAAGACTGGCCTGCTTCGCACACTATGGCATAATTTCAGTGCGTGCGCAGCTGATGTAAAATGAGATACATTCTTCCAGCGAAATTGAAAATTATTAAATAAAAAAATAATTTTTTTGACAACGGGTCAACTTGTATAAAGAAACGTTTGTATTTGTTAGATTTGTGTAAAAGGGGAGGGGGTGGGGAACTACTTTTGATTAAATATCCCAGTTAGTCCGCATGGCAGATATTATTATGACAAAGACTAGCGTGCTTCGCTCGCTATCGCATAATTTCAGTGAGTGCGCATCATATATAAAATGAATATAAAATGAGATGCATTCTTCCAGCGGAATTGAAAATATCCCAGTTAGTCTGCATGACAGATATTATTATGACAAAGACTAGCATGCTTCGCCCGCTATCGCATAATTTGTATTTGTTAGATTTGTGTAATTGAAGAGGTAAGGTAGGGGAGGGAACTACTTTTGATTAAATATCCCAGTTAGTCCTCATGACAGATATTATTATGACAAAGACTAGCATGCTTCGCCCGCTATCGCATAATTTGTATTTGTTAGATTTGTGTAATTGAAGAGGTAAGGTGGGGTAGGGAACTACTTTTGATTAAATATCCCAGTTAGTCCTCATGACAGATATTATTATGACAAAGACTAGCATGCTTCGCCCGCTATCGCATAATTTGTATTTGTTAGATTTGTGTAATTGAAGAGGTAAGGTGGGGGAGGGAACTACTTTTGATTAAATATCCCAGTTAGTCCTCATGACAGATATTATTATGACAAAGACTGGCGTGCTTCGCCCGCTATCGCATAATTTGTATTTGTTAGATTTGTGTAATTGAAGAGGTAAGGTGGGGGAGGGAACTACTTTTGATTAAATATCCCAGTTAGTCCTCATGACAGATATTATTATGACAAAGACTAGCCTGCTTCGCCCGCTATCGCATAATTTGTATTTGTTAGATTTGTGTAATTGAAGAGGTAAGGGGGGGGGGAACTACTTTTGATTAAATATCCCAGTTAGTCCGCATGACAGATATTATTATGACAAAGACTAGCATACTTCGCCCGCTATCGCATAATTTGTATTTGTTAGATTTGTGTAATTGAAGAGGTAAGGAGGGGTAGGGAACTACTTTTGATTAAATATCCCAGTTAGCCCTCATGACAGATAATATTATGACAAAGACTGGCGTGCTTCGCCCGCTATCGCATAATTTGTATTTGTTAGATTTGTGTAATTGAAGAGGTAAGGTGGGGGAGGGAACTACTTTTGATTAAATATCCCAGTTAGTCCTCATGACAGATATTATTATGACAAAGACTAGCCTGCTTCGCCTGCTATCGCATAATTTGTATTTGTTAGATTTGTGTAATTGAAGAGGTAAGGGGGGGGGGAGGAAACTGCTTTTGATTAAATATCCCAGTTAGTCCGCATGACAGATATTATTATGACAAAGACTAGCATGCTTCGCCCGCTATCGCATAATTTGTATTTGTTAGATTTGTGTAATTGAAGAGGTAAGGGGGGGGGTAGGGAACTAATTTTGATTAAATATCCCAGTTAGTCCTCATGACAGATATTGTTATGACAAAGACTGGCGTGCTTCGCACACTATGGCATAATTTCAGTGCGTGCGCAGCTGATGTAAACTGAGATGCATTCTTCCAGTGGAATTGAAAATTATTAAATAAAAAAATAATTTTTTTGACAACGGGTCAACCTGTATAAAGAAACGTTTGTATTTGTTAGATTTGTGTAAATGGGGAGGGGGTGGGGAACTACTTTTGATTAAATATCCCAGTTAGTCCGCCTGACAGATATTATTATGACAAAAACTAGCGTCCTTCGCCCGCTATCGCATAATTTCAGTGAGTGCGTAGCAGATATATAATCTTACAAATTTAAGGTTTATTCAACGGGTCTACCTGTACAAATAAACGTTTGTATTTGCTAGATTTGAGTAAATGTGGAGGGGTGAGGGAACTACTTTTGATTAAAATCTCAGCTAGTCCGCATGGCAGATATTATTATGACAAAGACTAGCGTGCTTCGCCCGCATAATTTCGGTATTTAATAATTTCAATGCGTGCGCATCAGATACAGAATGAGATGCATTCTTCAAATTTAAAGTTTATTTAAGAATATTATTATATGCCCGGGCTACGCCGGGCGGATCAGCAAGTGTTTAATAAAATCAATATTTTTCGTTATTCTGCTATACATCATCTGCTTGAGATTTATCGGGTTAGCTGGATGCCGGATTCTCTGCATGAACACGAACAGTCGATGTACAACAAAACTATGAAAAATAGAGAGAAATCGCTATTATAGCGATCCTTTCCGGTGGATTGTTACAAAATTCAAGTGGGACCTACTGGTCATACCCAAAAATATAGATATGAAATTTGGTTCAATTCTATGTATAATTTCATACACTTTTCGATGGTACAATAATGAAATCCCAAAAATTGCTATTGCAGCGACCCCTTACGATGGATTTTTTCAAATTCAAGGAGGACGTGCTGCCCATAGCCAAAAACATACACAAAAAAGTTGGTACAATTCTATCCATAACTTCATAAGCTTTTCGATGATAAAATGAAGACACACGGACATACGGACTTACAGACATACGGATGGACACACAGACATTTTGTATAAACATGTTTTTCGGGATCGCTAACCTCCAAAACATCTAAATCCGTCGAAAACCGAAAGTCGAAATTTTTTTCATTACATTACTTTCTAAAATAAAAGAAAGTAAAAATGTTTGATAATAATGCAATATTAAATATAGAACCATCGTTTAAAAGCATTGCACTTTATCTTTAAATATGTGAATGACTAATTGCACCAGTTTAAGAATGTATAGTCGTTTAGATATTGAAGTAGCAAGAATAAAACGCTGAAAATAGATACTGTAACAGAAGAGATAATTAAATTAAGGTCAATGTTCTCGTCACCGTTATCTATTTAAAGAAGATAAATGTATTATGTTGTACGTGTCTTCTTTTAAGCTTGACAATAATTTATTATTACATGTTTACATTTAGAGAGGCATTGCGTTTTACTTTAAGTTATATTGATATCATTAATAAAGTTGCTTTTAAAAATTTGACAACTTTTTCGGAAAAAGTAACATTTTATCAATATTTTTAGAAATTAACTTTTAAATAGTAAAGTATGACGGAAACTTTTAAAAGGAATGCACAAAATATTAAATAAATATTTAAATCAGAAATTCTATAAAATATTATAGCAGGTATTTAAATATTAAGGTAAAAACAGATTTTGAATCTACGGTGCGATATTATCCAATTTTAACAAGAATTCTTTCAAGAAGTAAGTTCCGTTTTTCTAATCGATGACGTAAGTATTTTTATAGGTAATGTGAGAATCTGGTAATATATGCTTTTGAAAAGACTTTTTATAACCTTGAAAACATAGTATATGACATTTCATTAAGGTGTAAACAACATAGCTTTTTATTTGATTTAAATTGGATAGTTTTGTGTCAAATAATCGTGATTTCAGGGGATTTTCTTAATACTTTTATAATTTAAAGAAAATCACTGCTGAAAGTCATCGTTTACTTGTAGAAGCATGCCGCGAACATGCTTTTTCTGATCAATTTAACGAAGATTTATTCGATGTTGAACACGCAGAACGTGAAGGTAGACCGAAAAAAATTGCAGATGAAAAAATGCAAGTATTATTGTATGAAGACATCACACAGACACAACAAGAATTGACAGAATCATTGAGTGTTGATCAATCCGTTGTCAGTAGACGTCTGCATGGTATGGGAATGGTTCACAAATTTGGAAATTGGATACCACATGAATTAACAGAAGGACAGATGGAATGTCGAAAAATCACTTGCGAAATGCTTCTCACAAGAGATAAAAGAAAGGATTTTATGCATGAACTGATGTTAAAGACGTAGAACGTGAAGGTAGACTGAAAAAAAATGAAGATGAAAAAATGCAAGCATTATTGGATGAAGGAAACACACAAACGCAATAAGAATTGGCGGAAGAATTGAATGTTGATAAATCCGTTGTCAGTAGACGTCTGCATGGAATGGGAATGGTTCAAAAATTTGGAAATTGGATACCACATGAATTAACAGAAATACAGATAGAATGTCGAAAAATCACTTGTGAAATGCTTCTCCAAAGAGAATAAAGAAAGAGTTTTCTGCATGGACTTGTGACTGGAGATCAAAAAGTGATTTACTAAGAGAATCCGAAACGTAAAAAAGCTTGGGTACAACCTGCTGAAGCTGGTCCATCACAGCCAAAGGAAATAGTAATTCTCATATGGTTATGCTCTGTGTTTGGTGCGATATGAAATGCATTGTGTATTATGAGATACTGAAATCTTCTGAAACTGCTACTGGCAAAATCTACCGATTACAACTTATACGTTTGAAGCGAGCTGCTCAAGAAAATAGACCATAATGAGAGATTAGACACATTAAACTGATTTTGCAGCATGACAACGCAAAATCATATACTGCAAGCGTCGTTAAAACCTACTTAAAAGGACAAGACTGGAAAGTTCTATCCCACCCGCCATACTCGGCAGACATTGTGCTACCTCGGATTATTATACCTATCATATTATCATACCTATTCCTTTCGATGCAGTCAGCGCTTCAAGATGTACGATTCACATCTTATGGAAGTATCAGAAATTGGCTTGATGAATGGATCGCTTCAAAAGACGACGACTTCTTCAGACAGGGAATCCATAAAGTGCCTGGAAGGTGGGCAAAAATTGTGTCTACTGATGTAGCATACTTTAAATAATGTACCACTTCCTAAATGAACATGCAATATTAACAAAAAAAAACGGAACTTACTATTGCATATAACATACATTTTTTTCAGATGATCTAAATCTCGAGACAGCATGGACATGCTTTCAACTGACGGATAAAATAAATTTCTTTTAAAAATCATAAAATTGAAAATTTCGAATATAAATTGAAATTTTAGCCTCTGGTACTTTATTAAAAATACCGATGGTGAAAATACTTGATATTAAAAAGATAAAAGCTTTAATGCATAACAAATAATACAATTAAAAAAAACCTTTTATCAATATTTTTATAAATTAACTTACGACTATTAAACTATGATGGAGACATTGAAAAATAAATACATAAAATATTATGTAAATATTCAATTCATAAATTCCATAAAATATTACAGCAAGTATTTAAATATTTAAGTAAAATAAATAATCTTTAGAATCATATTATCCCATTTTTCAAAATTTCCTATCTATTTATTTGTTATATATATATATGTATTTTTCGGATGATCCAAATCTCGAGAGAGCATAAACATACTTTCAATTGACGGATAGAGGAAATTTCATTTTAAAGAATTTTTAGTTTACTTCTTTTCCATCTGCAGACTCTATTAAAGCCATAGAATATAAGTTTTCCAATATCTTGTTGAATATCAGCCCAATTGTCCAATATCAGTTGAAATCTTAATCTCTGGTACTTTATTAAAAGTGCACATAGTGGATAATACTTTTATATTGATAAATTATATATTTAATGCTTATAAAAACAAATAATAAATTTTTTTCTAAAATATGAAAATTCGTTTTCTTATTTATTTTCTTTTTCATTGATTGCTAATAAAATAAATAATATTTCAGGAATGGTTAATCACATTTTTCAAGACAAGATACGATATACTTTTTTTCAATATTTTAATAAAAAGTAAAAAGTGTCCTTGATAAACATTTTAATTACTTCGTTATCTATTAATAAAATGTACGCTCAGAAAGGTGTTTTTAACAATAAAATATTTAAAACATTTTATTACATTTGTTCGCAACGTTATTTAATTATACTTGGTAGTAGTTCGTATGATTAATTGATTGAAACATTTATACTATAATTTTTCATTTATGTCAAAAATACTTTTACTTCGAGAAAACTCGCAGAATGTCTGTAAAACTTAGCATTTTATTAGAGTTTACAAAAATTAATTTATAAATGGGAACTAGACAACTAAACAATATTTTACAACTTATTATTTATGCTTTAGTAACCGATGTGTTTGAGATCCGCAGATTGAACTTGGCGAAAAAAAGGTAAAAAAGTTGGCGAAAAACCGTTTTTTGTGGCAACTCGGATTTATGCAACAATATATTACTCGGATTTATACAACTAAGCAATATTTTACAACTTATTACTTATTCTTTAGTAACAGATGTGTTTGGGGTCCGCAGATTGAACTTGGCGAAAAAGAGGCAAAAAAGTTGACGAAGAACCATTTTTTGTGGCAACTCAGATTTATACAACAATAAATTACTCAGGTTTATACAACTAAACAATATTTTACAACTTATTGCTTATTCTTTAGTAACAGATGTGTTTGAGGTCCGCAGATTGAACTTGGCGAAAAAGAGGCAAAAAAGTTGGCGAAGATCCGTTTTTTGTGGCAACTCGGATCATGGCAACCATAGCTATTTTTCCAACTATCAAAAGTAAAAAAAAACGCCATTATTATTAACTGTCTTACATTAACTGTCTTATTATTAACTGTCTTATACTGAATCTCTGTATTTAGATGCTAGATTTATTAAAATCACAGCTTATTTTCGTAAATTTTAATATTGCTTTAATTTTCTTTTTTAAAATGCTGATAAAAGCACTTAGGTTTTGAAAGGAACCGCAATGTTGGTTTGTTTATCTCGGAGTGTCAGATTGGAGATCATTTATAAAAATGCTATTTCGGCGTGTTTTGGGAAAAAATCGTCAACTTCAATCTGCAGAACTATAACACATTTGTTCGATACTTTAAAACAACTTCATAAACATTGTTAGTAAAGGTATTTAAGTAAATGGCAGTCTATGCCATCATGAGGATTCTAAACATATGAAAATCCGTGCATTAGTTCTTGATATGACTATCGCTAAAATCGTGTAAATCCTGCAAAATACAGCATAGCAGCGCCACCTGTTGAGTGATTTACACTGAAACATATGCAGAGACAGCTTATGTCAACGTCTAACCAGGGCCCGCTTAACACTTGGAAGTAAGGGAAGTCCAACGTTACACAGGGGGCCCCCCTGTTACTCTACAAATTGCTTTTTTATTTACTAAATCCCTTTTTCGTATGCTTGAAATAATTTGAAATTTTACCATCAAAATTTAGAGTAAACAACACTTTTAATATTATTATACGTTTAATTTTAAATAACCAATTTATTTTCTAAATGACAAATATGGAACTACAGTTGAAAATATTTGAACTTCAAAATATCTTTTGTGATTTACAAACTGCCACATAGTAAGAAAAAAAAGTTTCATTAGAAAAAATGCTTTTTTTACCCTGATTGAGTTTCTTTTTTCTAAAAATTAGTTTTTTAAAGTAAAATTGGAGTCCCTTTTGTATTTCAATGGGTAAGCACAGGCTTCACGGACCTATTCCGTAAACAGGCCCTGCGTCTAACTGAATCTGAAGTTTGATGAAATTCCGTGCATTAGTTTTTGAGATAGAATTATTGCGGAAATCATGAAAAATGCAGCATAGCGGCGACAACAGTTAGACCAAAAACTAAATAGCACAGATTTTTATCAAGCTATACCTGAATCTGATTCTTCTTGAAAATTCGTGCATTAGTTCTTGATTTATAGCAATTGCGGAAATCGTGAAAAATGCAGCATAGCAGCGCCATCTATTAGGCTACCCTGATTAGTTTTGCGAGTTTGGTTAAGTATAAAAGGGGGGGGGGGGGGGCGGTGGACTAGCACCACCTTAAGTTAGATAAATGGGTTTTTCATGCAGAATTAACAGATTTGTTTCAAATTTCGTATACCGGTTAATTATGATAAGGCACTTGACTGATTAGATTTAGCCGTTCATTGTTCCTGTCTTCCCGCTAGAGCCAAACATCATTTATCTCAATATAAATGAGACAGCCACGAAACGCCTCTTCTGCATTTGAGACTGAAAGGAAACTCCTCTTCTTCCGTTTTTCATAAAAGCAAAATCAACGTCATTTTGTTCCGTTTTCTTTTTATCAGCGGAAATGCGTCGTTTCAGGATAACCGATTACTTCTTTGGAAAGCACGCAATACGCCTTCTTTTTACTTTATGTATTAAATGACCAACCCCTTAAGAAAGACTGCCTTGGGAACATATGGTTTCAAGAAACCAGATGCTTAATCACCTCTGTACTTTTGAGTACTTACTTAGTTTTAGAATGTTTTAGGAAAAACAAGCGATTCTGAAACAAATATTTCTACAATAACGCGAAACTTTCTGGTTTTTGAGCTTAAGATTTAACAGCTGTTTGTAATATTTGAAACACTTCTATGCTAATTAATAAAACAAGACTTACAAATAGCATAATTTTATCTTTAAACACATATAATTTATACATATTTTAGCTAAAATAGGAACTCATTATAGTAATATTACATCATTATAAAACCATATAAAAATTCTGTTTTTTATTTAAAAAAAAACTTTTATAGAAAATTTTAAGAATTTACAATTTATACTTTTATATAATGTACTCAGATAGATCAAATCGATTTCCTGTAACTCGGAATGGTGTGTTATTTCAATTAAAACATAAAGAATATTCTTTATTTTTACTATCCAGTCATATTTTTCCAAGGACTTTGTAAGTAAAAATTTCACTCGCAGTGACATGAAATGCAGCGAATGAAAAAAACATGAAATGTAGCATATATATTGCGCATTTTATCAATTAACGTTACAATGTTTTTTTTTAAATACGTCATACAATAGTACAGAAAGAAAAATACTTTAAATTATATAGCGTAATTATTTGCAGTTATTTCAAACTTAAACTAAAAAGGATTTTTATATAGAATTTAAAAATGAAACAGTGGTAGGAAACTATTTCATATACTGAATTATTCTGCAATATTTTGAATCAAATTTATTTAAGGCTGTTTTTGAAAATAATAATAATAATAATACTGCTGAATAGTGTGAAACTTCTTTCCACATTAACAAAGCCATTTTTATATGTGCATGAAGTTTGTAGACATTGTTGGTAATAGTATTTGAGCTCTTTAGTATTGAATAGCATTAAAAATATATAGATAAACGTATTTTAATAGCATATTTCGAAAAATGTAAGGAACTACTAGCTCCCACTAGCATGTGAACAAAATCCCATCACTCTGCTGTAGAATTGTTTCATTTTGACCAAATTTCTTTTAGAGAAAGGAAATTCAGACATAAAAAAAAATAATAATTTTGGCTTCAATTAGTATTAATATTTACAGATAATATAGGTTTCAATGCAGGAATTAATAAAGGTTTTCATTTTTAAAAAAATACCTTATAAAAAATCTGTTTTTTATTTTAAAAAAAAATAACTTTTATAGAAAATTTTAAGAATTTATATTTTATACTTTTATATAATGTACTCAGATAGATCAAATCGATTTCCTGTAACTCGGAATGGTATGTTATTTCAATTAAAACGTAAAGAATATTCTTTATTTTTACTATCTAGTCATATTTTTCCAAGGACTTTGTAAGAGAAAATTTTACTCGCAGTTTAAAACAGGAAATGCAGTATTTATATATTGCGCATTTTATCAGTTAACATGAATTATGAAATCATGAAAATTTTATCTTCTAAAGCATTTTTCGTGAATTGTTTAAACTGCATTAGAAGATTGATATAATCATTTAGTAAATTTTAGAAGTATTTTAGAAGGATTGAAGGATTTAGAAGAATTAATTAAACTTGAATTTATAAGGATTTTTTGCAATATTTATAACCCCACTCAAATCTGTTATTTTAAATCTTTTTCTTAGTATTTTGTAGAATTAAGAAATGTACAAATATAACGTTCTTACAATAGAAATATATCCGGATTGAAAAATCACGCCCCCCCCCCCCAACCCCAACGCCAAGAAAGCTGAAAAGATGCAAAGGCAAAACAAATCCTCCTTTAAAAGATATTTTTGTTTTGTGTAACCCATTATGCTTTTAGAACAAGATAAAATAATGTATCTATAACTTATTCCAAACTGTATTACAACTAATCGATGTATTAAATGAATTTTATAAAAAGTTATTTTAATGATACTTATATGCATCGTCAGTAGATAAAGTGTTAAAAACAAAAATGAACTAAAATAACAAAAAATCACTGCCGGCTCGGCCTACAGGCGCAGGTAGATTTCGAAGTTAAGTACTAATTTCACCAACAAAAACTAAATCATGATTAGAGATAAATCCTCTTTAAAAATTTTATCTTGCCGCTTTTGACGAGTTTTTAATTTCATTTTTATATAAGAGCTAGTTTTATCAGAATCATGTTAAGGCAGTTTTCAAAAAAAAAAATTTCCATGCTCAACAACTCGAAATTTTCTGACACATTTTCAGATTCATTTTTAAAAGAAAAAACATGACACTTGCTGACGTGATTTTTGAAGAGATTTAGAAGCGGCTTGTATTTTTATTTTTTGTTCAATTAATCAGAACTTGATTTATAAACAATTATTTTCTCAGAAGGACCATATTTTTCGTTTCCAACCCAATCGCTTCGGAAATTCGGTTCAGAATGCCCACTTTAGCATCATTTTTTGAAATATATTTTGCCTCTATTAAAAAATCGACCATTATGGCACATTATATAGTTTCTGATTAAGAGAACCTACCAACTGGATGCGTTTGATAGCAAAAATGAATTCAAAAATGAGTCAGAAAATAAGCAGTTTGGATTTGAGTACATCCTTAATACGATATTTGTTTCTTCAACCTGTATGTATTTATAATTTGTTTTTGCTGTAGGATGTGTCCCCTCAAAAACTTGTCTATATAAAAGTTGTAGATAGTATTAAGAATATATATAATAAATTCCATGCGCCATAAATTCCATCCGTAAATTCCTTGTGAATTGACTTAGTTATGGATTTTTTTTCTTCTTCAACTCCCCCCATTTTTTTTTCTGTAAGAATTGGTCCTATCAAAAACTTGTCAGTATAAAAGTTGTAGATAATATTAAGAAGATTTATAATTAATTTAATTGGATTTGATATCTTAAGAATTGACGAAGTTATGAATTTTTTTCTTCCCAAAACCCAATTTTTTTCGTCCCTTTAGCCCATTTTTAATTTTATCAAAAACTTGTCATCCCCAAATTTTTGGCTTTGTTTTTAAAAGTACTAATAACTTTAAACTGACTCAATACGTATTATAATTAAGAAGTTGTGGGGGTTTTTCGTTTTTCCCAAAACTCCTCCCTATTTCCACCACCTTGGTCCGATTTTGCCACATTAACGAACTTGACCGAGATTTTCTGCCCCTTGATTTTATGTATCAGTTTGGAAGAGGCTTATGCAGAATTATGGAAATTATCGTGTCCATAAAAAAGTTATGCATATACAGGGTGAATCTAAACTCTTGGGAAAAACTTTAAGAAGTGACAGTACACATTAAGACAAAAAATATTAAATAGGAAACTAAGGGTTCCAAACGTCTTCCGAAGGAGATGGGCGCGATTACAGTTTACGGCTCAAAATTTCAAAAGATTAGAAAAAACGGAAAAATTGGTGGATTCGTTCGAGGTTTTTGCTAAAACTATTCTTTATGTCAGTATTTTCTTGAAAATAAATTTTAAAGATAAAGTTCAAAAAATACCGATAGAGGGCGCTTTAGACTTTGGAGTAACGAACGACTATTTTTAACTGTTATATTTTGTATCTCATTAAATGCTTTCAAAAGCTTAGACTTAAATTTTGAGCTCAAAATCTGAATCATTGGGAGTGGTTAAGTAGCGCAAACTGAACTGCGTTCAGAAAGGAAGGGGGGGGGGGGGTATTTTAAATTTAAACTCCTGAACAGAGTTCAGTTTGCTTCTTAATTTTAATTTAATTTTTTAATTACTTTTCTCTGCAATTTAAAATGAAAAGCAAGATTCAAAATAAAGTTTGCCCTATAGGTGATACAGCCCTAATGTTCGAAACTGTGAGCTGTCCCCCCCACTTTTTTTTCCAGGACTACACCACTGAAACTAACATAATAAAACTAAGATATATTATTTATATGTAAATATTGAAAATAACAAACCTTCTTTTAAGCTATTGATTTAAAGAACGTTTAATTATATTGATTTCATATTATAAATAGGGAACATTTGTGTTCCAATTGTGGTTTATGGCTAATGGTTATGTACAAAAACAAACGTTTGCAATCATTAAAAATCTAAGTAACTTATGATCAGTCATTAAATAGTGGCCACCTTAGCTTCACACAAGCTTTTTCTTCTTCTTTTTTATTTATTTATTTATTTATTATTTTATCATAAACTAAACACTAAAAAGAAATAAAAATACAAATAATACTTTTTAAACTTAAATTAATAGTAGTTTCAATATTTTTAGCCATTTTTCCTAGCATGACATTGATAAGTAATTTGAATTATGATTTATAATTTTATTACAACTTAATTATGGTATATAATTAAATAAAAATTATTTATGTAACATTTAAATTATTACTTAATCAGTTTTTAACTTGATTTAACATAAAATTTCACTAATGATTTCTGAAAAATGTGTATAAGTTTTTTGACACTTTGTGACAGCTTTTGACACTTTTCGGCAGTTTTCGACATGTCATGTCAAAAACCACTTTTTGACGTCAAAAACCCAACCCTGTAGACTAGGGTGGAGCGAAAAAAATGAATTTTTTAAAATCAAAAACGGGTAGGTACCAAAAGTTGCCTTTATACAAGTACATCATCTGCGTGCAATATTACCGCTGAAAAAAAATGGCTTGAGTCTGCGCTTTTGGTCCAAAAGTCGAAATTTTGGATAAAATTTGACATTTTTTCAAAAAAATTAAAAAATTCATATATAGCAGGCTATTATTTAAAAGTGTTATTTAAACCTTTATTATTAATGATTTAACACATTTAAACGATAAAACTGTATCTTTGTTCTGTATAACGGAAGCAAAACTTACAACTTTTGGTAAAAAAAGGCTTTTCCACTCTTTTGCGTCATGCAACTAATTGTTGTTTGGAATACGTATTTGCTTTCAAATCTACCCAGGAGGTATCTCGAGGAGGTGGCTACATTTCATAACTCAACAGTGCATAGCTTGACCACCCTTCCATCTGAACACAATGATTTATTTATATATAGAATTGTGTGATTTTTTATCAAAGACTGGCATAAGTTTTCTATGTATCAACCTAGTCCATCTCTTCTCTGTATCCACAGACGTTGTGTGATGGTGCTGTGGCACTCCTTCACGTACATTTCTTCTGCTTGTGTATAATAAGGTAAGCAGAATAATGCAGTGTAATTAATGGAATCTATTCAGCCCTCTAGTATCTTCACCAAAATTGCATCCAGTTACTGCATAGTGATTAGGAGTTCTATTCCGACAACATTTTACAACATTAAGGTATTTCATCTTTGATTATGCCATCATTTACTCTACCTCTTGCATTTTTTTATATGCTGATAAGCTTGTTGTTTAATGTGATGGTGATCGTCATTAAAATTGCAATAAGAATTTGCTGTCGATGTGAAAAGCTACCATTGTTCTAAATAATTTTTTTTAGTATTTCTTTTTTTGCCGTTTTCTGTGATGTTTAGTACCTGAGTAATTTCCCATAAGTTTTTAGATGTGGATTATATTTGGTGTAAACCATCCTGCGGCATAAACTTGGATTACATACTTTGTGAGTGAACCAGACTCTGATGATCAATCAGTGCATATATGAAGGCGAATAATTTTATGCGCCTTTGTGAGCCATATTGCGTAGGACAAGTTTCTTGGGTTCCTATTCCCTAGTTCCTCTGAACAATGTCCTGATGAAATAGCTTTGCAAATGTCTAGCAGGTATTTCTGGTATGTGCTGAGTAACTTTTTCTCGAATTCAGGAAATAATGTTTGAAAATTACTGTCTATGGCTTCACAAATAGAAATAAGAAGGGAATAAGCACCTAAACAAAGATTTTCCAATTGGTCCAGCGAATCCCTGTGGGTTAGAATCTAATTTTTGCTAACGATCTTGTCTAATAAATGATGCAGAAGAAATTCACTGGACTTGGAGGTGGCATATGATTAATGTAATGGTTCATTTTTAACATGTCCCTCGCAGAATGGATGACAATGACTAACAGATTTATCCACCTTCGATGGGCACTCACCGCCCATCAGAGTCTCTACGTTCACTCAAAAAGTACTATGTTATCCAAGTTTGGCCCGAGGATAGTTTACAAACAAATGTAATTCACAACTAAAGAAGGCATCTAAAAGCTCATGGGAAATTACTCGGCTACTAAACAACACACAAAACGGAATAAAACAAATTCTAAAAAAAGGTTATTTAGGACAGTGGTCGCTTTACATACGCAGAGGGAATTCTTATTTCAATGCTCTCTGACGATTGCAATCATATTAAACAGCTAGCTGCTCAGCACATAATAGTTGAAAAATGAGAGTAAATGAAGGCATACGCAAATCTGAAATATCGACAATCAACTTTGAAGCGGATAATTATAAAAATCTAATTCATTGGAAAAGTATTGTGGTCACAGAACCCCTAATCAATATGCATTTATCAAATGCAATCTTGGTGAAGATAATAAACGGCTGAATAGATTACATTAATATCATCCGCACTGCATTACACTGTTTGTCTTCTCTTACACAAACAGTAGAAAAATACGTAAATGAGATCACAGCAGCAGTATCCAAAGTCTGTGGATCCAAAGAAGAGATGTACTAGGTTGATACATAGAAAACTTATGCCAGTCTTTGATAAAAAATCACAATTCAATGTATAAATAAAACATTGAGATCAGATGGTAGGGTGGTCGAGCTATGCACAGTTGTAACATGAAATGCAGTCACCTCCACGTGATACCTCCTGGGTAGTTTTGAAAGCAACCAGGTAAGAGCTGTATTGTAAGCAGCAATTAGTTGTATGACACAACAGAGTGGCAACGCCTTTTTTTCACCAAAAGTTGTCAGTTTTGTTCCAGTTATACAGAACAAAGATATCGTTTTATCGTTTAAATATGTTAAGTCATTAATAATAAAGGTTTAAAATAACACTTTTAACTAATAATCATCTCTATAGAATATTTTTTAATTTTTTGAAAAAATATCAAATTTTACCCAAAATTTCGACATTTGGACCAAAAGCGCAGACTCAAGCCATTTTTTTTTCAGCGGTAATATTGCACGCAGATGATGTACTAGTATAAAGGCAACTTTTGGCACCTACCCGTTTTTGAATTTAAAAAATTAATTTTTTTCGCTCCACCCTACTGTAGACTATGGGATCGGGTTATTTGATCTGATCCTATTATTAGACGAGCTTTTAAAATATGTAGTATTTCGAAAAAGAGCTTAATACCATTCAAGATATCGCTGAAGAAAACGGTTTTTCAACAAGCTTCATTATTAAACTTATCTATGAATTCAGTTTTCATAAAAATATCAAGAAAGTAACCCATAAAGATATGATATATAAAAGGTTTAACTATTTTCCTGGTCTATACCAGAAGTTATGATGTTCTCTACTAAAACATAACATAAATTTAATAGCCAGTTTACCAAGAAAATTAAAAGACATAATTTTACGAAGATAAGATCCAACACCGAAAGACGAATTAGCAATAGTGTATATGTGATTTCTTTTAGAATTGATAGCAGTAGAATAATGGAATACGTAGTAATGACGAAAAGAAAACTCAAAGAAAGAATCCAAGAGCATAAAGCAAATATAAACTTTTGTCGCCAATTCACAATTCTCTCGTTTAAGTTTCAATTAGAATATCACAATTGATTTTGATCATGCAAAAATTATATGCCCAACATCCAATTACTATGCATCCACTATCAGAGAATCCATAGAAATCATGTGTAAAAATAATCAAGTATGTAACGACACCCTATCATACAATATCCTTAATATAAGGTTAAATATCCTGAAAATAAATCCTGAAAACTTGAACAAAGTGAAGGATTAAAGTTAATGGTACGGCAGTTAAATATTTTTGTCCACGCAAACTTAATCTGAAACACTGCCCTGTTACGCATTTAAAAATGAAAGTGATGCCGCAGAACAAAGTGATATAATAAAATAAACGGAACTGCAGTTACTATACATTTTATTTCTACTTAAGTTCAGTTCAAAGGACTGCTATTTCTACTTTCAACTCTAAAATTTATTGGCTCTCCCATTTCAAAACGAAGTGACGTATTTGTAAAAATGAACAGCAAATGGTTATTAAAAAGCTCTCTGATGATGGCCTCGGGGAAATGCAGGTCGAAAGTATTTAGAAGTTTTAAATAATGTGTATATTTTAATCTATTACACTTTTTAATCTATTTTATTATTTTAGTCGCATTTTAAGTAAAACAGTGAGTTTTTAAAAAGTCATGTTATGTACGATTGAATCAAGGTGAAATATTGCATTTCGTCTTATGCTTTTATTCAGAAATACTTTCAAAAATATTTTTGTTTTGTGCAACCAATGATGCTTTTGGAACAAGATAAAGTAAAGTATCTATAACTCATTCTAAACTGTATTGCTACTAATCGATTTATTAAATTAATTTTATAAAAATTTGTTATAATTTCACTTTTAAGTACCTTCGAAGCATAAAGGGTTAAGCTCTGCGAAATTTTTGTCCCCCACCCTCACTCTTCTTTCGCTGCGCTAGTGATACATACAAAATTTACTCAAGATTGATCTCAAATGCAAACTGGATACTTTCTGATACAATTTTTAAGCCATTTTTGTTCAGAAATGTATGAAATTAGCAAGCTTGTAGTAATTGCTAAGAAACTATGAACTTGAACTGTTTTTTTTTTATTATTTTTCGCAAAAAAACGAAATTTTTCCAGAAAACGCCGTAAAAGTTGGCATTTTGATCCGAATTTCCGGACGCAATATTACAGGAAAGAGAAATAAACTGCCGTCCTAAGACAATAATTGCTTATAACTCAAGCTGCAATTCATTTATCGAAAAATGAAAAAAACTCTTATTACAAATCACTTCAATAACGATACCTTCAGATTTTTGAATGTATCACTTTTTTTTTTTTTTTTTGTAAAAAAGTAATACAATATTCATTTTAACCATATCACTAATTCGGTCTTAAATTACTTAAAATTATACAGTTGGAAATCAAAGTAAATAGAAAATCAGAGACTTAATCAAATATCAGTATTTATTTACAAATAAGAGAGAAATAGGAGGTGGGGGGGGGGGGCTTAACTAATCCTCCAAATGTAGGAGGTATCCTACACTATCCTGCTTTCTATATTGAATCAAATTTCATAATTATTGCTTTAAGGCTGTTCTCAACTGCTCTGCGCAACAAGTGAAAAACGTTTTGACGCATTTTCAAATTCATTTTTTAACCGAAAGATATAAAATTGGAAAGCCTGACCATGGAAGCGATTTGGAATCGAACTGTGTTTTCCATTTTTTGATCAATAAATTAGCTATCGACTTATAAGCGATTTTGATCACGTGACACGGCATTTTTCTCCCATTACTGACTGGATTTTCTTCTTTCGTTCGGAAGTTCAGTTTAAAATGCCAACTTTGACAGTATTTTCAGAAAGATCTACTGCGTTTAAAAGAAAACTGAAAAAACAGTTCGAAACCTTCTAGTTTCATGCATTTCCGGACAAAAATGAATTAAAACTTATGTCAGAAAGTTGACCCTTTGGATTTGAGAACAGCCTTAAGTGAAAGTTATTCATTTGTAGATGAGCCTGCACTACATGTTTTTGAAAATATTTCAATTTTTACATTTTACTTTTTTAAGTGTTTTTAAGAAAACATCTTCAAAATGGTGGCAATCCATACTTCTACAGAGAAAAAAGAAATGAGATAGTCAGACAAGTGACTTCTTAAATTTCTGTAAAAATATTTAAAGACGTGTACTTTATAAGCCAATAAAAATTAATTTTCGATTAATGAGATACTCAGACACGTGACTTGTTAAATTTCTGTAAATATATTTAAAGACGTGGATTTTATAAGCCAATAAAAATTAATTTTTTATTTACCGTGACGACACCAGAATGTAATTACAGTCCTCCACACTTAACCAAGTCACGGATAATCGAATACCCCGCTTATTCGAATATAATCCTCCAGAACCGAATTTATTCCTATTGGCTCTATGTTATTTTTCACCGCTTAAACCAAATACCTTTTACGAACGTCTCCGCTTAATCGAATAACAACTGTGTGTGACCGATGTTTGAAAATAGTCAAGGAAAGCACGTTTCAGCTGGAATTTCCTTCCATCTTTTGTCATTTTCGGTTCCTTTATGCTGAAAACAAATTTTCAGTTCTTCCTGCAATAATTTCGGCCAGCTGGTGTATAATGAGCAGAGGTCAAATGATTTCACCACCTCGATCCCCCCACCATCACTTCTTGCTGTTAACTTGGCAATGTACCGTCACTTCGAGACTCGAGATTGCAGTTGTGATATTTTGCATTCATTCGAAAAATAATTCTATATTTACTCCTTTAAAATTCCACCTAAACAAACCCCTTTAAACGATTTTTTAAGGCAGTATAAATAACGTAAGTTAGAAGTAGCAAAGTTTTTTACCAAATTCAAACGAGCTGCGTTAAGTGTGATGTAAGCCATATAATTGTATGTACTGACATATTAAATTAATATGTATATTTACTTTATATTAGCATTTGTATTTATGTTAGTTTATGTTATGTTATTCTATTAACGATTTATTGTGCTGTTAATTAAATATACCGTTGAGGGTTATTTTGCCTTTTTACTACGCATTAAATATTACAGTTTTGATTCCCCGTTTAATCAAATACCCCGCTTAATAGAATATTGTTTGTGGAACCGTCAATATTCGTTTAAACGGGGACAACTGTATTTTATCAATTGTATAATTATTTATTCTATGTAGTTATTTTATAAATTTTAGTGTCATTTTTTCATTACAAAGGAAATATGTTTCTATTTTAACATATTGTGTAAGACCATCAAAGAGGTTCATGGTCCCTAAAAATTAACGTAATTTTCAAAAGAAAACATCCATTAAAAAACACGGAACTGCTACGTTTCCTATAACTGCATCAAAATTACGTCATTTTCCAAGATTTTTCACTACACCAGCTCAAAAAATTAGACGACAAATTTTTAAAAAGACAACGGTCTTCAGCTGTGAAAATGGAGTCATTTTAAAAGACATTCAACTGAAAACTGGCATATTTTTCAACATTTATGTGCAAATGACGTAATTTGCATCGGCTCTTCATTCCTCTTATACTAAGATTAGAAGAATTTATTAGGAGATTTTCAGTTCAGACTAAAAAATAGTAGTGCACTTTTGCAAGCCCCAAAATACACAGTTATTGTTAGACATGCATAATGAAGGAGGTAACGACCAGCGGCGCTATAGCTTAATTTTTAACACTCTTATGTCGTTTCTAAATTAAAGACTTCAATACCAACAATCCCACTTCATAATTATACAATTCAACTTCAATATCAATAAATAGTTGAAAAAATGTCCTTTTGAATAAAATTTATTTGAAAATTGCAGCTCAATTTATTTATTTTTAAATAATTTTCAAGCATAAAAAATATATTTTTTTAATTTAACTCAACACTGAGCATCGCTATTCTTCAATGATGAAAAGTAACTAAGAACTATGTTATCACATAATAATCAGACCAAATTAAAAATGAAAAAGGAAACAGAGAGAAAGAGAGATGATTAATCAAAAGATCATACCGCTCTTAAAATACAGCACTTTGACGCTAAGCTGAAATTTGTCACGAAAAGGCAGATTTTCATTTTATGTTGAACATTATTATAAAGTTAATTTGAATTTGTTAAAATATAAGTTGCATCGGAATATGCTCGATTATTTATGTCACTTTATAAGAGGAAAATAATTCCAGAACGTGGAAAAAGGGACAATCAACCCGATTATGGAAAACGAATGAAGAACTTCTGAAAATCTGCCTCATCTGCCAATTTTATATTATCATTTTAAAAATATATACATTTTTACATAAACATTGAGTAGCTTAAAATAAAGGTTGTCATGGTTGATATGAATTTGAAAAGAAGGATTATTGAAAAGAACATTTAAAAAACCTTTTATGTCGTCGAATTTCGTCGGATTCCACATCATGTTTAATAACGTTTCAGAATGTTTACTAAAATATAAACGTTTTCTACACTTTAAAAAAAATCTCCCTGCGAAACTTTGACACATTTATGGACGCATTTTTATACAAAAAAAGCATTACATTGTAGGCATGACAAATGAAGTTATCTGTAATCAAATAGGGTTTTTCCTTTTTTGAATAAATGAATTATATTTAAAGTGATATACGATCTTTATCTAATTATGGTATTAATCAAGTAGTTGCGCCTTGAAATTCCATTCAAAATACTAGCTTTGACAGGGTTTGCTGAAAGATCTCAAGCCTTTATCGAAAACTGAAAAATAAAAAACATTCGATTTCATAGCTTCTGAATAAGAGTACTTACCAGGCTCATGCGTTTTCAACTAAAAATGGATTTAGGAATATGTCAGAAATTAGCCAATTTAGATTAGAAAACAGGCATAAGTGTCATCTCAAATCGCTACTTTTGACGCATTCGTAATTTTAAATACTATACTGAATACTCTCATAAATATTATTTCTGATGTCAACATGCCCTTTTTTTTCTATGCACCTACAAAATACAGAAGATGGATAAGGTTTTATTAGAAAGATTTCTCAACAGGCTTTAAAGAGTGCATTAAAATCTCGTTAAAACACGTTGTTCGCCTTAAAAATGCAGTTAATTAAAAATGAATGAAAAATGTATCAACAAAAAATCTCAGAGAAGTGAGAAAACGACTTCACACGGTTCAACTGGTTTATATATATATATATAGACTTTGTTTTTCATAAAGATCCTAAAATTTTAGTATTTTTTTCCATTTTTCTATAAATATACAGCACATTATACAAAATTCGATGTTTGAGAGGATTTTTGAAGCTTGAAAATAACCTAAAACTAATCATCAGTTAGCTATCAACTGTAAACAACATACACAATATTTACAATAATGTAAATATGTTTTTCGATTCTTTAGTCGTCTTTTGAAAATATTTCAACAATTCAGAAATGTAGATCAGAAACTAATTGCGTAATTGTATTTGAAATATTTATATAACAGAGGAAAGTGAAAATATATTTATCTCAATAAGAAAGTAAAAAACATATCTTTACAGTAAAAAGTAAATCTTTATTATTAAAATTTTACAATGAAGTAAATCCCACTTGATCTATAATTGATTAAAATAAAAGAAATGATATTTTAAATTAAATATGACCAAAATATGATTAAACCTATTTAATATTAACGATATTTTGCAATTATTAATGAATTTTGTTGCACAATATGCAGGGCCACCGCTAAGACTTTTTATTGGGGCAGAGGGGGGAGGACTTTAAATTGTCAAGTCAAATTCTAGTATTTGCCAACTCATAGAGTAACCAAAATAAACAGTTCACGATGTTGCCAACTAGTTTTATAATTTTGCCACGTTACCACAATTAGAAATTGTAATATAGTTCTTATATGTAAAAAAAATTAATAATATTCTCAATTATATTTAAAAATTTTGCCAAGTCTATCGGAAATTGAATGTGTATTATAGCTTTTATTAAAGTTTTAAACATTTGCCAATTAAGTTTGTAAATTTTTTAAGTGCAACAGCATTCGGAAACGTTTGGGGGAGGGGGGAGGGGTGGCGTGAGCGAAGGCCCTAACAATATGTATAGAATTTAGTCCTAATTTCTTATATATTTAGTTCTTAAGTTGCCATTTGTTTTTTGAAAATCTATCTAAACTTTAACTTTTGATTTTAAATACAATAAATTATGTCTAAAGCGGATCGATCGAGACCGAAAAAATTTTCCGTAGTAGACAATATTCCGCCTTAGACAATTTTTACTCTATGCCTATGGATTCGCGGGAACTTGAAAATCTTTTCGAGTTAGACAGATTTCCGTCTTACACAGAATTTGCCTTACAAAGAGTTTACTGTATTTGCATTTGCAATTTCTAAAAACACAAGTGATTTTTTTTTCTTTTATAGAATTTTCACTTCAAAAATTTATTAATAATTCCAATTAATTGTAATGTTAAGAAAACCAGGCAATGAATAAAATGATTTTTGAAAAACGGGATTTTGAGGTCAGTAGACAAATCTATAAGTTATACAAACAAGCCATTTTCAATTCTCTATTTTTCGTCTAATGCATTATTATTACACCCTTAATTTTTCTCTCCGGATTTATATATCGCCTAACATTTAGAAGATTTCTCCGATTATCATAAAATTCAAATATATTATTTGTGAGATATTGATGTCTGTTGTTGACAAATGAAAATTGCAATCAATATAACTTTTTGCTTTCTGTTGTGAAGTGTAATTGTGTTAGCTCAGCTCATCAAATAGTAAATATTACTACTACTACCAATAATAATAATAATAATAATAATAATAATATATATATATATATATTTTTTATCTAAAAATGTAATTTTTAGGAATGTTTTGATTATAGTGTGAGCTAGAAGCATTGTAAATTTAAAGTTCACTAATTAAATGCATTTACATTACATAACACTTGCTCATACTACATAAGAAAATAAATATTTTTACATGTTTCAAAGTTATGCTAGCGGCCGTAGCGACTCATTGTATGGCATGAGATCTTTCTTGTTTTTAAATGTGTAGAAAGTAGTTCAATTCTACATTTAGAAAAGCTATAAAATATTAATTTTATAAAATTCTTATTATAAACATGTAATCATATTTAGAATTTACAATATAAATTAACTGAAAAATACACATTGCAAGTTACGTGATTTTGGAACAATTATAGTAAAATGAAGACATGCAGGCATCATTGATCTACATGATTTTCGATAAAAATTTCGAGAGCTTGGCATTATTGTCAAACTAATGTTTGTTTATTTGCCTAATTCGTTTAAGGCTTTTCTCAAATGCAAACTGGCTATTTTCTGACAAAGTTTTAAATTCATTTTTGTTCGCAAGCATATCAAATTGGCAGATGACCTTATTCAGAAACGATGCAATCGAACTGTTTTTTTTTTTTTTTTTTTTTTTTGGAAACAAACATACAGTCAAATTTGGCGTTTTGAACCTAATTTCTAGAGACGAAAGCGCAGGAAAGGAGAAAAAATCATCATCCTGAGAGAATAATTGCTTATAACTCCAGATGTTAATCACTTATCGGAAAAAAGAAGAAAACTGTTCGATTACAAAAAAAGTTCAATAGTTGTGCCTGCAAGTAACATGCCTTTATATTTAAAAGTGAACCAGAAGATGTCTTTTATTTTACAATTGCGCATAGTTGAGCGAAGAAAAATATTTTTTGAAATCGATCATATGAGTATCGTCATGTTCTATAGGGGGCTGATCTACTGTTGATTAAAAACTAGGTACTATTGTTCAAAAACTTGTCTGTACGTATGTTCAATCCATGCTTAAAATTTCAAGTTATTTACATGTCATGATATTTACAGTTCTACATTTACTTACATTTTAAACTAATTCGGAAAATATTATTTCATACGGATTAATAATATGAAAATATATCCGCTTTTTGATAAAATTTTTTGTAAATGTAGAATTAAATCACATCATGCTGGCATTACATTTTTTTCGGAAAGCATAAACTAAAAACCGTAAAATCGACATATTTAAACAAAACAAAAATGATATTTATTCTGAATTTCGGATAGTATTTACATTTCTTTCCTTTTTCCTCCATAGAATTTAAGGTATTTTAGTTGTATTTTTCAGAATTTCAGTTAAAAATTACAATTGCAAAATAAAATTAATATATTGGACACTAATTAAAAATTTAAAGTTCTGGGATTCATTAAGACATCCCCGGATTCATCTGAATAACAGATGTTAATTTCACCGTGTTGCCTTTCATATAATATGTAGGAATTCGGAAACACAGGCAGATTTTTGTATAATAGATATAAAAATTAGTTTTAAAAAGTGCTTCTATAAGTGCTGAAACACTAAATTAAATTCATCGTAACTCATAGTCATCATTAACAAAAAAAAAAAAAAAAAATCCCTGCCGGCTCGGGCCTACAGGCGGAGGTAGATTTCGATGTTAAGTACTAAATTCTCCAGCAAAACTTAAATCAACATTAGAGATAAACCCAGTTCCTTCACTAAGAATAAGCTCTAGGGAGCTAAACCTTTTGTGTAAATTCTAATATACACGAGTACACATGGCATGTATATGGAATAGGTTTAAAAAATGGCTACAAAAAATTCAGAAAACCTCAAAGTGTTAAAATATGTTAATATTTCCATAGTCGGGTTTTTATCCATGTTTTAATACGTTTCTTCAAACTCACATGACGTTACGTATTCACCTGCTGAGGTACATTATATTTCCAACATGACGCAATATACATATTTTTTTAATTCGTCAAACTATTTATTTTGAGTTTTCATGCTGAAATCTTGCTCTAGGAAACTTATGACGTAATATTCAATTTGTTTTCAATTTGTCAAACTATTTAATTTTACACGTGAAAATTTTGCAAAAGAAAAGTAATTGTTGTGGTGAGAATTTTATTATTTGTTTTTTTTAAATTGTTGGCAACTGCTATAACGAAAAACTTTTATTTTTTTCCTGCCAGTGTTGTGTAACAGCTGGTTTTATCAGAATCATGTTAAGACAGTATTCAAAATTTTGAACCCTCGGTCAGTTTTGAACCCCCCTTCCCCATTTCCACCCTCTTGGGCCGATTTCGCCCATTTTCAATCCCCGCCGAGATATTAGCCATCTCAAAGTTGTTGGCGAGTTTGAAGATGATTCGTGCATAATTGCGACTTTTATCGTGCGGACAAAATTTAGTACATACATACATACATACATACATACATATATATATATATATATATATACATATATATAAACTTTTTAGGTGGGGGTGGTTTTGGGTTCCTGGGGTCCTATAATGAAAAGTTATGAAGGAATTTTTCAAAAGTCGCACCATGGTAACGACTGCAATAGGTAGTATTTCTTACGAAATCTACCTAACAAAAAAAAAAAAAAAGCTTTAGTATTGTTGTAATTTTTGTGCTTTTTAAAATTACTTTGATTCAGCTCCCCAATAATAAAAGAAATAATACTATTCAGAAATTCTCTTTCATCTATCTTAAGAGGGCTAATATATTGTTTACTTGTTTTAAGTATTGTAGCAATTTTTATACTTTTTAAAATTATTTTGATTCAGATCTCCAATAATAAGAGAATTAATCCTATTTAGAAATTCTCTTTCATCTATCTTAAAATAGCTAATATATTGTTTACTAAATATTAATTTTACAGAAAAATAATCGTGTTTCATTGCTTATTATTCTACACATCTGTGTATGCAACATGTGTTGCATACACTCTTTCATCTGTCTTAAAATAGCTAATATATTGTTTACTAAATATTAATTTTACAGAAAAATAATCGTGTTTCATTGCTTACTATTATTCTACACATCTCTGAATGCAACACGATGATACACTGAAAAAGACTCATTATTTATCCCTAGAACTGACTAAACAATCTATAAAACAAGATAAGAAAGGTATTCGCTGTGGAATCATACCATAGTCAGGGAACGTATGTCAATTTATTTTTCATTGCACCGAAGCAGAAATCTTAATGAGTTTTTCAAGATAGAGGATGACTTGTGTTTCGAGGGGTGAAAATCCTCAAATGCCCGCCCGAAAATGGAGTATTTAACGGTCTGGTTTTTCGCGTTTCCCCACTTCCGTATTTTTCAGTACATATCATTATTCATTCCTAATTACTCCTAAAAACTCACACTCATGATTGAATGATTTTGGCTCTCGTGCCACTAAATCTCATTGTTTAGGTATAAAGGGGGGAACGGGAGGATAATACCCTCTTAATTTAGATAAATGGGTTTTTCAATCCGATATGCTTCAAATTTAGTATTCCGGTTTATTCTGATAAGGCGCTTCTCTGATTAGATTTGGAGACTCATTGGCTAAGTACGCTGATCGGAAACAGAGGGGTGAGAACTAATTCACCTTTGATTTATTTTTCGGGGGCAGTGTTCTTTGAAATCCTACAATTAGCGTGAATAGCCTGTGATCTCAATGCCATCAGTTTACCTGTGCACATTTCGTTTTATTTATTTATTTTTTGAACAATAAAAAAGCAATACTTTACAAACAGTTTTTTCATACTTTTTATATAGAATATACAAGAAAGTTTTATTTAACTGATAGCTAATAAGAAAATTAATTTTTACAAACAGTTTTTTCATACTTTTCATATAGCAGAAATATAGACGAAAGTTTTGTGATGGCCACATCATAACAATTCGTGTGATTTAAACTTCATTTTGAGATAATACAAAAGTGTATTTTAAAGATATTTCTTTAAAATAAATATAATGAAAAATAGTTTTTAGTGTTTTTCTTGTGTTTCCTCATTTAAATATAAATAAAAGCAACAAACCGTAAGATATTATAAACCTTGAATTTTATTCTCTACTATAGTGGCGTAGGAACTTTGTACAAACAGTGGGAGCCGGGGCATATTGCGGAAAGCTAGTGGCGCGGATCATTTCGTTCATTTTGGAGGGTTCCTTCATAGTGTTGCACATTTCACAAACAGAAGTATAAAATAGAAGCATATCAAAATATCACCAACTCTTTAATCCAGTTAAAATAATTTTTAATAGATATACTTGATACATAGAAACTTAATTTATGCACGATCCCGAATACAATATTCAAATTTAAGGCTTCTCCCACTTCCATTTACCAAAAATTAAAGTGCTTTCTGTTGTTTTGCTTACAAATTCTTTACAAATCTCTTCCAAATCAATTTTAAAGGCTTCATCTTTATAAATATATTATCGGTGCAGGTAATTTGTAGTAGACCTATGTAAGACCCCTTTTTTTCTAGAAATTAAGAGTGTTGTAAACAATGAGAAAAAGGGTGAAGGCACAAACAAGTGTGCTCACCACCCCCTCTCTCTCTTCCCCTTGTTATTTATTGTGTGAATATCCTAGAAAAAGTATACTTTATTTGTTAATTCAGCAATGTATCGTAAACAGAAATGGGGCGAGAATTTCTCCCAGGGGAGTTGAGCCCGTCTGAAATATTCCAGGGGGAGCCCCAGCTCCCCCGGTTCCTACGCCCTTGCTCTACTACTAATTTAAATAAGCATAGTAAATGATACTTTATTTTAATAAAGGTACAGTAGTGTGCATCTAAATGAGGACAAGATGGATAAAATTTTCTAACTTTTTTTTAATTACGGGAAAAGTATTAAAATTTCCAGTGTTTCTGAACAGAAAAAAATTATGCCATTTAACCATAAATTTTCGATGATTTAAAAAGACAAAATTTTCAGTTCAAGTGTTAAGAAAAAAGCGTAAATTTTGAAAGCTACGAAAATACTATTTTTTTTTCTAATTAACTGATGTTTAATAAAAAAAAAAAAAAATCCCTGCCGGCCCGGCCTACAGGCGGAGGTAGATTTCGAAGCTAAGTATAATAATTTCACCAACAGAAACTAAATCATGATTAGAGATTTATCCACTTTAACAATTTTATCTGCCTGCTTTTGACGAGTTTTTATTTCATTTTTATATAATAGCTGGTTTTATAAGAATCATATTAAGGCAGTATTCAAAAAATATTTTTCCATGCTAAACAACTCGAAATTTTCTGGACATTTTCAGATTCATTTTTAACAGAAAAAATATTAAACTTGCTGACGTGATTTTTGAAGAGATTTATAAAAGACCCGTGTTCTTACTTTTCGTTCAATTATTAAAACTTGATTTATGAACAATTATTTTCTCAGTAGGACAATATTTTTCGTTTCTAACACAATCGCTTCGGGAAATTTCTGTTCAAAATGCCCACTTTAACATCATTTTTTGAAATATATTCTGCCTGTATCAAAAAATCGATCATTACGGTACATTATATAGTTTCTGAATAAGAGAATCTACCAATTGGATGCGTTTGAGAGAAAAATGAATTAAAAAATGAGGCAGAAAATAAGCAGTTTGGATTTGAATACACCCCTAATAAGATGATTTTTTTCTTCAACTGCTATGCATTTTCAATTTGTTTTTGCTGTAAGAATTGGTCCTATCAAAAACTTGTCGATATAAATGTTGTAGATAATATTAAGAAGATATATGATAAATTTATATCTTGTAAATTGACGGAATTATGGATTTTTTCTTCTTCAACCTTACCCCCACCCCCCTTTTTTTTCCAGTTTTATTTATTTATTTATTTTTTTTTCCGAATTGGTCCTATCAAATAGTTGTGAATATAAAAGTTCTACATAATATTAAAGAGATTCATAAAAAAATTAATTGGATTTGATATCTTGAGAATTGACGATTTTATGAATTTTTTTCTCCCAAAAACCCTATTTTTTGCGCCCCTTGAGCCCATTTTTAATTTGATTAAAAATCTGTGATACATAAATTTTTGGCCTTATTTTTAGAAGTAATAAAAACTTTAAACTGATTTGATATGTACAAAAATTAAGAAGTTATGGGGCTTTTTCGGTTTTCACAAAAAACCCTCCCTATTTCCATCTCCTTGGTCCGAATCTGCCCATTAACGAACTTGACCGAGATTTTATGCCCCTTGATTTTATGTATCAGTTTGGAAGAGATTTGTGCAAAATTGTGGAAGATATCGTGTCCAGAAAAAAGTGATATATATATATATATATATATATATATAAATTTTTTTACTGAGGGTGGTTTTGGGTTCTAGGGGTCATGATCGATGTAGGTTTGCAAAACTATTTCAGAAATTCCACCATAGATGAGAATGTAATAGGTAGTATTTCATACGAAATCTACCTAAAAGTAATATTTTACAAACAGTTTTTTCATACTCTTTTCTTCCAAATATTTTAAACTTTTTATAATGTTTCACTAGAAAAATATTCTCGATAAACTTTATGTCTAGTTTTTATTATCTATTAATTAACCTATCCATAATAATGCGTTCTAGCAATAAAATACCCCAAATATCTTACTACTTTCATTAATAATGTTAATTAATTATTCTTGATGCAAGCTTTCTTAATTACTTTTTTAATATTTCTTTCTCTGAGAAGTAGGAAAAGAATGTAATATTTCTTTCTTAGAGTTAGATGGAAATTAAATATACACGATGCTAGGATATATTTTCCAAACAAAAGTGTAATAATATGTATTATTTACTAAAAATATTTAATACTAAAAATATTAACTATATTTACTAAAAATTTTCTATATTGTATCAGGGTGGATTTCTTATAATTTTCTATAAAGTATCATTCAGTCACAAAGTAACCAAGGGTATACGCTAGTCATGCACGTTCATAGCTAGAGAATCAGTTATATAGATTATTTAAGAAGCAGAAGGTACGATGCATTCTCACAAAATTTTAACTTTCAGGAATAAAAATCTGGTGAAATTAAACTTAATAAAATAACATTTTAAAGTTATAGACGAATGCCCCCGTAAGGCATGGTGACGTCACGGCGACGTCGTTGTGAAGTCACACTGTGATTTTGTGACCGTCGATGTGACGTCACGTGACGTCGATGTGACGTCACAGTGACTAGAATGCGAGGTCGTTATGGCCGTTTTAGAGGACGTTTGTGACCACTCTGTGAAGTCACGGTGTGACAAATTTGTGAAAAGTGTGTCATTTGTGACTATTTTGGCATTAACTTTGTGACGAACCTGTGACGAAAGCGACAATGCTTTGAAGTCACATTGTGACCAATTTGTGAAATATGTGTCATTTGTGACGAACTTGTCATAAACACTGTGATTTCAAATGAAAATCAAATTTCAAATTAATTGCTTAAAAGACGCAAATAGTGAAAAAGATTCCATGCTCGGACTCGAACCCAAGCCATCAGTACAGCACACTGACATTCTACCGACTAAATCACGTGGAACGATACCCAGGCTGGAAAATTTCTCACTATTACATGTTGGCAAGGCTACAAACGCAGCAAAAGATGGAATATTTAGCGTGAACCACCCACATGATGCAAACACGAAACTTAATTAAATCCAGCATTGATTGAAATTATATTAATACTTGGAAATTTTTCCAGAGAGAACCATTCGCCTTGCATACAATATTTCAAATGAAAGTCAAATTTCAAATTAATTGCTTAAAAGGCAATTTTAATTTGAAATGCTGTATGCAGGGCGAATGTTGCTCCCTGGAAAAATTTCCAATTATTAATATAGTTTCAATCGATGCTGGATTTAATTAAGTTTCGTGTTTACCCCATGTCGGTGGCTCACGATAAATATTCCATCTTATGCTGCGTTTGTAGCCTTGCGAACATGTAATAGTGAAAAATTTTACGGGCTGGGCGTCGTTCCATGTGGTTTAGTCGGTAGAATGTCAGTGTGCTACACTGATGGCCCGGGTTCGAGTCCCGGCATGGAATCTTTTTCACAATGTTGGCCTTTGCGCCTTTTAAGCAATTAATTTGACATTTGATTTTCATTTGAAATATTGTATATAAGGCGAATGATTCTCTCTGGAAAAATTTCTAAGTATTAATACAGCGATGAATTTTAAAATAAAATTTTGCTGTAAATATAAAATCTTATCTTTTTACCGTACTTTTTAGCAAAATATCGCTACTTTGGAGTCCTATTCTTCTAAAACATTTTACATTTTTCCACTTAAAAAACAATTCTTATCAACTGACATATTTTTTTATTAAGTTCTATGCTTGATATTTAGAATGTGTAAGTTTTTTAATTTGTTTTGAATTGTCATTGCTTTATTAAATAACTACGGATATTAATACTAACGGATATTAATACAACTATTATTTATAGAGCGGCATGATAAGCGATATTTATTTAAATTTTTTATTCCCGTGTATATTGTACTTTGTGAATATGAGCTAAATAGATTTGGTATGTTTTATAGGAAAAGACTGATCTGGGAAATAGAAAAAAAAAAAAAAAAAAAAAAAAAAAACGAGTAAGAAAAATCATGCGTTAAGCATAGATTAAAATATACTTTCCAACACTTTCTGAATGCTTTAACAAGACATCGTAATTTAGGGAAATGACGTAAATAAGATAACTAAGTAAACATTTTAGAAAACGCATAAAACATTTGAAAAACTGATTTCAGCAGTTACCGTCCATAGCCAAATAAGTTTTCCAATTCTTTTAAACAGCCATTATTTGATCTGTAGGTTGATACACTGAAAAAAATGAAGTACTCAAAAATGAGCAAACCGGCGTACTCATATTGAATTGAATATTTTTGGATCAAAAATGAACCTATGCTTTCTCTATTTTGAAACATCACATGTTATCAAACCCAAACAAACAAATAGTTTTGTACCCTGTAACGGTTCATTTCATTTATGGCGGCATAAATTATGTTTATTAATGTAAATATTAAATTATGCACAGCATTTTAAAAATAATTGCTTGGAAATAATGTTCTTGTCATAAAAATATTCGATTTGAGTATCTTGTTAAGAATTTTGCTATTTTTCTTGATAAATAATCAATTAAACATTTCGTGTTAAGAACTTTGGACGGGAAATAAATGTAAGTACATTTTTACTTTACATTTTAGGGTTTTTTTTTTTGGGGGGGGGGGGGGGGGCAGTACATAACGATTCATATTTGATCACAGCCATGGAATAAAAAATGAGTACATGTGTTTCTCAACTTTGAGTACATTTGGATCGGAGCTATTTTGTGCAAGTGACGCATTTAAAATTGAGTACTTTTTACTCAATTTTGAGTACCCATTTTTTTAAGTGTACTGTGCTGTCCTCTAAAAAAAACACACTTTTTTAATTTCTCACTATATAAAATTTAATAAAAAATACAAAACAATTTGAAGTAGCTACATTTTCACAGCCTGTCCTGACTAAAATTTTAATGTATAGTATTTTTTTTTCTATCAATATATTACAAAATGGCAGCCAATTAAACAAGACTTTGAAAAAAACCCACTTTTTCCTAAAATTAACCCACATGTAAAAACATTTCTAGAAATCAAAATATTAAACAGCAAAATTTTTCTTTCATTATTAATTAGTTTTAAAACACAATTCTGCAAAAAAAAAAGAAAAAATAATAATATTTTAATAATTGTAAATTGAAGGATTTACAAATGAAAAATTATAAATGTAATTTTTTGCTTATTTTTTAAAAAACTAAATAAACACTTAAGTAATTTTAAATGCTTTTATTATTGTAAATGGCATATAGAAACAGGACAAAAAGAAATTTTGATTTCTGCGATATTTTTGATTAAGTTCTAGGATGGTTTTTTTTTAGGATACATTTTCCTGTGGGTTTTTTTTAGAGGACAGCACTATATATATACTATATAATGGAAAAATTTAGTTTAGCAAGAAAACGCCTAACAGGTTGAAATTCATTTTCAGCAATTTATACTAATGTATGGAAACATACTTGAATACCTTTGTACAACCCTGTAGTTTACCTAAAATCTTTATTACACGCCACTATTTAGTTAAAATTTAATTCAAACTAAGACACTCTTAAAACTGCTGAAATCACATTTCCAGAAATTATAATATATAGACGGCCATGTATCCAATTCTTTACGTGACCCTGTATATCATTTTATCTATATTCTACAAATATTTCTTGGTAAATTAAATGCAGTTCAGTGAAAAAAAGCATCTCATTTAATAACCACCTTTAAGCAATTTGCGCCCATACCCAGTAATCCTTACGAATACTTTTGTGTAGCCTTGTATAGGAATTATAGCATTTATATACACCATACACTATGCATAAATATAGTGAATCATAAAAGTGCATATCATAATCAAAAATATATTTCCAGCAATCATCGCTAATGAACAGATCTTCGGATACAATATGGTATCTGAAAGATTTTGTGTGTCCCTGTAAATGCTATATACGTATTATTCTTATTATACATGAAATAATTTATAGTATGTAAACCTCAGCGACATACATCAATTTCATTTTATATGAAATAGATTAACATAATTAAAGTATGCCGCAAACAATTCCCTCCACCTCTATATCATTATGTATTTGAATTCCTTTTTTAGTCCTGTAAATGAACAATAACTATTCTTTGCATCGCATAGTCCACAGAATGCATATTTTAGTGCACTTCATAAATGCATATAAATTTTATTCTGTTTGAAACCGTGCGTAAAATCATAAAAAATCATTTGAAACGACTTTTTTCCATAGGCCGTAATGTAACGGAAAACTTTTGGCTGTCCCTGTAAATGAACAAAGCATGCTACAAACTTCATTACAAATAGGTACCGTGCGATTGTAAACGTCAATACCATCCAAAAATTTCAGGGCAATCCGAGTATATTTTCGAGAGTTAGAGTGCGCACAAACTGCTAGACGGACAGACGGAGAGACAAACCGAAGTCATAAGCACTTTTCAACTTGTGTCCTACATTATGTATCTTGTATTATATGAACTTTAAAAAAATATATACTAAAGCAGTTTAATCTATAACTTCCTATCAGGCATGAAAAATACTTTATTTCAATGCTTAAATATCATATTTTACTTTTTAGTGCCAATAATTACCCGAATCATACACGTAGAAAATTAATTTACAATAGAAGAAAATTTAATAACCCATTCAGAATGTCTATAATTAAATGTTTGATTAAAATCACAAACAGAAAAAATGCTTACATACAATTAAAAAAAATAAATATACCAATTTGAAAAACACTAAAAATAATAATTAGTATTTATAATTGTACTGTTAAACAACAGCAAACTACAATAGATAAATTAAATGCATTATTAGATTTAACAATATCTCAAAAATATTTCCATATGGTATAAGGAATTCCTATTATTTTATAATTTTGGCAAATGTTAAATCTGAAAACATTGGTTTGAAGATTTAGGATTTTAAAAGATAATTTAAAATATTATTAGCACTAAAAGAAAATTCCTTCAAATGTTTCACTACTGTAATATGTTAAAAATACATTTTCCCAGTATAATGTTAATTTCTAATCTGAAACAGTTTCGTAATCTCATGATAATCGAACATCATATTTAACCCCAAAATAATAATAACTATAAATGTTAGTAATCAAAAAATAGTAAGAAGCCGATAAAATAATTCCAAATCATTGTCGTTCCATACATTTTTAATCTCAAGTAAGAGTAAATTAATGTTTATATTAATTCCAGTATGAATGTAGGCATGAATGTCTCTGCGCAGTTTTTTTTTTTTTTTTTTTTTTCAAGCGATGGCAGATTAAAATATTTTTCTACACAGTTATCAAATTGGAAAATAACGCTTCTGACAGTTAAAGATCAGTCTCTTACAAATATAACTATTTAACTCATAATATACAACCAGGAATAAAATATTTAAATTAAATAAAACTTACATGCACGTTCCATTAATATCTGTGTATCCTAAAATGGTCATTTCCTTATCTTAAAGTGTTGTAGACGTGTTGTTCTAAAACAAGTGAACTATTTCCGGCGTATTCTCATATTTATTTTTCTGTGGGCAGACGATTTTCGAGCAGATGGTTTGTTACAGATTGTTTGTTTTTGTATACAAGAAATATGGAATTTGAACGCGCAGAAATTTTCTGAAAGTATCATTCATTAAAATTTTGTATTTGAAGAAATGTCCAATGTATTTAATCTTTTCTTTTTATCCGTACCAAATAATTCAAGTTAAAATGTATTGTAAAGTTCCTTTTTTCTAAATAATTATAATAATAATATTCATAATTAGAGTTTATTAGATAAAACATTGTTTAAATTTTTAAAAGGTGTAAAAATAAATCTTATGTATTAACGACACCCCCCCCCCTTTTTTTCTATTTTTTTAAAGTAAAGTTTGTTTTCCTTTATTTTCGGAAAATGCTAATTTTATTTTAAAAGTCTGAAAGAAGTAGAATTTATGACTTGAATACAAATTATAAAAATATTCTAAAGCAAGAAATGCATAGATGACTAAACTCTGAAGACTCTTTCTACATGCTCATTAAAAGGTGCAGATTTAACTGTAATAGAAAATTTTTAGTTTGAAACTACAGAAGTGTTTCGAATAATTCTGGTCGGTAAAAAAAGAAAGAAAGAGTGAAATTTCCTCCCAGCAAACTAAATATGTAAAGTGTATAAATTTAATATTCGTAATTGTAAATATATTATCCAAATGCTAGATAAAATTGAAATCATGAAAAAGAATACATTCACTGTCTTAGATATCAAATTGATAAAATATAGCCTAAAAATTTAGCATATTAATGCTTGTATCGTGCACTTTATTTATTATGCCCCCCCCCCCTCCCCTTTAGTGACGGAATTTACCATTTGCTATCCACTAATATATTTTCATTCCTTATGCCGCTGTAACTCGTGGCTGTTTAAAATATTTCTCTTCATTTTCAAAGATTTTTGAAGTTCATATTTTTTGTCACTCTGTGACTTACAATATGCTGTTTTTTTTTGTCACATATGTGACGTGGCGTACGTTACATAGCAGTGACATAACAGAGACGTCACAATTTTTTTTAATTGCGAGAAAAATATAATTTTACAAAAAGTAACATGTTTTGAAGAATTTTCGTAAGTTTTTAAAGTTTTCTAAGAAGTTCACATTTCAGTCACAATGTGACATCACTGAGTGGTGGCATTTCGGTCACAGATGTGACGTGACCACAGTGACTTGCAGTGACGTCACAGTGACGTCACCGTGACCATGCATGCTATGAGGGCCTTAATGATTCAAAATAAAGAAAAAATAGTCAGCAGTGACGATTTTTTTTTTTTAATTTAATTGAGGTTTAAGTTAATCTTGCGAGTTTAATTTTCCTTACTGTTTTACCTCTCTAAGTTTTTGTTTTCTTCTAAATTTTTACTTAAAAGGAATTTGCATAGTACCCACAGAACATTCAAATAAGAAAGTATAACAATGTAGTATTTTTAGTACAAAATTTTCGTCTGACATTGTCTTAAAGGGGTGTTAAAGCAGGAACGGTAAGGGAAAAATGAGGACGGTAAGTGGAAAATAAGATGGTAAGAAAAGAAAAAAAAGACGGTAAGGAAAATTACCACCTATTTTTAGGCAAATCATGTTAAGAATAAGTGATAGCCACAATATTCATTGATCTTTAGAAGCAGTTATTTATATTGGATAAAATTAAAAAAAAAATTTTTACCACGAAAAGTGCAGGAATAAATATAGGGGACGGTAAGACTACCAAAAAGCCGCGATGCTTAAAATTGATATTTAAATTCTGCAGTAAATTTCCTGTCAAAGAATTTTAGCCGTTCTTTCTTTAGCATACTTCTGCATGAAAAAAAACTTGAAAAAAAAAATCTGTGGCTGCATCTGAAATGATTTTCTCTATAATTTTAGCAAGAGAAACGAATAACAACCGCAAAAATGTATGGAGTTTATTTATTTATTTTTTTGCTACATATTTATGTAAAACATTAGCCCCAGTTTCGGAAAAATATTACATCGAATTACTCTTATTGAAAAATTTTTATATAGGAAGCTCCAAACTTAAAATCAGCATCAGGGCCACAGGACGGTAGGGAATTTCGTGGTTATTTGGCCCCATATTATATTTGGTCTTCCAAAACTTATTTGTCTCGTTAATATTGTTATACAGTCATGAAATACGATTTTTTCCAGTATAAGGAAAAAAAATCAAAGAATATGTACTAAATAAAAATTGTTATTCAGGGACTTCAAATTCAAAATCATGTGAGAATGCCTCGTATACGGAAATTATTAATAGAATCCAGAAGATATATTGCGTATATCTCACAAGGGAACCACTTTTGGTGTTGCTCGCACCTAGCATCGAGACCTGGTGCGTTTATTAGCCCTATACATAAAAGTTAGATAACCGATAAAATTTCTCTGTTAAAATAATATTTTATATACTTTTTTATACTTTTAGTTTTTAATTATTACTTATTTATTTGTTTATTTCACGCCAAAAGTGAGATAAGTCGCCAAATACTACGCTACAATTTTCCCGCTCGCTTTATCCAAAGAGAAAATATACAGAACATATTACTAGAATTATATTAGATTGCGATTTTTTTTTTATAATTGATAGCATAAGAAACATATATTACGTTTTCATATTTTTTTTTCTATGCAGACGATAAATATATAAGTAATAAATATAATTCTATAAAAGCTTCGAAGATCATTGAAACTATTTTTGAGTAAAATACAAAATAAGCAAAATATTTTCTTTTGAAATCGAATGAAATAAAGTTTCGAATGTTTAAAATGAAATGTTGCTGTATTAAATGATCCTTCGGTAAAAGTAATCATAAAATAAATTAATATTTTTACACAATTTAGAAAAATTACTGTGGCGAAATAGGTCGAACATAGCAATTCTAGCTATTACAAATTCAGCTATAACATTTGGCTAGGGTTGCCGGAAAGCTCTACTTTTGAAAATAAACGCCAACTGTTTCCTCGCCAAAAATATGAATATAAAGTTGCAATTTTTCAAAATCAAATTCGTGGGTTTTTGAAGGAATTTTCAAACTTTTTTCACTATTTTATACTTATTATTAACTAATTTTTATTTTTAAATGCTTTTCTTAAAAAAAATTCAATGTTAATAGTCTGATAAGGGGTCTCGAAAATTGCATTTTCAGAAAGTTATTCTGCTGTATAATCAAGAAATATTATTTTAACAGAAAAATTTTATCGATTCTCAAACTTCATAATATAGGGCTTTAAAATGCACTAGGTCTCAATGCTAGGTGCGAGCAACACCAAAAGTGGTTCCCTTGTCAGTATACCCTCCACTGCTCATCTGTTCACCAGCCACTTCCTCCTTTTTTTCCTTTTTTAACATATCGGATGGGCTATAAATTCGTTAAAGATTTAAGAATTCATTAAAAAGGAACAAATGAGGCTAAAAATTTGCGGTTTGCATGAATATCATTCGAGGGGGGTCAGATTTTTTTTAATAATAATAATAACTTGTGTTTGAAAAATAACCGATGATGGTGCTATCATACATAACAGGAAGGAAACAGATTTAAGAAAACCAAGACTGTCAATA
>CAWVRF010000472.1:0-37500 GCA_963932465.1 Maratus speciosus
AATGAACAGGAAATAAAAAACATATGGTAGTATAAAGAAGGTGAACTGATACTTAAATTCCAATTACCTAAAAAGCACAAATATAGTGTGTGGATTATTTTATACATCCATAAAAATCCTAAAAGTATGAATGTGGGACATTCAAAAACAATAAACCGATAATAAATTATATAACACTAAGTGAAAATAAATAAATATTAAAATATTAATAAGAATAGAGGAATAATAATAAATATAATTACCCAATTTTAATCCATACAGTATAACTTTATTTATATTAAATATACTTATATGTATATTAATCACTATAAAAATGGCATACTATTAGTAATTAATATGATATTGTCCTTATTAAATTAAAATTTATAACAAATGATTGTAAATAAGATTAAACAATAATAAAGCTAATAATTAATGAAATTCACCAATTACATATAAAATATCAAATCAACATCCTTATAAAATACTTATCAAAAATATAGTAATAATACAATAGCCCCATTTTTTTATATATATATATATAAATATTAACCATTGCGTATTATCCAGACAACACCACCCTCCTCCGTACTCTAACATCTACCCACCCATCCAACCTATAATAATTTTTTTATGTTATTTTACAATTTTTATTTTTTTATTTTATAATTTTTTTTTGTAATTTTGTTTACGCATGTGTTAATTTGTTTTAAAAGATCATGTAAGAAAAATACTAATTGTATATTAATGAATATATGAATTTTTTTGGAAAACCATGATTTAATGCATCATAAATAAGTTTTTTAATATTATTGTTAATTAGAGGAGAAGAACATAAACATTTTATTCTATATAAATGATTAAGTATTATATTTCGAAATACAGAATGATGTAGACAAGATTTAAAATTTGTAAATGTATTAACTTTGAATTTAAATTCTTTACGTTTGTCATATAAATCTGTGATTGTTTTGTTGTCTTTTATTGTAATTTTAAGATCTAAGAAGTTAATTGTATTGTTACATAAAAGGTTTTCCGTTAATTCCAAATTAGTGGGATAATCTACTGGAAATGGAGTAATTGCAGAATGATCAGTATCAATTAAAATTATGTCATCAATATAACGATATAAATGTAGATTATTATTAGAAAAATTACGTTCATAATGATATAAGTATAAGTCTGAGAGTAAACTGGATGTACAACCGCCTTGTGGTATACCGACATGCTGTAAATATAAAGTGTTATCTTGCAAGATATAATTATTATAGATAATGAAGTTAGTTAAAGATTTAAAATATGCAATATCAATATTAGATGGTAATTCCAGTTTTTTATAATACTTTTTAAATAATGCATTTATAATTTTATGTAAATCTAATAGGTCTATATTATTAAAAAGATCTTTGAAGTCATATGTTGTTATATTATATACACAATGAAGATTTTTTAAAATATTGACAAGTTGATAGCTATTTTTTATACAATGTGTATTATCATTGTTTGTAGTAAGTACATATAATTGATTAAGAATTTTTAAGAGAAGTTTATTGGCTTTATTATTATATGTATTGCAACCAATAGTTACAGTCCTAAATTTAATTGGAGTTTTATGAAATTTGGGAATAAGAACTAAATATGAATAATTAAAGTTAGTAGATAAAATATTTAATAGTTTATAATAACTTCGAATTTTACGATTATTAACAATTACATTTTCATTAGTTTTTTAAATAACTTATTAGAAGAAATACAATTTGTAAGAAGTTGGTGATAATAAGATTTACAAATAATAGCATAATTATTAGGAGATTTGTCTACATATGTAATAACGTAGTTTTTTTGTAATTTAGTAATTTGTAGGAAAATATACTGTGTATTAATAGAAACCAAATCAGCCATATTATTTTTAAAGCCATAGTTAATTTTTCAATTACTAATATTTTCCACTGATTAAAATATTCAATAGGCTTATTATAAGAGATAGAAATTTTATAAATAAAAATATCAATATCATGTGTAAACGGTTTGATAATAGATTTAACATTAAATTTAGACGGAAGTCTATATTTAGTAACATAACCCATTAGTTGTTTCAATTTAAAATCATTAACAATATCAAGATTTCCAGTGATTATATGTCCATGATCATTGTATATGTATTTTTTTAGAGTGGGGTCATTGCATTTACACGGAAAATTACTTGCAGCAGATGTATTTTTTGAAAATGTATTGTAGTTAAAAATCTTTCTACCAATTGTATTAGGATATTTAAAGGTTTTTGAGATATGAAGATTATTAATAGGAAAAAAACAATTTTTATCATTAATTATAGAATTGATATTAATTTTATTAAATATGTGATTTGAAAAAGTAATTAACATTTGAGTATTCATGTTTTGAATTTTATGTTTTTTCTGTAAATTAATATTTAAAAGATTAACCCTAGACATAATGAGGTCAAAATAAATATCTGAGAAATGTTTAGAGAAAGATTTACTTAGAAATACATTTAAATGTTGTACAATCTGTTTCTTTTTAATAGCAAAGATGTGTTTTCGAATTAACAACCAGTTATAATTCTCTAAATATATTCTTTGAAGATCATTTATATGTTTAGTGATAGATTTTTTGGAAACTTCAACTGATGATGAACCCTTTCCTCGTTTATTACGTGTTGTTTTACTATTTAAATTATGATTAAGAGTAGGATAAATTGGAGAATAATCAATATTGTTATTTATAGATGTGAAGACTTTGACAGGTCTGTTAAATACTTCACTGTTAAGTCCATAAGGATAAATTGTGTTGTAATATTTCATAAATGATGATTCCATATAAAGACGTTCTGATTTATTTTTTAGAATTTGAAGAATTTCAATTGTCGTATTTTTAAATTGATGTATATGAAAATGTTGAATTTCAGCTGTAGATTGTATATTTTTTGCTTTGTTATTATTAGAGTCTGAACGATGATGATTGATACGTTTATGAATTGGACCTGATTTTTCACCAATATATTTCATATTACATAAGTTGCACTTTATACTATAAATCACATTAAATGCTTTACAAAAGCTTGAATAATTAGGATCTGAGATAATTTGTGTCTGAGAAGCGTATGGACATGTCTTGCACCGAGCATCATAACACTTACGAAAAAATAAAGGACGAGGGGGAGAGTATAAATGGTTGCTGGATGACGATCCAGGAACAACCCAATTATTGTTCCTGTACCGGGCACTACACTGCATAGATGCTAAGTGTATCTTGCCAGGATCGAGATGTTTACTAAGAACTGCCATATAAAAATAATGTTTGGAAAATGCAATAAATGCCATAAAAAAAAGAAAATTTAATAATATAAAAATTAATTATTTAATTAAATTAGTCTTGAATAAATAATAAATCTTGAGTAAGAATAATATATACAATATTTACAATAATAGAAGCAGAACATAAAAACAATCTTCAAATTTACCATAACCAAATAATGATAACCCTTATTTCGTAGGCTAAAAAAGCAAGATACCACTGGACCCATTGATAACAAGTAAGGCAAAAAAAGATCCGCATCTAACATCAAATCCCAGAACAACATTAACCTTGCAAAGACATCCAAAACGCATTCCCAATTAATTTCTCAGATCAAAGTAATATGAATTTAAACTTCTAAAGCATATTAACATTAAATCTATGAACAGAAATAATTTTTACTACCATATTGATGTAAAGATATAAAATGATCTCTCTTCAGAATTATGTAAAGCTATAGCATAAATAGAGAATATATAGAGAGAATATATAGGATAATATCGTATACTAACCACAAGAAAATACAGATAAAATCATAACTAGAAAATTAAATAACATTAAATAAAGCAATGCAATGATAGGAATGAAAAAATTAATGGAATCCTAAAAAAGGTATCAGATAACTACATAGTAGAAATCATATTGATAATACACATAGACAGTGCGCTATTGCAGCAATTATCTAAGCGTATAATATTTAAAAGATTTCTAAATCATTTAGCGACCTGGGGATATATATGAATATATATAAGATACCAAAAGGAAAAAATACTTCAAAATGAATTATTGACATTCAAAATGAAAAGATATTTAAAAACATCGTAAAAAGCATACATTCATAATTACTTGCGCAATCATAGTAATTTGAATGCTAATATATAACCAATAATTAAACATAACCTACCACCATCAAAAACCGTAATATTATGAATTAAAGCTGTAAGTATATATATAAAAAATAAAAAAAAAAGATTAAATTATTTATAAGAATTATTATGGAAGAAAAATAAGAAAGTGGACACCGACAAATAATGGAAATGCTTATACATTGAATTACGTTTTCAAGGGCACAGAATTTAATGATATAAGCAAAATGGTTGTTTTCTGTGGGAAAAATAAGCTAAAGCTAAAAGTTATTTTCCCCTGTGCCCAAACAACCATTAAAATCAAGTGAATTGATTAAAAGTGAAAACAGAATAGAAACAAATAATATGAAATGGAAAAAACAATAAAACCTATTTAAATATTTATAGGATATAAAATGAAATAATAAACACCATACCGATTAATATTTTAGAATAAATCCACGCGCACATGGCACCCATATCGTAAAGATTAAGGTTAATAAAACAGTTAAGAAATCACAGTAATTGATACCATAGGATGCAGTTAATACATATTGAAATAAATGTTAAATAACTTTTAATATAATATAAAATAATATAAATAGAAAGTAATTACATAATTAAAATGCACTATTAAATTAATTAAAAACCGTTAAACAATATCGTCAAAATTTAGCTAAAAATTCCCCCTGGTGTAGTAAATTATAACTGAAATGTAGCTGGAATAAGTAAATCTAGAACTTATCGAAAAAAAAAAACACAAATTGTGGTGCTGCCATCTAGTATTACTTTTATGATTTAATTGTCAAAAGACTTGCTTCAGTTGTAAGCAATTGAATGTAACAATTGTTTTATTAACAGCAAAACCAAACATATATATAGATAATTATAAACTGAATATAAACCACACAATGTATTTAAAAAAAAAAAACTATTGTTAATAAAATTTAAAAAGCATACAAAATATTCTATTAGCAAATTTATTTAAACTACACTAAGAATTTAAATAATTCTAGAACATCGATAATATATAGCATATAGCTATATGCTATAAAACAAAATAAATTCATTAATAATTAATATAAATAATTATTAAAAATATAAAAATCTTTAATAAAAACTATTATATATAAGATAATTATAAAATGAACAGGAAATAAAAAACATATGGTAGTATAAAGAAGGTGAACTGATACTTAAATTCCAATTACCTAAAAAGCACAAATATAGTGTGTGGATTATTTTATACATCCATAAAAATCCTAAAAGTATGAATGTGGGACATTCAAAAACAATAAACCGATAATAAATTATATAACACTAAGTGAAAATAAATAAATATTAAAATATTAATAAGAATAGAGGAATAATAATAAATATAATTACCCAATTTTAATCCATACAGTATAACTTTATTTATATTAAATATACTTATATGTATATTAATCACTATAAAAATGGCATACTATTAGTAATTAATATGATATTGTCCTTATTAAATTAAAATTTATAACAAATGATTGTAAATAAGATTAAACAATAATAAAGCTAATAATTAATGAAATTCACCAATTACATATAAAATATCAAATCAACATCCTTATAAAATACTTATCAAAAATATAGTAATAATACAATAGCCCCATTTTTTTATATATATATATATAAATTAACCATTGCGTATTATCCAGACAACACCACCCTCCTCCGTACTCTAACATCTACCCACCCATCCAACCTATAATAATTTTTTTATGTTATTTTACAATTTTTATTTTTTTATAGAGATTTTTTTTATTTTATAATTTTTTTTGTAATTTTGTTTACGCATGTGTTAATTTGTTTTAAAAGATCGTGTAAGAAAAATACTAATTGTATATTAATGAATATATGAATTTTTTTGGAAAACCATGATTTAATGCATCATAAATAAGTTTTTTAATATTATTGTTAATTAGAGGAGAAGAACATAAACATTTTATTCTATATAAATGATTAAGTATTATATTTCGAAATACAGAATGATGTAGACAAGATTTAAAATTTGTAAATGTATTAACTTTGAATTTAAATTCTTTACGTTTGTCATATAAATCTGTGATTGTTTTGTTGTCTTTTATTGTAATTTTAAGATCTAAGAAGTTAATTGTATTGTTACATAAAAGGTTTTCCGTTAATTCCAAATTAGTGGGATAATCTACTGGAAATGGAGTAATTGCAGAATGATCAGTATCAATTAAAATTATGTCATCAATATAACGATATAAATGTAGATTATTATTAGAAAAATTACGTTCATAATGATATAAGTATAAGTCTGAGAGTAAACTGGATGTACAACCGCCTTGTGGTATACCGACATGCTGTAAATATAAAGTGTTATCTTGCAAGATATAATTATTATAGATAATGAAGTTAGTTAAAGATTTAAAATATGCAATATCAATATTAGATGGTAATTCCAGTTTTTTATAATACTTTTTAAATAATGCATTTATAATTTTATGTAAATCTAATAGGTCTATATTATTAAAAAGATCTTTGAAGTCATATGTTGTTATATTATATACACAATGAAGATTTTTTAAAATATTGACAAGTTGATAGCTATTTTTTATACAATGTGTATTATCATTGTTTGTAGTAAGTACATATAATTGATTAAGAATTTTTAAGAGAAGTTTATTGGCTTTATTATTATATGTATTGCAACCAATAGTTACAGTCCTAAATTTAATTGGAGTTTTATGAAATTTGGGAATAAGAACTAAATATGAATAATTAAAGTTAGTAGATAAAATATTTAATAGTTTATAATAACTTCGAATTTTACGATTATTAACAATTACATTTTCATTAGTTTTTTAAATAACTTATTAGAAGAAATACAATTTGTAAGAAGTTGGTGATAATAAGATTTACAAATAATAGCATAATTATTAGGAGATTTGTCTACATATGTAATAACGTAGTTTTTTTGTAATTTAGTAATTTGTAGGAAAATATACTGTGTATTAATAGAAACCAAATCAGCCATATTATTTTTAAAGCCATAGTTAATTTTTCAATTACTAATATTTTCCACTGATTAAAATATTCAATAGGCTTATTATAAGAGATAGAAATTTTATAAATAAAAATATCAATATCATGTGTAAACGGTTTGATAATAGATTTAACATTAAATTTAGATGGAAGTCTATATTTAGTAACATAACCCATTAGTTGTTTCAATTTAAAATCATTAACAATATCAAGATTTCCAGTGATTATATGTCCATGATCATTGTATATGTATTTTTTTAGAGTGGGGTCATTGCATTTACACGGAAAATTACTTGCAGCAGATGTATTTTTTGAAAATGTATTGTAGTTAAAAATCTTTCTACCAATTGTATTAGGATATTTAAAGGTTTTTGAGATATGAAGATTATTAATAGGAAAAAAACAATTTTTATCATTAATTATAGAATTGATATTAATTTTATTAAATATGTGATTTGAAAAAGTAATTAACATTTGAGTATTCATGTTTTGAATTTTATGTTTTTTCTGTAAATTAATATTTAAAAGATTAACCCTAGACATAATGAGGTCAAAATAAATATCTGAGAAATGTTTAGAGAAAGATTTACTTAGAAATACATTTAAATGTTGTACAATCTGTTTCTTTTTAATAGCAAAGATGTGTTTTCGAATTAACAACCAGTTATAATTCTCTAAATATATTCTTTGAAGATCATTTATATGTTTAGTGATAGATTTTTTGGAAACTTCAACTGATGATGAACCCTTTCCTCGTTTATTACGTGTTGTTTTACTATTTAAATTATGATTAAGAGTAGGATAAATTGGAGAATAATCAATATTGTTATTTATAGATGTGAAGACTTTGACAGGTCTGTTAAATACTTCACTGTTAAGTCCATAAGGATAAATTGTGTTGTAATATTTCATAAATGATGATTCCATATAAAGACGTTCTGATTTATTTTTTAGAATTTGAAGAATTTCAATTGTCGTATTTTTAAATTGATGTATATGAAAATGTTGAATTTCAGCTGTAGATTGTATATTTTTTGCTTTGTTATTATTAGAGTCTGAACGATGATGATTGATACGTTTATGAATTGGACCTGATTTTTCACCAATATATTTCATATTACATAAGTTGCACTTTATACTATAAATCACATTAAATGCTTTACAAAAGCTTGAATAATTAGGATCTGAGATAATTTGTGTCTGAGAAGCGTATGGACATGTCTTGCACCGAGCATCATAACACTTACGAAAAAATAAAGGACGAGGGGGAGAGTATAAATGGTTGCTGGATGACGATCCAGGAACAACCCAATTATTGTTCCTGTACCGGGCACTACACTGCATAGATGCTAAGTGTATCTTGCCAGGATCGAGATGTTTACTAAGAACTGCCATATAAAAATAATGTTTGGAAAATGCAATAAATGCCATAAAAAAAAGAAAATTTAATAATATAAAAATTAATTATTTAATTAAATTAGTCTTGAATAAATAATAAATCTTGAGTAAGAATAATATATACAATATTTACAATAATAGAAGCAGAACATAAAAACAATCTTCAAATTTACCATAACCAAATAATGATAACCCTTATTTCGTAGGCTAAAAAAGCAAGATACCACTGGACCCATTGATAACAAGTAAGGCAAAAAAAGATCCGCATCTAACATCAAATCCCAGAACAACATTAACCTTGCAAAGACATCCAAAACGCATTCCCAATTAATTTCTCAGATCAAAGTAATATGAATTTAAACTTCTAAAGCATATTAACATTAAATCTATGAACAGAAATAATTTTTACTACCATATTGATGTAAAGATATAAAATGATCTCTCTTCAGAATTATGTAAAGCTATAGCATAAATAGAGAATATATAGAGAGAATATATAGGATAATATCGTATACTAACCACAAGAAAATACAGATAAAATCATAACTAGAAAATTAAATAACATTAAATAAAGCAATGCAATGATAGGAATGAAAAAATTAATGGAATCCTAAAAAAGGTATCAGATAACTACATAGTAGAAATCATATTGATAATACACATAGACAGTGCGCTATTGCAGCAATTATCTAAGCGTATAATATTTAAAAGATTTCTAAATCATTTAGCGACCTGGGGATATATATGAATATATATAAGATACCAAAAGGAAAAAATACTTCAAAATGAATTATTGACATTCAAAATGAAAAGATATTTAAAAACATCGTAAAAAGCATACATTCATAATTACTTGCGCAATCATAGTAATTTGAATGCTAATATATAACCAATAATTAAACATAACCTACCACCATCAAAAACCGTAATATTATGAATTAAAGCTGTAAGTATATATATAAAAAATAAAAAAAAAAGATTAAATTATTTATAAGAATTATTATGGAAGAAAAATAAGAAAGTGGACACCGACAAATAATGGAAATGCTTATACATTGAATTACGTTTTCAAGGGCACAGAATTTAATGATATAAGCAAAATGGTTGTTTTCTGTGGGAAAAATAAGCTAAAGCTAAAAGTTATTTTCCCCTGTGCCCAAACAACCATTAAAATCAAGTGAATTGATTAAAAGTGAAAACAGAATAGAAACAAATAATATGAAATGGAAAAAACAATAAAACCTATTTAAATATTTATAGGATATAAAATGAAATAATAAACACCATACCGATTAATATTTTAGAATAAATCCACGCGCACATGGCACCCATATCGTAAAGATTAAGGTTAATAAAACAGTTAAGAAATCACAGTAATTGATACCATAGGATGCAGTTAATACATATTGAAATAAATGTTAAATAACTTTTAATATAATATAAAATAATATAAATAGAAAGTAATTACATAATTAAAATGCACTATTAAATTAATTAAAAACCGTTAAACAATATCGTCAAAATTTAGCTAAAAATTCCCCCTGGTGTAGTAAATTATAACTGAAATGTAGCTGGAATAAGTAAATCTAGAACTTATCGAAAAAAAAAAACACAAATTGTGGTGCTGCCATCTAGTATTACTTTTATGATTTAATTGTCAAAAGACTTGCTTCAGTTGTAAGCAATTGAATGTAACAATTGTTTTATTAACAGCAAAACCAAACATATATATAGATAATTATAAACTGAATATAAACCACACAATGTATTTAAAAAAAAAAAACTATTGTTAATAAAATTTAAAAAGCATACAAAATATTCTATTAGCAAATTTATTTAAACTACACTAAGAATTTAAATAATTCTAGAACATCGATAATATATAGCATATAGCTATATGCTATAAAACAAAATAAATTCATTAATAATTAATATAAATAATTATTAAAAATATAAAAATCTTTAATAAAAACTATTATATATAAGATAATTATAAAATGAACAGGAAATAAAAAACATATGGTAGTATAAAGAAGGTGAACTGATACTTAAATTCCAATTACCTAAAAAGCACAAATATAGTGTGTGGATTATTTTATACATCCATAAAAATCCTAAAAGTATGAATGTGGGACATTCAAAAACAATAAACCGATAATAAATTATATAACACTAAGTGAAAATAAATAAATATTAAAATATTAATAAGAATAGAGGAATAATAATAAATATAATTACCCAATTTTAATCCATACAGTATAACTTTATTTATATTAAATATACTTATATGTATATTAATCACTATAAAAATGGCATACTATTAGTAATTAATATGATATTGTCCTTATTAAATTAAAATTTATAACAAATGATTGTAAATAAGATTAAACAATAATAAAGCTAATAATTAATGAAATTCACCAATTACATATAAAATATCAAATCAACATCCTTATAAAATACTTATCAAAAATATAGTAATAATACAATAGCCCCATTTTTTTATATATATATATATAAATTAACCATTGCGTATTATCCAGACAACACCACCCTCCTCCGTACTCTAACATCTACCCACCCATCCAACCTATAATAATTTTTTTATGTTATTTTACAATTTTTATTTTTTTATAGAGATTTTTTTTATTTTATAATTTTTTTTGTAATTTTGTTTACGCATGTGTTAATTTGTTTTAAAAGATCGTGTAAGAAAAATACTAATTGTATATTAATGAATATATGAATTTTTTTGGAAAACCATGATTTAATGCATCATAAATAAGTTTTTTAATATTATTGTTAATTAGAGGAGAAGAACATAAACATTTTATTCTATATAAATGATTAAGTATTATATTTCGAAATACAGAATGATGTAGACAAGATTTAAAATTTGTAAATGTATTAACTTTGAATTTAAATTCTTTACGTTTGTCATATAAATCTGTGATTGTTTTGTTGTCTTTTATTGTAATTTTAAGATCTAAGAAGTTAATTGTATTGTTACATAAAAGGTTTTCCGTTAATTCCAAATTAGTGGGATAATCTACTGGAAATGGAGTAATTGCAGAATGATCAGTATCAATTAAAATTATGTCATCAATATAACGATATAAATGTAGATTATTATTAGAAAAATTACGTTCATAATGATATAAGTATAAGTCTGAGAGTAAACTGGATGTACAACCGCCTTGTGGTATACCGACATGCTGTAAATATAAAGTGTTATCTTGCAAGATATAATTATTATAGATAATGAAGTTAGTTAAAGATTTAAAATATGCAATATCAATATTAGATGGTAATTCCAGTTTTTTATAATACTTTTTAAATAATGCATTTATAATTTTATGTAAATCTAATAGGTCTATATTATTAAAAAGATCTTTGAAGTCATATGTTGTTATATTATATACACAATGAAGATTTTTTAAAATATTGACAAGTTGATAGCTATTTTTTATACAATGTGTATTATCATTGTTTGTAGTAAGTACATATAATTGATTAAGAATTTTTAAGAGAAGTTTATTGGCTTTATTATTATATGTATTGCAACCAATAGTTACAGTCCTAAATTTAATTGGAGTTTTATGAAATTTGGGAATAAGAACTAAATATGAATAATTAAAGTTAGTAGATAAAATATTTAATAGTTTATAATAACTTCGAATTTTACGATTATTAACAATTACATTTTCATTAGTTTTTTAAATAACTTATTAGAAGAAATACAATTTGTAAGAAGTTGGTGATAATAAGATTTACAAATAATAGCATAATTATTAGGAGATTTGTCTACATATGTAATAACGTAGTTTTTTTGTAATTTAGTAATTTGTAGGAAAATATACTGTGTATTAATAGAAACCAAATCAGCCATATTATTTTTAAAGCCATAGTTAATTTTTCAATTACTAATATTTTCCACTGATTAAAATATTCAATAGGCTTATTATAAGAGATAGAAATTTTATAAATAAAAATATCAATATCATGTGTAAACGGTTTGATAATAGATTTAACATTAAATTTAGATGGAAGTCTATATTTAGTAACATAACCCATTAGTTGTTTCAATTTAAAATCATTAACAATATCAAGATTTCCAGTGATTATATGTCCATGATCATTGTATATGTATTTTTTTAGAGTGGGGTCATTGCATTTACACGGAAAATTACTTGCAGCAGATGTATTTTTTGAAAATGTATTGTAGTTAAAAATCTTTCTACCAATTGTATTAGGATATTTAAAGGTTTTTGAGATATGAAGATTATTAATAGGAAAAAAACAATTTTTATCATTAATTATAGAATTGATATTAATTTTATTAAATATGTGATTTGAAAAAGTAATTAACATTTGAGTATTCATGTTTTGAATTTTATGTTTTTTCTGTAAATTAATATTTAAAAGATTAACCCTAGACATAATGAGGTCAAAATAAATATCTGAGAAATGTTTAGAGAAAGATTTACTTAGAAATACATTTAAATGTTGTACAATCTGTTTCTTTTTAATAGCAAAGATGTGTTTTCGAATTAACAACCAGTTATAATTCTCTAAATATATTCTTTGAAGATCATTTATATGTTTAGTGATAGATTTTTTGGAAACTTCAACTGATGATGAACCCTTTCCTCGTTTATTACGTGTTGTTTTACTATTTAAATTATGATTAAGAGTAGGATAAATTGGAGAATAATCAATATTGTTATTTATAGATGTGAAGACTTTGACAGGTCTGTTAAATACTTCACTGTTAAGTCCATAAGGATAAATTGTGTTGTAATATTTCATAAATGATGATTCCATATAAAGACGTTCTGATTTATTTTTTAGAATTTGAAGAATTTCAATTGTCGTATTTTTAAATTGATGTATATGAAAATGTTGAATTTCAGCTGTAGATTGTATATTTTTTGCTTTGTTATTATTAGAGTCTGAACGATGATGATTGATACGTTTATGAATTGGACCTGATTTTTCACCAATATATTTCATATTACATAAGTTGCACTTTATACTATAAATCACATTAAATGCTTTACAAAAGCTTGAATAATTAGGATCTGAGATAATTTGTGTCTGAGAAGCGTATGGACATGTCTTGCACCGAGCATCATAACACTTACGAAAAAATAAAGGACGAGGGGGAGAGTATAAATGGTTGCTGGATGACGATCCAGGAACAACCCAATTATTGTTCCTGTACCGGGCACTACACTGCATAGATGCTAAGTGTATCTTGCCAGGATCGAGATGTTTACTAAGAACTGCCATATAAAAATAATGTTTGGAAAATGCAATAAATGCCATAAAAAAAAGAAAATTTAATAATATAAAAATTAATTATTTAATTAAATTAGTCTTGAATAAATAATAAATCTTGAGTAAGAATAATATATACAATATTTACAATAATAGAAGCAGAACATAAAAACAATCTTCAAATTTACCATAACCAAATAATGATAACCCTTATTTCGTAGGCTAAAAAAGCAAGATACCACTGGACCCATTGATAACAAGTAAGGCAAAAAAAGATCCGCATCTAACATCAAATCCCAGAACAACATTAACCTTGCAAAGACATCCAAAACGCATTCCCAATTAATTTCTCAGATCAAAGTAATATGAATTTAAACTTCTAAAGCATATTAACATTAAATCTATGAACAGAAATAATTTTTACTACCATATTGATGTAAAGATATAAAATGATCTCTCTTCAGAATTATGTAAAGCTATAGCATAAATAGAGAATATATAGAGAGAATATATAGGATAATATCGTATACTAACCACAAGAAAATACAGATAAAATCATAACTAGAAAATTAAATAACATTAAATAAAGCAATGCAATGATAGGAATGAAAAAATTAATGGAATCCTAAAAAAGGTATCAGATAACTACATAGTAGAAATCATATTGATAATACACATAGACAGTGCGCTATTGCAGCAATTATCTAAGCGTATAATATTTAAAAGATTTCTAAATCATTTAGCGACCTGGGGATATATATGAATATATATAAGATACCAAAAGGAAAAAATACTTCAAAATGAATTATTGACATTCAAAATGAAAAGATATTTAAAAACATCGTAAAAAGCATACATTCATAATTACTTGCGCAATCATAGTAATTTGAATGCTAATATATAACCAATAATTAAACATAACCTACCACCATCAAAAACCGTAATATTATGAATTAAAGCTGTAAGTATATATATAAAAAATAAAAAAAAAAGATTAAATTATTTATAAGAATTATTATGGAAGAAAAATAAGAAAGTGGACACCGACAAATAATGGAAATGCTTATACATTGAATTACGTTTTCAAGGGCACAGAATTTAATGATATAAGCAAAATGGTTGTTTTCTGTGGGAAAAATAAGCTAAAGCTAAAAGTTATTTTCCCCTGTGCCCAAACAACCATTAAAATCAAGTGAATTGATTAAAAGTGAAAACAGAATAGAAACAAATAATATGAAATGGAAAAAACAATAAAACCTATTTAAATATTTATAGGATATAAAATGAAATAATAAACACCATACCGATTAATATTTTAGAATAAATCCACGCGCACATGGCACCCATATCGTAAAGATTAAGGTTAATAAAACAGTTAAGAAATCACAGTAATTGATACCATAGGATGCAGTTAATACATATTGAAATAAATGTTAAATAACTTTTAATATAATATAAAATAATATAAATAGAAAGTAATTACATAATTAAAATGCACTATTAAATTAATTAAAAACCGTTAAACAATATCGTCAAAATTTAGCTAAAAATTCCCCCTGGTGTAGTAAATTATAACTGAAATGTAGCTGGAATAAGTAAATCTAGAACTTATCGAAAAAAAAAAACACAAATTGTGGTGCTGCCATCTAGTATTACTTTTATGATTTAATTGTCAAAAGACTTGCTTCAGTTGTAAGCAATTGAATGTAACAATTGTTTTATTAACAGCAAAACCAAACATATATATAGATAATTATAAACTGAATATAAACCACACAATGTATTTAAAAAAAAAAAACTATTGTTAATAAAATTTAAAAAGCATACAAAATATTCTATTAGCAAATTTATTTAAACTACACTAAGAATTTAAATAATTCTAGAACATCGATAATATATAGCATATAGCTATATGCTATAAAACAAAATAAATTCATTAATAATTAATATAAATAATTATTAAAAATATAAAAATCTTTAATAAAAACTATTATATATAAGATAATTATAAAATGAACAGGAAATAAAAAACATATGGTAGTATAAAGAAGGTGAACTGATACTTAAATTCCAATTACCTAAAAAGCACAAATATAGTGTGTGGATTATTTTATACATCCATAAAAATCCTAAAAGTATGAATGTGGGACATTCAAAAACAATAAACCGATAATAAATTATATAACACTAAGTGAAAATAAATAAATATTAAAATATTAATAAGAATAGAGGAATAATAATAAATATAATTACCCAATTTTAATCCATACAGTATAACTTTATTTATATTAAATATACTTATATGTATATTAATCACTATAAAAATGGCATACTATTAGTAATTAATATGATATTGTCCTTATTAAATTAAAATTTATAACAAATGATTGTAAATAAGATTAAACAATAATAAAGCTAATAATTAATGAAATTCACCAATTACATATAAAATATCAAATCAACATCCTTATAAAATACTTATCAAAAATATAGTAATAATACAATAGCCCCATTTTTTTATATATATATATATAAATTAACCATTGCGTATTATCCAGACAACACCACCCTCCTCCGTACTCTAACATCTACCCACCCATCCAACCTATAATAATTTTTTTATGTTATTTTACAATTTTTATTTTTTTATAGAGATTTTTTTTATTTTATAATTTTTTTTGTAATTTTGTTTACGCATGTGTTAATTTGTTTTAAAAGATCGTGTAAGAAAAATACTAATTGTATATTAATGAATATATGAATTTTTTTGGAAAACCATGATTTAATGCATCATAAATAAGTTTTTTAATATTATTGTTAATTAGAGGAGAAGAACATAAACATTTTATTCTATATAAATGATTAAGTATTATATTTCGAAATACAGAATGATGTAGACAAGATTTAAAATTTGTAAATGTATTAACTTTGAATTTAAATTCTTTACGTTTGTCATATAAATCTGTGATTGTTTTGTTGTCTTTTATTGTAATTTTAAGATCTAAGAAGTTAATTGTATTGTTACATAAAAGGTTTTCCGTTAATTCCAAATTAGTGGGATAATCTACTGGAAATGGAGTAATTGCAGAATGATCAGTATCAATTAAAATTATGTCATCAATATAACGATATAAATGTAGATTATTATTAGAAAAATTACGTTCATAATGATATAAGTATAAGTCTGAGAGTAAACTGGATGTACAACCGCCTTGTGGTATACCGACATGCTGTAAATATAAAGTGTTATCTTGCAAGATATAATTATTATAGATAATGAAGTTAGTTAAAGATTTAAAATATGCAATATCAATATTAGATGGTAATTCCAGTTTTTTATAATACTTTTTAAATAATGCATTTATAATTTTATGTAAATCTAATAGGTCTATATTATTAAAAAGATCTTTGAAGTCATATGTTGTTATATTATATACACAATGAAGATTTTTTAAAATATTGACAAGTTGATAGCTATTTTTTATACAATGTGTATTATCATTGTTTGTAGTAAGTACATATAATTGATTAAGAATTTTTAAGAGAAGTTTATTGGCTTTATTATTATATGTATTGCAACCAATAGTTACAGTCCTAAATTTAATTGGAGTTTTATGAAATTTGGGAATAAGAACTAAATATGAATAATTAAAGTTAGTAGATAAAATATTTAATAGTTTATAATAACTTCGAATTTTACGATTATTAACAATTACATTTTCATTAGTTTTTTAAATAACTTATTAGAAGAAATACAATTTGTAAGAAGTTGGTGATAATAAGATTTACAAATAATAGCATAATTATTAGGAGATTTGTCTACATATGTAATAACGTTGTTTTTTTGTAATTTAGTAATTTGTAGGAAAATATACTGTGTATTAATAGAAACCAAATCAGCCATATTATTTTTAAAGCCATAGTTAATTTTTCAATTACTAATATTTTCCACTGATTAAAATATTCAATAGGCTTATTATAAGAGATAGAAATTTTATAAATAAAAATATCAATATCATGTGTAAACGGTTTGATAATAGATTTAACATTAAATTTAGATGGAAGTCTATATTTAGTAACATAACCCATTAGTTGTTTCAATTTAAAATCATTAACAATATCAAGATTTCCAGTGATTATATGTCCATGATCATTGTATATGTATTTTTTTAGAGTGGGGTCATTGCATTTACACGGAAAATTACTTGCAGCAGATGTATTTTTTGAAAATGTATTGTAGTTAAAAATCTTTCTACCAATTGTATTAGGATATTTAAAGGTTTTTGAGATATGAAGATTATTAATAGGAAAAAAACAATTTTTATCATTAATTATAGAATTGATATTAATTTTATTAAATATGTGATTTGAAAAAGTAATTAACATTTGAGTATTCATGTTTTGAATTTTATGTTTTTTCTGTAAATTAATATTTAAAAGATTAACCCTAGACATAATGAGGTCAAAATAAATATCTGAGAAATGTTTAGAGAAAGATTTACTTAGAAATACATTTAAATGTTGTACAATCTGTTTCTTTTTAATAGCAAAGATGTGTTTTCGAATTAACAACCAGTTATAATTCTCTAAATATATTCTTTGAAGATCATTTATATGTTTAGTGATAGATTTTTTGGAAACTTCAACTGATGATGAACCCTTTCCTCGTTTATTACGTGTTGTTTTACTATTTAAATTATGATTAAGAGTAGGATAAATTGGAGAATAATCAATATTGTTATTTATAGATGTGAAGACTTTGACAGGTCTGTTAAATACTTCACTGTTAAGTCCATAAGGATAAATTGTGTTGTAATATTTCATAAATGATGATTCCATATAAAGACGTTCTGATTTATTTTTTAGAATTTGAAGAATTTCAATTGTCGTATTTTTAAATTGATGTATATGAAAATGTTGAATTTCAGCTGTAGATTGTATATTTTTTGCTTTGTTATTATTAGAGTCTGAACGATGATGATTGATACGTTTATGAATTGGACCTGATTTTTCACCAATATATTTCATATTACATAAGTTGCACTTTATACTATAAATCACATTAAATGCTTTACAAAAGCTTGAATAATTAGGATCTGAGATAATTTGTGTCTGAGAAGCGTATGGACATGTCTTGCACCGAGCATCATAACACTTACGAAAAAATAAAGGACGAGGGGGAGAGTATAAATGGTTGCTGGATGACGATCCAGGAACAACCCAATTATTGTTCCTGTACCGGGCACTACACTGCATAGATGCTAAGTGTATCTTGCCAGGATCGAGATGTTTACTAAGAACTGCCATATAAAAATAATGTTTGGAAAATGCAATAAATGCCATAAAAAAAAGAAAATTTAATAATATAAAAATTAATTATTTAATTAAATTAGTCTTGAATAAATAATAAATCTTGAGTAAGAATAATATATACAATATTTACAATAATAGAAGCAGAACATAAAAACAATCTTCAAATTTACCATAACCAAATAATGATAACCCTTATTTCGTAGGCTAAAAAAGCAAGATACCACTGGACCCATTGATAACAAGTAAGGCAAAAAAAGATCCGCATCTAACATCAAATCCCAGAACAACATTAACCTTGCAAAGACATCCAAAACGCATTCCCAATTAATTTCTCAGATCAAAGTAATATGAATTTAAACTTCTAAAGCATATTAACATTAAATCTATGAACAGAAATAATTTTTACTACCATATTGATGTAAAGATATAAAATGATCTCTCTTCAGAATTATGTAAAGCTATAGCATAAATAGAGAATATATAGAGAGAATATATAGGATAATATCGTATACTAACCACAAGAAAATACAGATAAAATCATAACTAGAAAATTAAATAACATTAAATAAAGCAATGCAATGATAGGAATGAAAAAATTAATGGAATCCTAAAAAAGGTATCAGATAACTACATAGTAGAAATCATATTGATAATACACATAGACAGTGCGCTATTGCAGCAATTATCTAAGCGTATAATATTTAAAAGATTTCTAAATCATTTAGCGACCTGGGGATATATATGAATATATATAAGATACCAAAAGGAAAAAATACTTCAAAATGAATTATTGACATTCAAAATGAAAAGATATTTAAAAACATCGTAAAAAGCATACATTCATAATTACTTGCGCAATCATAGTAATTTGAATGCTAATATATAACCAATAATTAAACATAACCTACCACCATCAAAAACCGTAATATTATGAATTAAAGCTGTAAGTATATATATAAAAAATAAAAAAAAAAGATTAAATTATTTATAAGAATTATTATGGAAGAAAAATAAGAAAGTGGACACCGACAAATAATGGAAATGCTTATACATTGAATTACGTTTTCAAGGGCACAGAATTTAATGATATAAGCAAAATGGTTGTTTTCTGTGGGAAAAATAAGCTAAAGCTAAAAGTTATTTTCCCCTGTGCCCAAACAACCATTAAAATCAAGTGAATTGATTAAAAGTGAAAACAGAATAGAAACAAATAATATGAAATGGAAAAAACAATAAAACCTATTTAAATATTTATAGGATATAAAATGAAATAATAAACACCATACCGATTAATATTTTAGAATAAATCCACGCGCACATGGCACCCATATCGTAAAGATTAAGGTTAATAAAACAGTTAAGAAATCACAGTAATTGATACCATAGGATGCAGTTAATACATATTGAAATAAATGTTAAATAACTTTTAATATAATATAAAATAATATAAATAGAAAGTAATTACATAATTAAAATGCACTATTAAATTAATTAAAAACCGTTAAACAATATCGTCAAAATTTAGCTAAAAATTCCCCCTGGTGTAGTAAATTATAACTGAAATGTAGCTGGAATAAGTAAATCTAGAACTTATCGAAAAAAAAAACACAAATTGTGGTGCTGCCATCTAGTATTACTTTTATGATTTAATTGTCAAAAGACTTGCTTCAGTTGTAAGCAATTGAATGTAACAATTGTTTTATTAACAGCAAAACCAAACATATATATAGATAATTATAAACTGAATATAAACCACACAATGTATTTAAAAAAAAAAACTATTGTTAATAAAATTTAAAAAGCATACAAAATATTCTATTAGCAAATTTATTTAAACTACACTAAGAATTTAAATAATTCTAGAACATCGATAATATATAGCATATAGCTATATGCTATAAAACAAAATAAATTCATTAATAATTAATATAAATAATTATTAAAAATATAAAAATCTTTAATAAAAACTATTATATATAAGATAATTATAAAATGAACAGGAAATAAAAAACATATGGTAGTATAAAGAAGGTGAACTGATACTTAAATTCCAATTACCTAAAAAGCACAAATATAGTGTGTGGATTATTTTATACATCCATAAAAATCCTAAAAGTATGAATGTGGGACATTCAAAAACAATAAACCGATAATAAATTATATAACACTAAGTGAAAATAAATAAATATTAAAATATTAATAAGAATAGAGGAATAATAATAAATATAATTACCCAATTTTAATCCATACAGTATAACTTTATTTATATTAAATATACTTATATGTATATTAATCACTATAAAAATGGCATACTATTAGTAATTAATATGATATTGTCCTTATTAAATTAAAATTTATAACAAATGATTGTAAATAAGATTAAACAATAATAAAGCTAATAATTAATGAAATTCACCAATTACATATAAAATATCAAATCAACATCCTTATAAAATACTTATCAAAAATATAGTAATAATACAATAGCCCCATTTTTTTATATATATATATATAAATTAACCATTGCGTATTATCCAGACAACACCACCCTCCTCCGTACTCTAACATCTACCCACCCATCCAACCTATAATAATTTTTTTATGTTATTTTACAATTTTTATTTTTTTATAGAGATTTTTTTTATTTTATAATTTTTTTTGTAATTTTGTTTACGCATGTGTTAATTTGTTTTAAAAGATCGTGTAAGAAAAATACTAATTGTATATTAATGAATATATGAATTTTTTTGGAAAACCATGATTTAATGCATCATAAATAAGTTTTTTAATATTATTGTTAATTAGAGGAGAAGAACATAAACATTTTATTCTATATAAATGATTAAGTATTATATTTCGAAATACAGAATGATGTAGACAAGATTTAAAATTTGTAAATGTATTAACTTTGAATTTAAATTCTTTACGTTTGTCATATAAATCTGTGATTGTTTTGTTGTCTTTTATTGTAATTTTAAGATCTAAGAAGTTAATTGTATTGTTACATAAAAGGTTTTCCGTTAATTCCAAATTAGTGGGATAATCTACTGGAAATGGAGTAATTGCAGAATGATCAGTATCAATTAAAATTATGTCATCAATATAACGATATAAATGTAGATTATTATTAGAAAAATTACGTTCATAATGATATAAGTATAAGTCTGAGAGTAAACTGGATGTACAACCGCCTTGTGGTATACCGACATGCTGTAAATATAAAGTGTTATCTTGCAAGATATAATTATTATAGATAATGAAGTTAGTTAAAGATTTAAAATATGCAATATCAATATTAGATGGTAATTCCAGTTTTTTATAATACTTTTTAAATAATGCATTTATAATTTTATGTAAATCTAATAGGTCTATATTATTAAAAAGATCTTTGAAGTCATATGTTGTTATATTATATACACAATGAAGATTTTTTAAAATATTGACAAGTTGATAGCTATTTTTTATACAATGTGTATTATCATTGTTTGTAGTAAGTACATATAATTGATTAAGAATTTTTAAGAGAAGTTTATTGGCTTTATTATTATATGTATTGCAACCAATAGTTACAGTCCTAAATTTAATTGGAGTTTTATGAAATTTGGGAATAAGAACTAAATATGAATAATTAAAGTTAGTAGATAAAATATTTAATAGTTTATAATAACTTCGAATTTTACGATTATTAACAATTACATTTTCATTAGTTTTTTAAATAACTTATTAGAAGAAATACAATTTGTAAGAAGTTGGTGATAATAAGATTTACAAATAATAGCATAATTATTAGGAGATTTGTCTACATATGTAATAACGTTGTTTTTTTGTAATTTAGTAATTTGTAGGAAAATATACTGTGTATTAATAGAAACCAAATCAGCCATATTATTTTTAAAGCCATAGTTAATTTTTCAATTACTAATATTTTCCACTGATTAAAATATTCAATAGGCTTATTATAAGAGATAGAAATTTTATAAATAAAAATATCAATATCATGTGTAAACGGTTTGATAATAGATTTAACATTAAATTTAGATGGAAGTCTATATTTAGTAACATAACCCATTAGTTGTTTCAATTTAAAATCATTAACAATATCAAGATTTCCAGTGATTATATGTCCATGATCATTGTATATGTATTTTTTTAGAGTGGGGTCATTGCATTTACACGGAAAATTACTTGCAGCAGATGTATTTTTTGAAAATGTATTGTAGTTAAAAATCTTTCTACCAATTGTATTAGGATATTTAAAGGTTTTTGAGATATGAAGATTATTAATAGGAAAAAAACAATTTTTATCATTAATTATAGAATTGATATTAATTTTATTAAATATGTGATTTGAAAAAGTAATTAACATTTGAGTATTCATGTTTTGAATTTTATGTTTTTTCTGTAAATTAATATTTAAAAGATTAACCCTAGACATAATGAGGTCAAAATAAATATCTGAGAAATGTTTAGAGAAAGATTTACTTAGAAATACATTTAAATGTTGTACAATCTGTTTCTTTTTAATAGCAAAGATGTGTTTTCGAATTAACAACCAGTTATAATTCTCTAAATATATTCTTTGAAGATCATTTATATGTTTAGTGATAGATTTTTTGGAAACTTCAACTGATGATGAACCCTTTCCTCGTTTATTACGTGTTGTTTTACTATTTAAATTATGATTAAGAGTAGGATAAATTGGAGAATAATCAATATTGTTATTTATAGATGTGAAGACTTTGACAGGTCTGTTAAATACTTCACTGTTAAGTCCATAAGGATAAATTGTGTTGTAATATTTCATAAATGATGATTCCATATAAAGACGTTCTGATTTATTTTTTAGAATTTGAAGAATTTCAATTGTCGTATTTTTAAATTGATGTATATGAAAATGTTGAATTTCAGCTGTAGATTGTATATTTTTTGCTTTGTTATTATTAGAGTCTGAACGATGATGATTGATACGTTTATGAATTGGACCTGATGTTTCACCAATATATTTCATATTACATAAGTTGCACTTTATACTATAAATCACATTAAATGCTTTACAAAAGCTTGAATAATTAGGATCTGAGATAATTTGTGTCTGAGAAGCGTATGGACATGTCTTGCACCGAGCATCATAACACTTACGAAAAAATAAAGGACGAGGGGGAGAGTATAAATGGTTGCTGGATGACGATCCAGGAACAACACAATTATTGTTCCTGTACCGGGCACTACACTGCATAGATGCTAAGTGTATCTTGCCAGGATCGAGATGTTTACTAAGAACTGCCATATAAAAATAATGTTTGGAAAATGCAATAAATGCCATAAAAAAAAGAAAATTTAATAATATAAAAATTAATTATTTAATTAAATTAGTCTTGAATAAATAATAAATCTTGAGTAAGAATAATATATACAATATTTACAATAATAGAAGCAGAACATAAAAACAATCTTCAAATTTACCATAACCAAATAATGATAACCCTTATTTCGTAGGCTAAAAAAGCAAGATACCACTGGACCCATTGATAACAAGTAAGGCAAAAAAAGATCCGCATCTAACATCAAATCCCAGAACAACATTAACCTTGCAAAGACATCCAAAACGCATTCCCAATTAATTTCTCAGATCAAAGTAATATGAATTTAAACTTCTAAAGCATATTAACATTAAATCTATGAACAGAAATAATTTTTACTACCATATTGATGTAAAGATATAAAATGATCTCTCTTCAGAATTATGTAAAGCTATAGCATAAATAGAGAATATATAGAGAGAATATATAGGATAATATCGTATACTAACCACAAGAAAATACAGATAAAATCATAACTAGAAAATTAAATAACATTAAATAAAGCAATGCAATGATAGGAATGAAAAAATTAATGGAATCCTAAAAAAGGTATCAGATAACTACATAGTAGAAATCATATTGATAATACACATAGACAGTGCGCTATTGCAGCAATTATCTAAGCGTATAATATTTAAAAGATTTCTAAATCATTTAGCGACCTGGGAATATATATGAATATATATAAGATACCAAAAGGAAAAAATACTTCAAAATGAATTATTGACATTCAAAATGAAAAGATATTTAAAAACATCGTAAAAAGCATACATTCATAATTACTTGCGCAATCATAGTAATTTGAATGCTAATATATAACCAATAATTAAACATAACCTACCACCATCAAAAACCGTAATATTATGAATTAAAGCTGTAAGTATATATATAAAAAATAAAAAAAAAAGATTAAATTATTTATAAGAATTATTATGGAAGAAAAATAAGAAAGTGGACACCGACAAATAATGGAAATGCTTATACATTGAATTACGTTTTCAAGGGCACAGAATTTAATGATATAAGCAAAATGGTTGTTTTCTGTGGGAAAAATAAGCTAAAGCTAAAAGTTATTTTCCCCTGTGCCCAAACAACCATTAAAATCAAGTGAATTGATTAAAAGTGAAAACAGAATAGAAACAAATAGTATGAAATGGAAAAAACAATAAAACCTATTTAAATATTTATAGGATATAAAATGAAATAATAAACACCATACCGATTAATATTTTAGAATAAATCCACGCGCACATGGCACCCATATCGTAAAGATTAAGGTTAATAAAACAGTTAAGAAATCACAGTAATTTATACCATAGGATGCAGTTAATACATATTGAAATAAATGTTAAATAACTTTTAATATAATATAAAATAATATAAATAGAAAGTAATTACATAATTAAAATGCACTATTAAATTAATTAAAAACCGTTAAACAATATCGTCAAAATTTAGCTAAAAATTCCCCCTGGTGTAGTAAATTATAACTGAAATGTTGCTGGAATAAGTAAATCTAGAACTTATCGAAAAAAAAACACAAATTGTGGTGCTGCCATCTAGTATTACTTTTATGATTTAATTGTCAAAAGACTTGCTTCAGTTGTAAGCAATTGAATGTAACAATTGTTTTATTAACAGCAAAACCAAACATATATATAGATAATTATAAACTGAATATAAACCACACAATGTATTTAAAAAAAAAACTATTGTTAATAAAATTTAAAAAGCATACAAAATATTCTATTAGCAAATTTATTTAAACTACACTAAGAATTTAAATAATTCTAGAACATCGGTAATATATAGCATATAGCTATATGCTATAAAACAAAATAAATTCATTAATAATTAATATAAATAATTATTAAAAATATAAAAATCTTTAATAAAAACTATTATATATAAGATAATTATAAAATGAACAGGAAATAAAAAACATATGGTAGTATAAAGAAGGTGAACTGATACTTAAATTCCAATTACCTAAAAAGCACAAATATAGTGTGTGGATTATTTTATACATCCATAAAAATCCTAAAAGTATGAATGTGGGACATTCAAAAACAATAAACCGATAATAAATTATATAACACTAAGTGAAAATAAATAAATATTAAAATATTAATAAGAATAGAGGAATAATAATAAATATAATTACCCAATTTTAATCCATACAGTATAACTTTATTTATATTAAATATACTTATATGTATATTAATCACTATAAAAATGGCATACTATTAGTAATTAATATGATATTGTCCTTATTAAATTAAAATTTATAACAAATGATTGTAAATAAGATTAAACAATAATAAAGCTAATAATTAATGAAATTCACCAATTACATATAAAATATCAAATCAACATCCTTATAAAATACTTATCAAAAATATAGTAATAATACAATAGCCCCATTTTTTTATATATATATATAAATTAACCATTGCGTATTATCCAAACAACACCACCCACCTCCGTACTCTAACATCTACCCACCCATCCAAACTATAATAATTTTTTTATGTTATTTTACAATTTTTATTTTTTTTATAGAGATTTTTTTCATTTTATAATTTTTTTGTAATTTTGTTTACGCATGTGTTAATTTGTTTTAAAAGATCATGTAAGAAAAATACTAATTGTATATTAATGAATATATGAATTTTTTTGGAAAACCATGATTTAATGCATCATACATAAGTTTTTTATTATTGTTAATTAGAGGAGAAGAACATAAACATTTTATTCTATATAAATGATTAAGTATTATATTTCGAAATACAGAATGATGTAGACAAGATTTAAAATTTGTAAATGTATTAACTTTGAATTTAAATTCTTTACGTTTGTCATATAAATCTGTGATTGTTTTGTTGTCTTTTATTGTAATTTTAAGATCTAAGAAGTTAATTGTATTGTTAGATAAAAGGTTTTCCGTTAATTCCAAATTAGTGGGATAATCTACTGGAAATGGAGTAATTGCAGAATGATCAGTATCAATTAAAATTATGTCATCAATATAACGATATAAATGTAGATTATTATTAGAAAAATTACGTTCATAATGATATAAGTATAAGTCTGAGAGTAAACTGGATGTACAACCGCCTTGTGGTATACCGACATGCTGTGAATATAAAGTGTTATCTTGCAAGATATAATTATTATAGATAATGAAGTTAGTTAAAGATTTAAAATATGCAATATCAATATTAGATGGTAATTCCAGTTTTTTATAATACTTTTTAAATAATGCATTTATAATTTTATGTAAATCTAATAGGTCTATATTATTAAAAAGATCTTTGAAGTCATATGTTGTTTTATTATATACACAATGAAGATTTTTTAAAATATTGACAAGTTGATAGCTATTTTTTATACAATGTGTATTATCATTGTTTGTAGTAAGTACATATAATTGATTAAGAATTTTTAAGAGAAGTTTATTGGCTTTATTATTATATGTATTGCAACCAATAGTTACAGTCCTAAATTTAATTGGAGTTTTATGAAATTTGGGAATAAGAACTAAATATGAATAATTAAAGTTAGTAGATAAAATATTTAATAGTTTATAATAACTTCGAATTTTACGATTATTAACAATTACATTTTCATTAGTTTTTTAAATAACTTATTAGAAGAAATACAATTTGTAAGAAGTTGGTGATAATAAGATTTACAAATAATAGCATAATTATTAGGAGATTTGTCTACATATGTAATAACGTAGTTTTTTTGTAATTTAGTAATTTGTAGGAAAATATACTGTGTATTAATAGAAACCAAATCAGCCATATTATTTTTAAAGCCATAGTTAATTTTTCAATTACTAATATTTTCCACTGATTAAAATATTCAATAGGCTTATTATAAGAGATAGAAATTTTAGAAATAAAAATATCAATATCATGTGTAAACTGTTTGATAATAGATTTAACATTAAATTTAGATGGAAGTCTATATTTAGTAACATAACCCATTAGTTGTTTCAATTTAAAATCATTAACAATATCAAGATTTCCAGTGATTATATGTCCATGATCATTGTATATGTATTTTTTTAGAGTGGGGTCATTGCATTTACACGGAAAATTACTTGCAGCAGATGTATTTTTTGAAAATGTATTGTAGTTAAAAATCTTTCTACCAATTGTATTAGGATATTTAAAGGTTTTTGAGATATGAAGATTATTAATAGGAAAAAAACAATTTTTATCATTAATTATAGAATTGATATTAATTTTATTAAATATGTGATTTGAAAAAGTAATTAACATTTGAGTATTCATGTTTTGAATTTTATGTTTTTTCTGTAAATTAATATTTAAAAGATTAACCCTAGACATAATGAGGTCAAAATAAATATCTGAGAAATGTTTAGAGAAAGATTTACTTAGAAATACATTTAAATGTTGTACAATCTGTTTCTTTTTAATAGCAAAGATGTGTTTTCGAATTAACAACCAGTTATAATTCTCTAAATATATTCTTTGAAGATCATTTATATGTTTAGTGATAGATTTTTTGGAAACTTCAACTGATGATGAACCCTTTCCTCGTTTATTACGTGTTGTTTTACTATTTAAATTATGATTAAGAGTAGGATAAATTGGAGAATAATCAATATTGTTATTTATAGATGTGAAGACTTTGACAGGTCTGTTAAATACTTCACTGTTAAGTCCATAAGGATAAATTGTGTTGTAATATTTCATAAATGATGATTCCATATAAAGACGTTCTGATTTATTTTTTAGAATTTGAAGAATTTCAATTGTCGTATTTTTAAATTGATGTATATGAAAATGTTGAATTTCAGCTGTAGATTGTATATTTTTTGCTTTGTTATTATTAGAGTCTGAACGATGATGATTGATACGTTTATGAATTGGACCTGATGTTTCACCAATATATTTCATATTACATAAGTTGCACTTTATACTATAAATCACATTAAATGCTTTACAAAAGCTTGAATAATTAGGATCTGAGATAATTTGTGTCTGAGAAGCGTATGGACATGTCTTGCACCGAGCATCATAACACTTACGAAAAAATAAAGGACGAGGGGGAGAGTATAAATGGTTGCTGGATGACGATCCAGGAACAACCCAATTATTGTTCCTGTACCGGGCACTACACTGCATAGATGCTAAGTGTATCTTGCCAGGATCGAGATGTTTACTAAGAACTGCCATATAAAAATAATGTTTGGAAAATGCAATAAATGCCATAAAAAAAGAAAATTTAATAATATAAAAATTAATTATTTAATTAAATTAGTCTTGAATAAATAATAAATCTTGAGTAAGAATAATATATACAATATTTACAATAATAGAAGCAGAACATAAAAACAATCTTCAAATTTACCATAACCAAATAATGATAACCCTTATTTCGTAGACTAAAAAAGCAAGATACCACTGGACCCATTGATAACAAGTAAGGCAAAAAAAGATCCGCATCTAACATCAAATCCCAGAACAACATTAACCTTGCAAAGACATCCAAAACGCATTCCCAATTAATTTCTCAGATCAAAGTAATATGAATTTAAACTTCTAAAGCATATTAACATTAAATCTATGAACAGAAATAATTTTTACTACCATATTGATGTAAAGATATAAAATGATCTCTCTTCAGAATTATGTAAAGCTATAGCATAAATAGAGAATATATAGAGAGAATATATAGGATAATATCGTATACTAACCACAAGAAAATACAGATAAAATCATAACTAGAAAATTAAATAACATTAAATAAAGCAATGCAATGATAGGAATGAAAAAATTAATGGAATCCTAAAAAAGGTATCAGATAACTACATAGTAGAAATCATATTGATAATACACATAGACAGTGCGCTATTGCAGCAATTATCTAAGCGTATAATATTTAAAAGATTTCTAAATCATTTAGCGACCTGGGAATATATATGAATATATATAAGATACCAAAAGGAAAAAATACTTCAAAATGAATTATTGACATTCAAAATGAAAAGATATTTAAAAACATCGTAAAAAGCATACATTCATAATTACTTGCGCAATCATAGTAATTTGAATGCTAATATATAACCAATAATTAAACATAACCTACCACCATCAAAAACCGTAATATTATGAATTAAAGCTGTAAGTATATATATAAAAAATAAAAATAAAGATTAAATTATTTATAAGAATTATTATGGAAGAAAAATAAGAAAGTGGACACCGACAAATAATGGAAATGCTTATACATTGAATTACGTTTTCAAGGGCACAGAATTTAATGATATAAGCAAAATGGTTGTTTTCTGTGGGAAAAATAAGCTAAAGCTAAAAGTTATTTTCCCCTGTGCCCAAACAACCATTAAAATCAAGTGAATTGATTAAAAGTGAAAACAGAATAGAAACAAATAATATGAAATGGAAAAAACAATAAAACCTATTTAAATATTTATAGGATATAAAATGAAATAATAAACACCATACCGATTAATATTTTAGAATAAATCCACGCGCACATGGCACCCATATCGTAAAGATTAAGGTTAATAAAACAGTTAAGAAATCACAGTAATTGATACCATAGGATGCAGTTAATACATATTGAAATAAATGTTAAATAACTTTTAATATAATATAAAATAACATAAATAGAAAGTAATTACATAATTAAAATGCACTATTAAATTAATTAAAAACCGTTAAACAATATCGTCAAAATTTAGCTAAAAATTCCCCCTGGTGTAGTAAATTATAACTGAAATGTTGCTGGAATAAGTAAATCTAGAACTTATCGAAAAAAAAACACAAATTGTGGTGCTGCCATCTAGTATTACTTTTATGATTTAATTGTCAAAAGACTTGCTTCAGTTGTAAGCAATTGAATGTAACAATTGTTTTATTAACAGCAAAACCAAACATATATATAGATAATTATAAACTGAATATAAACCAATGTATTTTAAAAAAAAACTATTGTTAATAAAATTTAAAAAGCATACAAAATATTCTATTAGCAAATTTATTTAAACTACACTAAGAATTTAAATAATTCTAGAACATCGGTAATATATAGCATATAGCTATATGCTATAAAACAAAATAAATTCATTAATAATTAATATAAATAATTATTAAAAATATAAAAATCTTTAATAAAAACTATTATATATAAGATAATTATAAAATGAACAGGAAATAAAAAACATATGGTAGTATAAAGAAGGTGAACTGATACTTAAATTCCAATTACCTAAAAAGCACAAATATAGTGTGTGGATTATTTTATACATCCATAAAAATCCTAAAAGTATGAATGTGGGACATTCAAAAACAATAAACCGATAATAAATTATATAACACTAAGTGAAAATAAATAAATATTAAAATATTAATAAGAATAGAGGAATAATAATAAATATAATTACCCAATTTTAATCCATACAGTATAACTTTATTTATATTAAATATACTTATATGTATATTAATCACTATAAAAATGGCATACTATTAGTAATTAATATGATATTGTCCTTATTAAATTAAAATTTATAACAAATGATTGTAAATAAGATTAAACAATAATAAAGCTAATAATTAATGAAATTCACCAATTACATATAAAATATCAAATCAACATCCTTATAAAATACTTATCAAAAATATAGTAATAATACAATAGCCCCATTTTTTTATATATATATATAAATTAACCATTGCGTATTATCCAAACAACACCACCCTCCTCCGTACTCTAACATCTACCCACCCATCCAAACTATAATAATTTTTTTATGTTATTTTACAATTTTTATTTTTTTATAGAGATTTTTTTCATTTTATAATTTTTTTGTAATTTTGTTTACGCATGTGTTAATTTGTTTTAAAAGATCATGTAAGAAAAATACTAATTGTATATTAATGAATATATGAATTTTTTTGGAAAACCATGATTTAATGCATCATACATAAGTTTTTTATTATTGTTAATTAGAGGAGAAGAACATAAACATTTTATTCTATATAAATGATTAAGTATTATATTTCGAAATACAGAATGATGTAGACAAGATTTAAAATTTGTAAATGTATTAACTTTGAATTTAAATTCTTTACGTTTGTCATATAAATCTGTGATTGTTTTGTTGTCTTTTATTGTAATTTTAAGATCTAAGAAGTTAATTGTATTGTTAGATAAAAGGTTTTCCGTTAATTCCAAATTAGTGGGATAATCTACTGGAAATGGAGTAATTGCAGAATGATCAGTATCAATTAAAATTATGTCATCAATATAACGATATAAATGTAGATTATTATTAGAAAAATTACGTTCATAATGATATAAGTATAAGTCTGAGAGTAAACTGGATGTACAACCGCCTTGTGGTATACCGACATGCTGTGAATATAAAGTGTTATCTTGCAAGATATAATTATTATAGATAATGAAGTTAGTTAAAGATTTAAAATATGCAATATCAATATTAGATGGTAATTCCAGTTTTTTATAATACTTTTTAAATAATGCATTTATAATTTTATGTAAATCTAATAGGTCTATATTATTAAAAAGATCTTTGAAGTCATATGTTGTTTTATTATATACACAATGAAGATTTTTTAAAATATTGACAAGTTGATAGCTATTTTTTATACAATGTGTATTATCATTGTTTGTAGTAAGTACATATAATTGATTAAGAATTTTTAAGAGAAGTTTATTGGCTTTATTATTATATGTATTGCAACCAATAGTTACAGTCCTAAATTTAATTGGAGTTTTATGAAATTTGGGAATAAGAACTAAATATGAATAATTAAAGTTAGTAGATAAAATATTTAATAGTTTATAATAACTTCGAATTTTACGATTATTAACAATTACATTTTCATTAGTTTTTTAAATAACTTATTAGAAGAAATACAATTTGTAAGAAGTTGGTGATAATAAGATTTACAAATAATAGCATAATTATTAGGAGATTTGTCTACATATGTAATAACGTAGTTTTTTTGTAATTTAGTAATTTGTAGGAAAATATACTGTGTATTAATAGAAACCAAATCAGCCATATTATTTTTAAAGCCATAGTTAATTTTTCAATTACTAATATTTTCCACTGATTAAAATATTCAATAGGCTTATTATAAGAGATAGAAATTTTATAAATAAAAATATCAATATCATGTGTAAACTGTTTGATAATAGATTTAACATTAAATTTAGATGGAAGTCTATATTTAGTAACATAACCCATTAGTTGTTTCAATTTAAAATCATTAACAATATCAAGATTTCCAGTGATTATATGTCCATGATCATTGTATATGTATTTTTTTAGAGTGGGGTCATTGCATTTACACGGAAAATTACTTGCAGCAGATGTATTTTTTGAAAATGTATTGTAGTTAAAAATCTTTCTACCAATTGTATTAGGATATTTAAAGGTTTTTGAGATATGAAGATTATTAATAGGAAAAAAACAATTTTTATCATTAATTATAGAATTGATATTAATTTTATTAAATATGTGATTTGAAAAAGTAATTAACATTTGAGTATTCATGTTTTGAATTTTATGTTTTTTCTGTAAATTAATATTTAAAAGATTAACCCTAGACATAATGAGGTCAAAATAAATATCTGAGAAATGTTTAGAGAAAGATTTACTTAGAAATACATTTAAATGTTGTACAATCTGTTTCTTTTTAATAGCAAAGATGTGTTTTCGAATTAACAACCAGTTATAATTCTCTAAATATATTCTTTGAAGATCATTTATATGTTTAGTGATAGATTTTTTGGAAACTTCAACTGATGATGAACCCTTTCCTCGTTTATTACGTGTTGTTTTACTATTTAAACTATGATTAAGAGTAGGATAAATTGGAGAATAATCAATATTGTTATTTATAGATGTGAAGACTTTGACAGGTCTGTTAAATACTTCACTGTTAAGTCCATAAGGATAAATTGTGTTGTAATATTTCATAAATGATGATTCCATATAAAGACGTTCTGATTTATTTTTTAGAATTTGAAGAATTTCAATTGTCGTATTTTTAAATTGATGTATATGAAAATGTTGAATTTCAGCTGTAGATTGTATATTTTTTGCTTTGTTATTATTAGAGTCTGAACGATGATGATTGATACGTTTATGAATTGGACCTGATGTTTCACCAATATATTTCATATTACATAAGTTGCACTTTATACTATAAATCACATTAAATGCTTTACAAAAGCTTGAATAATTAGGATCTGAGATAATTTGTGTCTGAGAAGCGTATGGACATGTCTTGCACCGAGCATCATAACACTTACGAAAAAATAAAGGACGAGGGGGAGAGTATAAATGGTTGCTGGATGACGATCCAGGAACAACCCAATTATTGTTCCTGTACCGGGCACTACACTGCATAGATGCTAAGTGTATCTTGCCAGGATCGAGATGTTTACTAAGAACTGCCATATAAAAATAATGTTTGGAAAATGCAATAAATGCCATAAAAAAAAGAAAATTTAATAATATAAAAATTAATTATTTAATTAAATTAGTCTTGAATAAATAATAAATCTTGAGTAAGAATAATATATACAATATTTACAATAATAGAAGCAGAACATAAAAACAATCTTCAAATTTACCATAACCAAATAATGATAACCCTTATTTCGTAGACTAAAAAAGCAAGATACCACTGGACCCATTGATAACAAGTAAGGCAAAAAAAGATCCGCATCTAACATCAAATCCCAGAACAACATTAACCTTGCAAAGACATCCAAAACGCATTCCCAATTAATTTCTCAGATCAAAGTAATATGAATTTAAACTTCTAAAGCATATTAACATTAAATCTATGAACAGAAATAATTTTTACTACCATATTGATGTAAAGATATAAAATGATCTCTCTTCAGAATTATGTAAAGCTATAGCATAAATAGAGAATATATAGAGAGAATATATAGGATAATATCGTATACTAACCACAAGAAAATACAGATAAAATCATAACTAGAAAATTAAATAACATTAAATAAAGCAATGCAATGATAGGAATGAAAAAATTAATGGAATCCTAAAAAAGGTATCAGATAACTACATAGTAGAAATCATATTGATAATACACATAGACAGTGCGCTATTGCAGCAATTATCAAAGCGTATAATATTTAAAAGATTTCTAAATCATTTAGCGACCTGGGAATATATATGAATATATATAAGATACCAAAAGGAAAAAATACTTCAAAATGAATTATTGACATTCAAAATGAAAAGATATTTAAAAACATCGTAAAAAGCATACATTCATAATTACTTGCGCAATCATAGTAATTTGATTGCTAATATATAACCAATAATTAAACATAACCTACCACCATCAAAAACCGTAATATTATGAATTAAAGCTGTAAGTATATATATATATAAAAAAAAAAAAGATTAAATTATTTATAAGAATTATTATGGAAGAAAAATAAGAAAGTGGACACCGACAAATAATGGAAATGCTTATATATTGAATTACGTTTTCAAGGGCACACAATTCAATGATATAAGCAAAATGGTTGTTTTCTGTGGGAAAAATAAGCTAAAGCTAAAAGTTATTTTCCCCTGTGCCCAAATAACCATTAAAATCAAGTGAATTGATTAAAAGTGAAAACAGAATAGAAACAAATAATATGAAATGGAAAAAACAATAAAACCTATTTAAATATTTATAGGATATAAAATGAAATAATAAACACCATAGCGATTAATATTTTAGAATTAATATTGTAGTTAAAAATCTTTCTACCAATTGTATTAGGATATTTAAAGGTTTTTGAGATATGAAGATTATTAATAGGAAAAAAACAATTTTTATCATTAATTATAGAATTGATATTAATTTTATTAAATATGTGATTTGAAAAAGTAATTAACATTTGAGTATTCATGTTTTGAATTTTATGTTTTTTCTGTAAATTAATATTTAAAAGATTAACCCTAGACATAATGAGGTCAAAATAAATATCTGAGAAATGTTTAGAGAAAGATTTACTTAGAAGTACATTTAAATGTTGTACAATGTGTTTCTTTTTAATAGCAAAGATGTGTTTTCGAATTAACAACCAGTTATAATTCTCTAAATATATTCTTTGAAGATCATTTATATGTTTAGTGATAGATTTTTTAGAAACTTCAACTGATGATGAACCCTTTCCTCGTTTATTACGTGTTGTTTTACTATTTAAATTATGATTAAGAGTAGGATAAATTGGAGAATAATCAATATTGTTATTTATAGATGTGAAGACTTTGACAGGTCTGTTAAATACTTCACTGTTAAGTCCATAAGGATAAATTGTGTTGTAATATTTCATAAATGATGATTCCATATAAAGACGTTCTGATTTATTTTTTAGAATTTGAAGAATTTCAATTGTCGTATTTTTAAATTGATGTATATGAAAATGTTGAATTTCAGCTGTAGATTGTATATTTTTTGCTTTGTTATTATTAGAGTCTGAACGATGATGATTGATACGTTTATGAATTGGACCTGATGTTTCACCAATATATTTCATATTACATAAGTTGCACTTTATACTATAAATCACATTAAATGCTTTACAAAAGCTTGAATAATTAGGATCTGAGATAATTTGTGTCTGAGAAGCGTATGGACATGTCTTGCACCGAGCATCATAACACTTACGAAAAAATAAAGGACGAGGGGGAGAGTATAAATGGTTGCTGGATGACGATCCAGGAACAACCCAATTATTGTTCCTGTACCGGGCACTACACTGCATAGATGCTAAGTGTATCTTGCCAGGATCGAGATGTTTACTAAGAACTGCCATATAAAAATAATGTTTGGAAAATGCAATAAATGCCATAAAAAAAAGAAAATTTAATAATATAAAAATTAATTATTTAATTAAATTAG
>CAWVRF010000472.1:42500-45000 GCA_963932465.1 Maratus speciosus
GGATGTACAACCGCCTTGTGGTATACCGACATGCTGTAAATATAAAGTGTTATCTTGCAAGATATAATTATTATAGATAATGAAGTTAGTTAAAGATTTAAAATATGCAATATCAATATTAGATGGTAATTCCAGTTTTTTATAATACTTTTTAAATAATGCATTTATAATTTTATGTAAATCTAATAGGTCTATATTATTAAAAAGATCTTTGAAGTCATATGTTGTTATATTATATACACAATGAAGATTTTTTAAAATATTGACAAGTTGATAGCTATTTTTTATACAATGTGTATTATCATTGTTTGTAGTAAGTACATATAATTGATTAAGAATTTTTAAGAGAAGTTTATTGGCTTTATTATTATATGTATTGCAACCAATAGTTACAGTCCTAAATTTAATTGGAGTTTTATGAAATTTGGGAATAAGAACTAAATATGGATAATTAAAGTTAGTAGATAAAATATTTAATAGTTTATAATAACTTCGAATTTTACGATTATTTACAATTACATTTTCATTAGTTTTTTTAAATGACTTATTAGAAGAAATACAATTTGTAAGAAGTTGGTGATAATAAGATTTACAAATAATAGCATAATTATTAGAAGATTTGTCTACATATGTAATAACGTAGTTTTTTTGTAATTTAGTAATTTGTTGGAAAATATGCTGTGTATTAATAGAAACCAAATCAGCCATATTATTTTTTAAAGCCATAGTTAATTTTTCAATTACTAATATCTTCCACTGATTAAAATATTCAATAGGCTTATTATAAGAGATAGAAATTTTATAAATAAAAATATCAATATCATGTGTAAACTGTTTGATAATAGATTTAACATTAAATTTAGATGGAAGTCTATATTTAGTACCATAACCCATTAGTTGTTTCAATTTAAAATCATTAACAATATCAAGATTTCCAGTGATTATATGTCCATGATCATTGTTTATGTATTTTTTTAGAGTGGGGTCATTGCAATTACACGGAAAATTACTTGCAGCAGATGTATTTTTTGAAAATGTATTGTAGTTAAAAATCTTTCTACCAATTGTATTAGGATATTTAAAGGTTTTTGAGATATGAAGATTATTAATAGGAAAAAAACAATTTTTATCATTAATTATAGAATTGATATTAATTTTATTAAATATGTGATTTGAAAAAGTAATTAACATTTGAGTATTCATGTTTTGAATTTTATGTTTTTTTTGTAAATTAATATTTAAAAGATTAACCCTAGACATAATGAGGTCAAAATAAATATCTGAGAAATGTTTAGAGAAAGATTTACTTAGTATATATATATATATATATATATATATATATATATATATATATATATATATATATATATATATATATATATATATACACATATATATATATATATATATGTGTGTGTATACACATATATATATGTATATATATATATATATATATATATATATATATATATATATATATATATATATATATATACACACACACACACATATATATATATATGTATATATATGTGTGTGTGTATATATATATATGTGTATATATATATATATATATATATGTGTGTGTGTGTGTGTGTATATATATATATATATATGTGTGTGTGTGTGTATATATATATATATATATATGTGTGTGTGTGTATATATATATATATGTGTGTGTGTGTGTGTGTATGTATATATATCTAACAAAAACATAGCTGTGAAAAAAGGGAGCCAAGTTCTGTAAAGACAATGGCAAGAAAAGAAATGATATCTAAGTTGGTGCCAAGTTCAAACAAAATTCACTCAAACTTACCTACTGAAGTATTATAGCATTTTTTAAATTGTTTAGAAATAAAAATTATTGATAGCTTATTAATAATAAATCTAGAACTTGGCAAGTTTTTACCTACAAGTCATTTATTTTTATTAATGACATTATTATATCTAAACTTGTTATTTCATGTTTGGAAGCCTTCATTTGAGTGAGCCCCTACCCCTTGAAGGGTGGTGGGATAAAATATATCCCACCTAATTTTAACTGCAAAATGCCACATTGACACTATAATTCAGGACTAAAAAGTTTAATTTTATTAAATACGTGAAAAGAAGCTTTTACCCATTTTGAAATAAATTTGTTTTTAAATTCTGGTGAGATTGAATCATTTCAGCAGGTCACGAATAAAAGCTCTTTGCCCCTGAAGGGTTAAAGGGGTGCAGTCTCTGGAGGGATGACCAAGAACAAGAGTAAAGGTATCTATCTCTTTCTCAGGCCTTTTAGTCTGTTTGCATTGAGGTTTCCGAAGGGTGGGTGCTAGAGTGATAACCAAAGAGGAGCGGGATGTATTTGTGTATTTATTGGTTTATCAAATCTTTAACATGAGTCATTTGTTTATAATAATAACTATATTATTTTTTTTATAATGACATTGTAGTTAATATTAAAATCATCATTTTATTAAGACATGAAATTGATAGGCATAACGTTTATCAAAAA
>CAWVRF010000473.1:0-114892 GCA_963932465.1 Maratus speciosus
ATACTTTTATCAGAAGGCAGGGGGTTGGGGGTGAGAAAGCTATAGCATACGTTTTACGTGTTTTTCGTTTCCTGAAATTCGCTGGATTAAAATTTAATCACTAAAAAATTACTTTTTGCAAATATGTCAGAACGTAGCTTGTTTAGATTTGAAAAAAGCATCTAAAACGTAAAATTTGTTGAGCTTGAATAACTATATCTGTACATTTTATGCCTGTATCATTCTTTTTTCCCCACAAATGTGTCAGAAAGTAACTGATTTAAACATGAAAACAGATTTAAATACAATAGCCACTGTTTACACGAAGAGATTTTTGTATAAACCTTATAATACACATAACTTTAAACTTAACATAATACTTTTGCGTATAATGTTTAATTATAAGATAAAAGAAAAATTGTTTTTCTCAATCACCAAATGTAAACAAAAAATTCGATAAAAGGGATCAAAAGCAAAAAAGGAATGTGTCTTTCCCACGCTTTTCTAATACTATATTCCTGCCAACACCCATAGCTAGAAACGGCGTTCAATTATTTTTTTTCTCCCACTTGTATAAATTGACAATCTTTTTCTTTAGTAATACACATGTTGTCAACAGGCAACCATTTAAAAAAAAAAAAAAAGAAAAGAAAAGAAACGTGTTTCAGTGAATAGTTTGAAGACGGTTTGCCCATTGCTGCACTAATTCTGATCAGTTTGAAAAATATATGCTTATTTCCGTTCGCACTGAGGGAATCAGGTGTACTAACGCATGTGGGGACCGGTTTATGCATCTGGACTTCAGGAGGAAAAAATGTTCCTAATTATCTTGCAATTCGAGAATTGTACCACAAGATAATATAACACAACTGATACGCTTCTGAATAGAAGGTTTTTTTTTTCTTTTTCTTTCTTTCTTTCTTTCTTTCTTTTTTTTTTTTTTTTCATATTTCGTTGCATTGAAGGATTCAAGGCAGTTGAAAGTTGAAACATCTAAAATGTTTTTCTTGCAAATATAGATTTTTTTTTTTTTTTTTTTTTTTTTTACATTAGTTGAAATATACATTTAAAAAAATAAATAAATAGTGAAATGATTAGGGGGGGCTCTAGAGGAAGCTAGGGGGGGGGGGGGGGCTCAGCCCACCTAAGCTTTCACATATTTTACCGTATATATAAAATAACCTATTAAAATTCTGGTCTATTTATTATATTGAAATTATTCTTATCTTAATTCCTTTAATATTAGGAATCAGAAGCTTTTCTCTTTTCTTAAATATTTTAAGCTGTTTCTTTAAGTTTGATTTTTATTTTAAGCAGTTGTGCTACATTCTATTTTTCCTTTTTTTCTGTTGTTTTCTTTATACTTTCGGAGTAGTTTTACAAACATAATATAGCAATCAATGACGCATTTCTTCTATTGCTGAGATATACTTCTTTCTTTTAAAGTGATTAAAAAAGGAACTGGTTACTACAATATATACAGAATGCTTTAACTTGAAATTTAGGGCATTTTTAAGGTTCTAACAAATTAATAGTTCTCAAAAACAAATATATTCCCTCTATTTAACAACACGAAATTTTTAACATATTCTCGGAATCAATTCATAATTAAACGTAAAAGCAGGTAATATTAAAGCATAACTATTGAAGTGTTTTGGAATCGAATAACGTTTTTTCTTTTTTGATAAATGTATTACATATTGGGTAATAAGGGATTGTTGTATCATGGCAACTTTTCTTGGTTGTCGTGGCCGGACATTCAGTTTAAAAAACTAATATTTTACATAATTTTCCGGAAAGGCTTTTTTCTTTTATAGAACAATGGAAAACGCTAGTCAATGTCATAGTTTTTACTGTATTATTTATCGATTTCCCCCTGTACTTCTTCCCTCATGGTTTTTTTCCTAATGCCCCCCCCCCCCAACACACACACACACTGTCTCTCTAATAAAACATTATTTATTTGCATTTTTAAACCTCTCTGTTATATTTAAAGAAATATATATTTTTTTAAATGCAACAATAATTTTGCAACCAGAATCATATTTATTGTTTAATAAAACAGTTATTGCGAAACTAAATTTGGATATTTGAAGTATTTATATATGAACGTATACAAATTATCTCTTTACTGTAGCACAATACTTATATAAAAATTTAATGAATGTGAGCGATTTAAGAACAAATAAAAATATATTATTGATTATAAAAAAAACTCATTTGCTTTTGCATTTTCGCACCTAATTTTTAGATTACACTTCACTTTTTTACGGAAATACATGTATAATATATTTTTTCAAATGTATCTTGCTGCACATTTCAGCATAGTAAAAGTGCAAAATGTTACTAAAACAAATTTCAACCGAATGACATATGATGATAAGTAGAAGTATGAAAGTGAAAGGATATAAATGTGATAGTTTTTATAAAGTTTCCATACAAATTTCCCCGAGAATAATAAAAATAATTGTTCTTCTTTCTCTAGAATAATGTTCGCGAAGCGTCGCGTCGTGCCGCTTTGAATTCGACCGCAGATTACAGAAGATCGTCGAGGATTATCCCTTTTCTGCTGATATCCTACAAAAAACTGGCTAAACAAGAAAGCAATAAGAAATGCCTTTTCAAATACCATACTATTTGACATGACTTTTCACATCTGTGGGAAATTACTACTCACTCCCGCTATAATTAGCAAAGAAAGATAAAAAAAACCGGAAGCAAGTATTGAGAAAAGATAGTTTAAAAATGCGAAGTGCTGTCTACTACATAATGTATATAAAGAAAAATAAGAATTATAAACTTTCTCTCAATTTTATTCCTTTAAATGTTTTTTCCCTTTTTATTTCAGTGTACATTATGATATTATAATTTTAAACATCGTACTCATATTTTATTTCAAACGAGTTAGAATGCGTAAAAAAGGAAAAAAGGGAGATGTTGATGTTGATTAAAAAGACTACGCTAATAAATAAAGTGTCCAAGTACAATATGTTATATAAATGTTAGAAATACATAAATAAGCAAAAATTCAAAATTCTGATTCTTCTTTTTATTATATACATTTCTATCATAATTTTATTTTTATAAATAACACGGGGAATGCACTATTGTAAATCTATTTCAATATATTTTAATATTTTAATAATATACAACACTAATGCATTTCCTTCCGCTTAGTCTAAAAGAAAATGGCTTCTGACGCGAAAAATGTCATAAACTGAATTCTTTTAACTTAAAATAATGCATACATATTAACGTACATAAAAATATGTGTATGTGTATATACGAAACTTTTCGTAATTATTGACTATAAATTTCATGTACTTTAATAATAACACCCTTTTATGGTACACAAATCAGTTGGAGATCTCAGATGATAAAGGTGGTACGTGAAAAAGAAAAAAAAGAAAAGGAAAAGGTAGCTACTCCAGTCACACGAAAAGATCCGTTCGCTAATGCTAATCCTGTGGAAGAAATTTATATAGATATTTCGGTTGCATTTCAATATTTTTTAAATTATATTTTTGGCATTGGATAGCTGAGATCCATCTGTACAAAGACCGTTTTTTACTTTTTTCTATTTTGCTCGCAGGTTTTTTTAATGATTATGCTTACACTTTCGAAACCGGTTCCGAAAATGGAAGTATACTCATTAAAAATACCTGTAAACAAAATCGAAAAAGTAAAAAACGGTCTTTGTATAGATCGATCTCAGCTGCCCAATGCAAAAAATATCATTTAAAAATACTGAAATGCAACCGAGATATCTTTATAAATGTCTTCCATAGGATTAGCATTAGCGAACGGGTCTTTTCGCTTTACTGAAGCAACCTCTTAATAAATAGTCCTCTATCATCTGTTAAATTACTATTTAAAATTAAAAAAACCCAATATTTACTGAAGATTTTAATTGATAAAGGAGGCATTTGACAATAAATAAAAATAGATGTTTGGAACTTTGCAACTCATTTTCTCAAAATGATGATTGTGTCACTTACCACTTTTATCATCTGAGCTCTTCAATTGAAAAAACAATGTAACAATTTAATGTCTTACTGGAATATGTATTTCATTTTTTAATTATAGAATCCGAGAAAAAAAACGTTATTATAGAAAACATTTTAATTTTAATTGATAATAAACTTTCACGAAAGACGACTTCTTGTTCCCAATCTAAATACCATGAATCTAAGAATCCGGAGAACAGAAAAACGGATTTTAGGTGAAATGAACAAGCGACTTGAATGAAAGACACATTTTCTGATTTTTGCACACTGGTTGTATTGTCACCTTTCATATCAGAAAAAAATTATGGTAGTCTCATTGATACATACCCTTTTCTAATGATTTTCGAATATTTAATAATGACATGAAATAATATGGAAAAAAACACCACAAAATCTAGAAAAATGCCTCACAGATATGACCGATATTGTAAGAAGTGGAAGGTAAATCCAGTTTTGTAGACTAATTTAAATGTATATAAACATCTACCGTACAATTTCATTACATACAAAAACTCACTTAAAAGAAAATCAAGCATTTTTTAACACTTTCCAACAAAGTTGAAAAGTGTTTATGCATTCGTTTTGTCTGTCCGTCTGCCCGTCTGTAAGCGCTATAACTCCCGTGATTATACTCGGATCGTTTTGAAATTTTTGGATGTTAGTGATCCCTACCATATAACGAACCCTATTTCAAATGATGTTTGTAGCACGTTTAGTTCATTTACAGGGACAGTCTAAATTTTTCCGTTACATTATGGCCTATGGGAAAAAATCGTTAAAAATGATTTTTAATGATGTTACATGCTTTCAAACATAATAAAATTGACATGCATTTATCAAAGTCCACTAAAATATGCATTCCGTAGAATATGTGGTACAAAGAATAAATATTATTCATTTACAGGGCCACACAAAAGAATTCTGTCACATAATGATATACGAGTGGAGGGAATTGTTTCCGGCGTATTTTAATTATGTTAAATTATTTCATGTATAATGAAATTGATATACGTCGCTGAGGTTTACTATAACTTATTTCATGTATAATACGAAGTACATAGGATTTACAGGGACACACAAAAGATTTCAGATACTATATTGTATCCGAAGTACTGTACGGTAGCGATGATTGCTCGAAATGCATTTTTAATTATGTATGCGCTTTTTTTATGTTTCACTATATTTATGCATTGTATATGGTGTGTATAAATGCTGTAATTCATATACAGGGCTACACAAAATAATTCGTAATGGTTACTGGGTATGATTGCAAATTGCTTAAAAGGTAGTTTTTAAATGAGTTATGCATTTTTATAATGAACTGCATTTTGTTTACTAAGAAATGTTTGTAGAACATAGATAAAATTATATACAGGGACACGCAAAGAATTGAATACATGGCCGTCTATAAATGATAATTTCTGGAAATGTGATTCCAGTAGTTTTAAGAGTGTTTTACTTTGAATTAAACTTTAGCCAAATAGTGGCGTGTAATAAAGGTACTAGGTTAACTACAGGGTTGTTCAAAAGTATACAAGTATGTTTCTATCTATTAGTATAAATTACTGAAAGAGAAATTTCAACCTGTTATTCGTTTTCTTACTAAACTAAATTTCAACCTGTTATTCGTTTTCTTACTAAACTAAATTTCCCCGTTATATAGCATGTATATCAACCTACGGGTAAAATACAGAGCTGTTCAAAAAAATTGGAATACGTATTTGCTACGGAGGGTAACTGCTGAAATCAGTTTTTGAAATGTTTTATGCGTTTTCTAAAATGTTTACTTAGTTCTCTTATATGCCTTATTTCCCTAAATAACGAAGTTTTTTTAAAGCATTCGGGAAGTATTGGAAAGTGTTTCATAATCTATGCTTAACGCATGATTTTTCTTACTTGTTTTATTTTTAAGAGGGGATCTAACTCGGACATCGCGGCTTACAGAGCATTGGTAAAATCTTTCTTTTTTTTTTTCTTAAAAAAAAAAAAAATCTCTAATAGATTTCTTACAATCAATACCTTTTTAGATTGCCCACTAAAAACTCCTAAAACCATTTTATATAAAATATATCAAATTCAAGTAAAATTTAAAGCATTCAAGTAAAGTTTTCAAAATTATTAAAAGCAATATTTTTGTATTAGCGCCGTACCAGAAGTTAATAATCGAAAAAATTGATAAAAATTTCGCTACTCATAGCAGCCTTTTTGTTTCTGATCATTTTAATGGTTTTAGCTAATAATTAGAATACTTGTCTGTTAAATTTTTGTTTTATTCCTATTATTTATACATTTTTTAATTTATTAATAAAGTTTAAATTTCCTTATGGAATACTATCCGTAAATAAATGCTTTACTAATTTAAATTGTTTCATGTGTAAATGGGTTAATCTTTCATAATCGGAAAGAGCAGCGCAATTCTTTCTATGTAATTTTCTACCTGTATAGTAATATACTATACATACATTTCCCTTGGTCATATTTCATTCAAAAAATCTGAACAATTTCAAAAACAGAAAACCTTTCGACCTGCATATAATCTATAAATAGAATAACAAATTTTGCCAAAAGCCACTACACATTTCTGCCTATAGTCAATCTTAAAAGATACTTAGGAAAAGACATTTTTTTTTTCATAATTCAACAAATTTAAAGAATATAACTCTTAAAAATATATATTAAGAATGTTTATTGTGTTTCCATTTCTTTGTATTTCTTCTTATTACCAAAATAAATAAATGAAATACGTTGCAATATTGTCGCAATTTTGAAACTGAAAATATTAATTTAATATATTAAAAAATAGATGAAGTAATTTCATTATCACTCTAAATTAAAATGTCTGAAATTCAGACACTTAAGTGTCTGAAATGGAGTGTTCAATTTTCAGACATTTTAAAATGTCTGAATTTTTTCAGACACTTTTTGCGTCTGAATTTCAGACACTTCAAACGTCTGAATCGCATCCATTTTTTTGTAAGCATCATACGTAGCCATGTTTGACCACGTTGAATCCTGGAAAAATATTTGGCTGTGGTCCTGCCCCCCCCCCCCCCCCTAATACAGCCTGATTTTTTTGGTGCTCTCAGTTTTGGTATACAATTTTCGTTACGTTGATAATTTAAATCTTTTACGACATTGTACTGATTATAATCAATATCGTGAACTTCAGGAGTAGAACAAGATTAAAAAACAAAAAATATTTATCTAAATATTAGATTTTTTAAAATTTATTTTGTTTTTAACCTTATTTTACTTTAAAAGTTCAAAATATTGATTATAATCAGTACAATTTCGAAACAGATTTAAAATATAAGCTTTACAAATATTGCACATCAAATTTGGGGGCACTACAGTCGTAGGGGGACGGGGCACTTCCCAGTTTGCCCTTCCTTTAATCAAGAAGTACTTTTGCAAAAAACGCAACCCTGCATTATAGTTGTCTAAATTGAGATGTCCGGTATTCGGGAGTATCCGTTGTGGAGGTTAATGGAGATTCTCGAATAGCGAACACCTCTATTTAACGAATACTTTTTTAATCAGCAGACATACATATTTGTATATTTTTACCTCAAAAAAGTAGACATCTCCAATTATCGGACAAATTCCGCGGTCCCGAAGTGTTCGCTATTAAGGGCTTTTAAGGTACATAGATAAATATATATATATATTTTATAATCTTGTCCTACTCTAAAAGTTCAAAATATTTATTATACTCGGTTGAATGTGGAAAAAGATTTAAAATATCAGATGTACGAAAATTGCAAAAATCCCACCCCCCACCCCCCCCAAAAAAATTAAAATATAAAAAAATATATTGCCACATAGGCAATTTTACATATACATCACTTGATAATCACAACAGCCATTTAACTATGAATAATGAAAATAAATAAATAAATATTCTACTTTAATAACATTGGGGAAAAAATGACTTTGGTATTTTGTTAAATATATTTGCGTTTTTAAACTTGTCCTACTCTAAAAGTTCAAAACTTTCATTATAATCAGTGCAAGATTTAAGATATCAGCTTTACAAAAATTCATGCAAAATCCCCCCCTCCCCCCCCCCAAAAAAAATGAAAATACTTATTTAAAAATTATGTTTTTAAAAAATTTATATTTCCACATGGACAAGTTTTTATGTAGATCAGAGGGTACTCACAAAAGCTATTCAACTATCAATAAAAACAAATAAGTACATATTCTATATTAAAAACATGAGGAAAAAATAACTTATTATTTCCAAACTTCTTTCGTCTTAAATATATACAGTAACATCTGTCATTTTTGTATTTTTCGTATAAGTGCATATAAATAAAGTTACCACAATTTTAAATACGAAATCTAGTTAGAGGTTTTTACTTTTTCCCATTATAAATTTCAAATTACTTTTTTATTAAAAATAATAAAAAAATCAGTATTAGAGTTGATTGCAAATCAAATACATATGTATTTTTACAGGCAGGTTCATATAATAGACCAGTCTCATTTACTTTATTTATCTTTTTTTAATCTGCGGTTTTATGCCAGGAAGTAAGAAAGCATTAGGTCAACTTTCAAAGTTTTTTTTTTTCTTTACTTCCTTGTGGCCGTGATTTACTGCGAGATAAAAATTATCCATTTGAAACTAAGAACTGACATTGAATATATAATTCGTAATAAAAAAGAACGTCATAAGTTTAAAAATATATACTTCTAGAATTAGTGGGGTTTTTTGCGAACAGATTCAAAACTAATTAAATTTCATGCAGGATTTTGTTTAGTACAATAAATAAAATCATAAAATACACTAATTTTACTACTATAAAGAAACTTACTTGAGTTGCTGCAAGGGGTAAGAAATATTCCTCGATTTGAAATTTTAAAAACTACCACAACCACAGTGAGGGAGAAAGACTTTCATCAGTTTAAAAGGTAATCCCATAATACATCCGACTAGCCATATTTAAAGGATGAGATGTTTCATCCTAAAAACAGGACCCGCCAGACAAAAGTTTCTTTTTTTTGCCAGTTTCGACAGGACGAAGATGAATAACACAATATTATTGATATAAATTGATACGAGTTAACACTAAGCCCATTGCACACGCTTTGTAGAATTTCCGGGTGTAATCTTCAACCGCCGTCTACTTCTGTTCTGTGTCTATCCCGCCCTTGTATCGACGACAGCTTCTAAGAGACATTTGATGTCGAGCACACACGTCAGATGTATGTATTCAATAAATAAATACTCCAAGTTAATACGAATTAAAATCACAGTACTTCACATTTCGCAAAAAACGAATTAAAATACACGCGTACATAAAAACAAACTTTGTTTGAATTACAACGTATACCACTTCGAACGAAGACATCTAAAACGCATGCGCAACTGGGAGTGCTAGTGCCCCCTGGTGGTTATTGCGTCGGAAGAATCAAAACATCTTAAATTAAGACACGTTTAAAGCAATGAAGTGTCTTAAAATAAGACGTTTGCGGATATTTTAGACATTATTCTCAGTTCGTTTACACCATGGTCATAGTAAGACGCTTATGTATCTTAAATTAAGACATCTATAGTGTCTTAATTTTCAGATTAAGACACTTAAGTGTCTAAAATTCTTTTTCAGTCACATATGTGTCTAAATTTAAGACGCTTCTATTTGCAGTGATTGGAATTATAAATTGTTTTAGGTATAATTAGCGTCATGCAGTGCCATGCCATTTTTCAAGCACACAATATTATTTTTCGCGTGTGCTGTTCTCTTTTCCGAGTGCGCCGTTCTATTTTTGATTGCGCTGTTAAATTTTTATTTCCTAGGATAAACAATTACTGTGTCTACTCTTAATTTTATAAAAATTCTTATCGGTATTTTCTATTTTGAAAGTCATACTAATAAATTATTACACCATTTTAGCCCCCGGTATGCTATTTCTTTCTCCCAGCTTATTTTGCGTCGTCTCCAAAAAATAACGTTACGTTGTATAAGCCAGCCGTAGAACAAAGCAGATGTATCATTGTACGATTAAACACTCTACAGCAATTTTTTAAACTTCTAAGCATCGCACATTTTCAATTTTCATACCGTCGTATTGGGGAAAAAAAGTACTTTTAAATGAAATTTGCTTGAAAACTGTATCTCCATTTATTTTTGAAATATTAATTTTTTTGTAGTGTTTAGAGCCATTTGCTTAATTTTGGCCACGGAAGTACTTCACTTCTGTATAAAGTAAAGAAAAAATAGTTCTAATAGTAATTATATATTTTTGTTGCCATTTTCTCATAACAACCGAAAGAAAATGTAATTAAATACGTGCTATTTTGAAAAAATATAAACGAATGATTTCTGTTAAACCATGGAGCTATTATAAAATATATTTAATTTTAAGTACCTGTATTAATGTTACAAACAAATGGAGGTCTATGAATCATTAGATAGCCGTTCTTTTTGTGGAGTTTCTTTAATGATGGCATCTTTTTGCTGCATTTGTGTATTATTTTGCGATAGTGACCTATGCATGTTTTACTGTAGATGTTTAAGAGTGGATCGTAAATGTGGAATTCTTAAGCGGATGCGAATGACGTCATTTTACATAAAATAAAAGCGTGTGCTTTAACCCCTTCGGGATGTGCGTCTTTTGCAGAATTTTTAATCTTTTATCACCAGTTTTTCGAAACAGAAAATCTTGCCTTATTGAGTAGGGTAAAGGCTCGGATTAAGTAAGGCAAAATTTACTGGTGAGAATAATCACTGATTCTGAGCACCTTACGTGGAACGTATACCGATCGCTCGTCCGCAAGGGGTTCAGTCTTAAAATTGAGATATGTTTTGTACTATTTATATATACATATATACATTTTTTTTTTTTTATCGGAGGTGACATTACATTCTGAAAAAGTAGAATTTCTGTTCTCCAGTTATTTTTCTGTTTCGTATACAGAAAAAAAATAAATAGATAAATCTTTAAAATGTGTTTATATTTCTCATTATATCAAATGAATGCAAATTATATCAAACAATTATTAAAATTCTTGAAGTTCTCTCCCCCCTCCTCCTCCCCAAAAAACCCAGGAAAGCTTTATTAATGCATGTTTAATATTTTGTTACTTTCATTATAGTTTTTGTTTATTCTAGTAGAATTTCTGTCTATCAATAAGAAATATTATATTCCGAAGATCGCCCTGTAAGTAATGAGTAATTTGCAGTCGTACAGAATTTTTATATGAATGACCATGTGTATTTAAATAAACGTGTAAAGTATTCTTGTAAATTGTAGAATGAAGAGAAGGAAGAAGATATTTTTATGTATGGAATGTAAGCTCAAAGTCTGGTTTAGAAATTCAGAGTCCTAGGACCAAACAGAAGCATGGATTCTTATAACAGTTTATATTACATGATTTGTTTCTATTGCGTGATACAATGTCAAATGTTTTTTAAATATGGCCAAAGAATTATTGTCTAGATGATGACAGGCACAAAAATCTATATATTTTTTAATACAGATTCTATAGTGCGTAGTTTTTATAGTATCTAGAAGCTACGCACAAGTGTTTTCATTTTATCCAGGTGTCAAAATTGTTAATAGCAACAGGATATTACCCTCTGATGATTTTTTCTGTACGTTATCGCTATTGCGCGTAAACAGTAAATGCCAGACTATGACTTTTTGATGTCCGGGACACAAATATGACTTGATGCCCTCCGTGCTTACGTTAGTTAGTAAGCTGAAATATTTTTTAAATGTGTATTTTGAATGGTTCTATTAAACTTGAAATTTGCTATTTTGTGGAATATTTGTGAAGTCAATTTTATTAATAAATGCACGAAATTTGCGTTAGTTTTTACTCAAATATCAAATAATTAAATAGTATTTATAATTTTTCTATAAATAAAAAACATGTTCTCAAAATTGAAAAAAATTTTGGAGATAGCGCAGTGGGGAAAATGTTATTTTCGGTGAAGTATTAACTCAAGCTTATAAATTATAGCGGAAACGATGTTTGATATCTAAAATTTGCTCACCTTTAGATATAAAATTGTCATGTGTCAGGAAGATGTGCATTCTCAATTGCAGATAAAAAAAGAAAAAACACAAGAAAACCCTAATATAACTTTTAAATGCATGTATCATTGGATATTTTTTAGATATGATTATCATGATCAATCATTAAGTCGCGATGTCATTTTCTTTTTTGTTGTTCATTTTGAAATGCATTAGGCATATGCGTTCGTGGGACCTAACAACGAAAATTACTGGTTAATTATTATCTTTGTATTGTACAATATAAAACTATGTTAATAATGAAACTAAACAGGCAGTTTTTAAAAATTGTGTCTTTTGATTATCTCACTCCAAGCTTATAGGATTATAGACCATACTTTAATCTGGCCCCCTGATCACTCAGATCCAGTTCAATAGCTTAAGTTGGTAAGCTTAAAGCGTATAGAATTATAGAATTGAGATACCCCAAGTTTATGAAGCCTTAGACCAGTGCCCCGTTTGCCTATGTCCTAGTCCTGTGACAATTATGACTGGTGATTATTATTATTTTTTTTTTTTTGCCTATATTGATATCGTTAAGAGGCTACTGCATTCAAGTGAAAACACCCACTCGCTAATGTTGTTTTTATAGGAGAATTCTATTAAATATCTCACTTGCATTTCAATATTTTCCCGTTTTGTTTTCAGTTTTTTTTTATTATTATTATTATTAGGATACTTTGACTTTCGGAACCGGTTTCGAAAGTAAAGGTATCCTCATAAAAAAAAAAAAAAAACCCTCGCAAACAAAATAAAAAAAAAGCAAACAAAGGCATTTGTTGAGATCGACTTCAGCTACCCAATGCAAAAAAAACCATTTAAGAATATTGAAATGCAAGCAAGATAATAATTAAAAAAATTCTCCCTTAGGAATAACATTAGCGACTGAATGTTTCCGCGTAATTGAAGTAGCCTCTTAAAAGTGTGACAGTAACAAATTAATATTAATTTGTTTTCACATCATGCGTTTTTGAAAATGTCATTAGATATTTATATTTTGATTACCATTGCCTCGGAATTTCTTAAACAAATGTAATACTTTCGCAAACATTATTTTATACCTGTAAAAAAGTTTTTGCCAAGCTAAATTTTCACAGAATGGAAGATTTGGCACTCTGATATCAAAAAAACTTTTATCAATTGTTAAAAATACTATATATTTTAGGAAATGCTTAAAAATTTTCATTTTCTGTGATCTTAAAAAATGTTTTTGACCACACTTTTGAAAATTCCAATATTAATACATGTATTCCCATTCAGGTCAATTTTTTTCCTGTTTATAAATTAGATATCTTTGATCATACAGCTAATTGACGGTTATCATATTCTTTTGATGGATCGTTTCATGACTGATTTAAGAGATATTTAATTAATTTTATATAAAAAATGCCATTTTTAGATATTATTATTGTATATGTAAATAATAATAATAAAGAAAATATTCAGTTTTAAAGGAATCTGAATTAAAATATCTGCAACTTTTATAACTGGTGTTGTAAAATTATTTCGTGATTGTGACTGAGCATTTGAGCGTTATAAATGTATAGATATGCAATATTGTTGATATTAGGAATTAAACAAAAAACTTTATAAGGTATATTATGATTATTATCATTTTTAACCTTTGTGAAATTTACATGCATTTTGAAAAATAATAAAAAATTATGACTCCTATTTTTTTTTCTTTAAAAGAAAGGTAAAGAATATATTCTGTAAAGATAAAAGAAAAAAAGTATTCGAGTGTTTGTATTCCAGACACCTTTTTAACAATCACTTGCTGTTCACCGTCATTTTAACAGATGTATAACAGACACTCTTTTAGTACCCTATCTTTTCACACCCCTTTATGACATCTGCTGATACTGCTGACATCTGACAAAGAGTTTCTGGTTAGGCCAGTGGGGGATAGTAAAAAAATGTGCAACACTTGAAATTTCGCTGAAACGAATAAAAGATACACAGCCATCAGAACATATGTGTATCCAGGGACCGACTCAGCTATGGGGAGCCCTGGGGCAAGCATCATTCTGGGGGCCCCGCTTCTATCTATCTATAGAATGTTTTTGTGAATAATGTGGAAGTGGCTAGTACTAAACTTCATGCATACTGTAAGTACGCATAAATTTTGTACCCGGTTTTGTCTGCTCACGTCTGTGTACAGAGTATCACAAAAAATTATCACATTTTTAAGAAAAAATGCTAGTAGGATAATATAGTAGAAAGAATGATGGATTGGTGGACTCGAGTATTTCTTTGCAAAGTTTTACTTCGCTTATCTACGTACATTATAAGATGTGTAAAAGAAAATCCCATAAATTGGTGATAATTAATGGTTTTAACTTGCCATGTTGCGTGGAAAGCGTTAATAAAGTATTTCTTTTGAAAACAATAGAATACTAAGTTTTTATAATAAAATGTTAATCATTAGTTTTCGAATGATTAGTTTGCTTTTTGCATAAGTGGGGCGGGGGGGGGGGGTTACTGGAAGCAGAGAAGAGAAGGGGGACCGCAATCCCTTCCTAAATGTCTGAAAATATATGAATTTTGGTCACTTTTGGCTAGTTTTAATCACTTAGCACCTTTTAATGAAAATCCTGATAACTCTCATGGGGGGCCCCCTAAAAAGGGGGGCCCGGGGCAACTGCCCCGCATGCCCCTGCATAAGTCGGACCCTGTGTGTATCTGTTCTTGTTCTTACTCCGAGTTTAAAATTCAGTTTTGTTTTTAAAATTATTAAATAATAGAATTTTTTTTATAAATAACATTAAAGTACTGTATAATTTGTTAGATGCATTAACGTTTCTCTTGTTCTAAATATTCTATTGCAGAACATATACCTAATTTCAGAATTTTTTCTTCCTTTAAATATGCATCAATGACAGTTGATTTTATATCACTACCACAAAAATATTTTGTTTTAAGTTTGATATACATTATTCGGGCGTGAATTCCTTTAACACATTTTAGAACATATACAGAAAAGGTGATTTTCCCAATGAAAATAATAACATTACGAAACCTTTTAAATACACTTTTAATTTCATAGAAAAAAAACTTTTTAATGTGATTTCTTATCTGAAAAATGCAATATGAGATCGTATTATGTTGGTAAAACGCCAATGATAAACTTTTAAAAATATCAGTATTAAACCAACGATATTTTCTTGTTAACATCAGAAAAAAAATAATAAAAAAGTAATAATAAATATTTTCTCTTAATAACACATAAATAGGTGATATTAACAAAGGAAATTCTGAAATACAAATGACTTCAAATTTCCTTTTTAGTATAAAAAGTTTCGATTGCATTATTCTCAATAAGTAATGACGTAAACACATTCAGAATTTAGCAAGGGAGAAAAAAGAGAAGGGGGAGGGCACATAATAATGATAACGGTGAGTGCCGTAAAAGTCTAACATAAATGACGGCGCCTGGTGCGGGGCACCGCCCGTGCCCTCCCGGATGCGGCGTTGTGTCCCTCTACTCTAAACCCAGATCTTACACATAACTTGGCCATATTAAAGTAAATTTTCACCAGGCTTGACTTGGATATAAATAAATAAAGTTGAAAGTGAAGTTGAAAATAAAGTAATTTTTGTTTAAATATGACACTGGTTTCTATAAGAAAATTGTAGTGTGCTCTACTATTTTTTTAGGGGGGGGGGGGGTCACACTATACTGTTAAAGTAAAAATTTCGAGTACAACAACACATCAGCTAGCAACGACCCCCCTCCCCTGCCCCTCTCCCCAAAGTATGAAAGTTTGTTTCACGCCACTTTAAGACTTTTCCACAGCTAACTCACCAAATTAAAAAATGCAACTGTGAACGAAAGACTTGACTAAAAAATCATTCTGTTACAGCTAATGACATGTATTTACTAATTTAAACGCAATTGAATATTTCCCTCAAAGTTTGTTTAAAAAATAATTTTAATTTATTTATGTTCGACATAATTTAAATAATATTAATCAGTTGTTAATTAACCACAAATAAACATTTGTCAATTATTTACTATTTATCAATTAAAAATATTCACCAATTAATTGCTAATCATTAATTAATAATAGCGTCAATTAAGTACTATTTTATTTATCTATGGCAAATTATTGAGTATGACATTCATAACACTTTTCACTGGAAGCAGATACTCTGCTTACGCCCCCCCCCCCCCCAATACGAAACATCTTTTAACGTTGCGTAAAAAAACATCTTTCTAGAACTAACGCACCGAACTGACCAAGCAGCTGTATTCAAAAGACTTAGCTAAAGAACCAGTCTGTTATCGCTAATGAAATATATTTTAATATTTTAAACAAAATTAAATATTTTTTAACAAATAAATTTAAATTTACTGGCGACAATAATTAACTGAAATTTATCAATGTTTAACTAACCGCAATCAATTATTCAAAATTACTTACAATTTACTATTTGTAAATAATAGTCATCAATTAATATTCATTAACTAAAATAGCTTCATTTAAGAACATTAGCAAATGATTAAGTATTAACATCGCTAATCGTAACACTTCCATCTCCATTGCTTAAAATATCCTTTCAAAAAATTGTCATTGTCCTTCAAACGCATCAATAACATTATACACTTTGTCAGGCAATTCATTGAATAATAGAGTAACCACCCAGGACATCTTAGTTCGAGATTAAGTTACTCGGGTTGAGTGTGTAAAATTTCAAAACGAGTAACACCCGAGTTACTCTAAATAATGGTACTGTGCTCCCTCAAACTTTTTGTTCTAAAAAATAAAAAATTACTTCGAATGAAATTTTTTTGGTGTTCATATGTATATTTTGCATATCTTAACATTCTATAATAATATTTAAATGATACTAATAAAATTTCGGTGGGTATTCCAAACGTCGGTAAAAAGTTTAGTTATTGACGAGGGCGGGTAGGACGGTATTGGTGTGTGTGTGTGTGTGTGTGTGTGTGTAGGTAGAATAACATACAGTAATACGTATGAATATACACGGCAAGTAAATTTATATAATCGACGATTCCATGGCTTGTTTTTATTTAAAATAATGAGTTATTTTTGGCTATTTTCGCAAAAGCATATCAATGGTTTTAGTATTGCCTTAAATAGATTAATTTTGATATTAAAATATACTGATCAGGAAATAATAACAAAAAGTCTATAATTTTTAAATGACTATGATAATTGCACGAAATGAAAAACTTACATTTCAATTTCTTATGGTGTAGTAACAGAAAAGTTCTATCAGAAAATAAATTGAAAATTTGTATACGATGAGTGATAATCTGTAAGAGTAATTAAGCATAGGAAATCAAGAGATTGAATGCTCGGATGTTTAAAATATTATTTCATATACCAGCTGTAGTTGGTATTGGTCTTTGTACATCCCTTTGTATCACCACGTTGCATATTTGAAACATACCCAAAAGACAAAGTTACTTATACAGTCGGCTTTAACCCATTGAGGGGCGGTGTGATATATTATAACCCACTTACGATTAATGAAGTTTTGCAACAGAAAAATTTTATTACATTTTACTTCTCTCACTTTGGTGGAATAAAGCCGTAAAATTACTTTCCCTTATTTACAAATAAAATATTTTTAAGATTCCGTTGTGAATTCGCATTACAGGAACGAACTATGCGCCCCTCAAAGGGTTAAAAGACGATTGCATTTATTTATGCTCTCTCCCATCACAACACTTAATATAAACTGTTTGTAAAATTCTCAACAGTCGTCGATACTGAGTTAATTCTTCATGTCGAATCCTATTAGAACGTATTAGAGCGTAGTTTTCGAACGTTAGTGCCATAAGGAACTTCGTAAATTTTATAAAATTAAAATCGTTCGAAATGTCAAAAAATGGATTTTTTACAAAAGTAATTTCGTATACTTAATAATTTTGTATTATTAAATGTAGAATATTTTTTAGAAGTGTGTATTTTTCTATTTGTTGGAGCTGGGAAAAATGTTCTTTTTACAAAGTACGTTTTTCTTTTTATGTTTTTAATTATGTTTAATTATTTTTTACATACTAAAAGTGGTGTATTCTTTCATTTGAGTAAATATTTTTCAAATCGGTGTTTTTGAGTCACGTAGAGTTAATTCAATAAAACTTAATTTCATGTATTACCGATATAGAATCTTTAAAAGAAAATAATACTTTAGTTTAATAGAACAAGAAGTTTCGAAACATCATTTCTTTGTATTCAGTCAGACTCTACACTTTTTCATTGACTTTCACGCCTACGGGTTGTTTTTCTTTGTGGAAAGTTTTACTGTTTTTTGCACTTTTCTTTTTATGAGACATTAAACTTAAGAGAGAATTAATTTTAAGAAGAAAACTATCCGACAAAATAGGAGTTTTTTTTATATACAGAGTGCTTCATATAAGGTTAACAATCTTTAAACGATGGTGGAGCACGCTTCAGTTTTATTTTAAGAAACTAAGGAATCTACACATTCAGGCATAATTGCAAGGTACCTAACTTCCCTCTAATCCCCGATTTTTGGTCATAACTTTAATTAAGTACAGAAGCAATATTTAAAAGTGCATAAAGTGATAGCAAATATTTAACTCAACAACTCCGACTTAAAAATATTTACTCAGATGTTAAAATACATTCTTTTAAGCATATAAAAATAATTTAAAAAATTTAGAACATAGAATTGAAAATCTATCTTGAAACATGTGTTTGCTGCATTTATGCAACATCTTGCACATGCACAATGTCACAAAATTTCAAGATATTTAAGATTTTAATTTACACGAAATGTTTTGAAATAATTGTTTGTTTTGTTATTAGAAAGCCTCATTCCACACTTCTCACAAACAGTTTGTGAGCATCTGTTACATTTTTTATATTTATATCTTTCAGCTTAAATTTACCAGTACCCAATTTTGTTTAGACACACTCGTTTTGCTAGAATATACTGAGCAGGCGCTATAGGCTTTCACTCTTGGATGTCTTTATCGATACCATTTCTACTTTTCAGTTAGTTTTGTACTGAGTGTTAATTTTATGCATAGTTTTAATAACTTTACGCAGAAAAAATCAGCACAGTTTTAGTTATTTGTCTCTTCCTGTACGTGTTTGTACCATAACCAAGCATTAGAATAATTAAATCCTAAAAGAGATATAACATGCAAATAGACAATTTTTGGTTCTCAGTGATATATTTTGTCTTCCCATAATACTTTTTATCAAATCTACTCCACCCGTGTGTCTGTTATACTCAGATACAACAAAATGTGGTCTATATATGTGCATTTGTGTAGATTTGTCATACTTTCGAACTTTTGATTTAGGTTCTTCATAGGCTAAGAATAATGATAAATGAACTATTTTTTTTTTCGCTTTCCATGACGTTATCGAAACATCCACCCTTTCAACTGTTCTCCAGCATTCAGTATATGATAAAAATTCTTTTTTTTTCTTCATACCTTTATCGTTAGGTGACTTGCAGTGAGTAATACGTTTACTTTTTATTGTTCTTAATCTCTTCTTCAAATATACAAAGGAAATGAAATAAAAAAATATCAAAGTACATCATTTAAATCTTGGATTTTAAGCCGTGGATTCTCCAACATGATCTATCTCACGAGAGTTTATAACATTTTCTTTCTTTTAACAGGGTTTGAATTTATAAGCAAATCCAGATGTTATTCAAAAATAAATGTAATTCAAATACCGCTTAGAAGAAGTTTTATATCTTGCTCTATCAATATTTTCAAAACTTTAGTACAAGGGTAGAAATTACGCGTTGTTGCATATCTGCAACAAACAAAAATTTACACATTTCTTACAAATATTTCTTATAAAAAAAGTTTCCTAGCTCAAAAATTGTCTTTATATAAAGAATTGGGGTATACATTTGTAAAAAATCAACATATGGGCGTCTCCATTCTTTTTAACTACACTAATTCGAAGTGTAATTAAGGAAAAATCGTGTGCCACTGTTCAATCGAAAAATGAAACTTTTGTATGAAAATTAACTTCGCCATTGCTTGCTATTCTGTGGAAAATAATTGTGTTAATATCATTTTTACAGAAAAGAAACAATCGATAAAATTTTCTTTTGAAGCTCACTGTGAAATAATATTGACTTTTTGGGTATGTTGCAGCTATGAATCGCTGTGATGCAAACGGTTAATAGTCCTTTAATGAAATTTGGTTTCTTATATTACCTCTTAACTTTTATATTATCTATTAACTTAACATATATATCTCTTAACTTTTAAGTGTAACATCTGTTGATACACTGTGTGTAAGTTATTTTAACATTTGGTATCCTAAAAAGATACTGTTTGTATGATCGAAGCTCATAAAGTTGTATATACTGACAAAATCGAATATATAAGATGATATGGAAAATTCGTCAATGAAAATTTTTATATAATGAAAATGTGAAATAACGGAAAACGCATACCAGAAAAATCCTTAAGCAGACTGGGTAATGACACTGCTGAGTAATCGCCAAACCGAAATAGTTAAAAAAGTAATAACTATGGTAAGTAGAATGCAATAGTAGTGTTCTACTTCCCGTGGTGATAACTACATAGAAGTCGATTATTTTAAAATCTTTCTTGAACTTGCATTATGAAAAAAAAGTTATGTAAGTACAGTTTTTTATTTACATCATAATATTTTTTTCAAGTAATTTTGTGGTTTTAATTGAGTGAACCATCAACATTAAATTTTTTTTTGCAAAATTTAAATTAATGTACATTAAATTTTAGACTGTGGCTAAATGTTTTAATAACGTGTAAAAAGCTTTGTATTTTTAAATTTATTGATATTTTTTATGAAACTATCAAATAAAATAAAAATAAAATGGCACTTACGTTAATTATTAAAATATATAAATATATAAATAAAGGAAATCTTTTAATGTAGGTTTCTCAAAAATGGTTGAAGCTTTTTTTTCTAGAAAAATAATACTGTATTTTTTTTTATTATTTGCGTACAATATGTTACGCACTTTAAAACTAGAATACAAGAAAAATATGTTTAATATTTATAGAAATTGTAACTTGTATTACTAAAAAACCAAAAATTGAAAATTATATCTAAACATGATGCAACTGATATCTTGATGTAACTAATACACTATGTATCTTAGGAAAGGTGTTTTACCAAATTTAACACATTAACACAATTTCATAACATATTAAGGGCAGTTGGAACTGATTTTTCTTAACCTTCCATTTTCCACTTTTCGAATGGTGTATTAATTTTTTTTCTACGCCAAAACAAGTTAACAAAATTTAAGTAATTCAGTTTGTTTACATCATATATAATCATTACAAACGTAAATATTAAACTCAAATTCCTTAAAATATTCCTTTTAGAACTTCGATGTACCATTTTTTTGAAACTACTATATGTTAGTCTTTGCAGCCGAACCTGAAATTTTCACACTTATCTATGTTGAATCTAAAGTGATTTTTGGTTAGAAAAATTTTTACACAATTTTTATAAAATAGTTTTTATTTGAAGAAATATGTAGATTTTTTTTTTGTTATTAAATGTGTTTTTTCCCCCCAGATTAAAAAAAAAAAATAACTAAATAATATCTATTTATAAATTTCACTTTATTTAGAATTCTTCATGTTTTTGTATATAAAAATTATAAGTGAATATATTTGAGAGTTTAAAAAAGAAGACACATTAATTTAACATGATAGGTACAGGGACTTCCAACTGCTCTTAATAAAGTTTTGCGACATGATATTTTGCATTTCAGTAAAAGTTACACATTTATTTTGAGAAAACGTAGTGCTATACCTCCAAAATAACTAATATTTAAATGTCTGTAGATTAGTTATATCATGTTTATTTCAAAATAAAGCCTACATTTTCAAGGCTTTGAATGAATTCTGAATAAATTCACATATCTAATTTAATGTTGAAAAAAATCACTTTAGTTTACCTAAGCTTTAATTTATTTTGATAAATATTCAAATTACAATATGACAAATTTGTGTTAGAGAGTTTTTTAAAGATTTATTTAAACTCGAAAAACAAAAGATCCCCCAGCTAAAGTAAATTTATTGTTAGAGAATGTGTATGAAAGATAAAAGTAGTAAGACTTCCAAATAAAAAACTACCATCATTTATTATCATTAGCAAAATTTGGTTCCAGATTTTGCAATTTATAAGTCTAAATTTGTTGTTTAACTCTAACTAATGCATTAACATAAAGTATCGAATTAATTGAAGGAAAATAAATATATTTTCTAAACACTTCTTAGCACTTGCATTAAGGAAAAGCATTAGTTACTGAGCTTTAACACTATTTCTGCACATGCATAAGTAATGAAAAAGCAACCTTTTGTTGTCCCACTGCATTTCTAAATATATGTGTCTGTGTGAGGGGGGGGGGGGGGGTTCTTTTTGTAAATTCTTAAGTCTTCTGACGACAAAGACTTTCTCTAACTTTTAAGTTATAGAATATCCATATTTCTGTATAAGAAAATAAAGATATGTAACAGAAGAAAATTTTCACAAATCCTACTTTTTATCAACTTTTTTTTATTTTTTAGCATCCTTATCCACAAAATACCCTTATTTATTACGGCAATCTATATAGTTTACTCAAAATCCTATAATATTTAATCTTATATTTCCGTTTGTTGAGATAATAATTAAATTACTTCACTTATAATAAGAACATGGTATTAACAATATGAATGACTAGGAAAGCAATTATCGATCTCCTTCTAACTTTATTACATTTTAATCAAACTCAATTTAGATAATTAGTATATACAGGGTGTTTCATAAAAGAGGGCAAAACTGTACGAGGTGATTGAATACGTCGCCGCCGAAGGTGATGTTAATGTACGAGACAAAAACACACAAAGAATGATTAACTGATAAAAAAAGGTGGGAATCGATCTCCATACAATCTTTGAGCAATTGCAATTCAGGATACCCTTAACATATAATACATACATCAAATACCCTTCACAAAAGAAGATTGAACAAAGCAGTTTTATATAGTATGACAAGTAGAAAACTTAAAACCAGAATGAAAGAACATATAGCAGACATCAAGTATAACAGGAGAACTACAGATTTGGCCAGATTATGCAACGAAAAACCGTTACAGATCGATTTTAAAAATAGCAAGTTAATTTATTCATCAAGATTTTATTTACCATCCATAATCCAAGAATCAATAGATATATTTTTACGTAACAAGAATATTTGTAATGATTCAGTGTACCATGATTTACCTAAAATTTCGAAAGAGATGCTATGTAATTTTAATAACAATAGTAAAAATTAATCCACACTCGCAAACATGATAATTTTATTTTTATTTTTGCAATTTTTTTCATTATGCATGTTGTCTCGTGACATTGTTTACCACGTTATTGTTTTGTTAAATTATATGATTGCAATGTTTTTCATTATGCATAATGTCTCGTGACATTGTTTACTATGTTTCTTGTTTTTAAATATTGTGAAAATATTTTCTATCATAAAAGATTTTGAAAATGTCGCCGTTGGTACGACGAAACGATCGTCAATCTTAATAAAGATATTTTATCACTTTTTATAGCATTATTTTACTTAATCTGTTTAAAAGTGATTTTTATACATGTTTTTATTCATATCAACCTTTTCCCTATTAGTGAAGGGCGACATCTTCCGGTACATTCTCAACGCGATTGATAGTTGAACACTCAGTTGAGAGCCTTTTATGTATTAATCGAGGCAAAATTTTGCAAACGCGGTCTTCTTCTTCCCCAAATCACATTTTCATGCTATTAGTGTCGTTCTTTCCCCGATAACTCTCAACAGGAATGAAGATATCGTTTTCATGGATCAAATTTCCAAATGCGCCAGCATCTTTGCGTTTTAATTTGTACCACGCACTCTTAGATAAATTTGTATATTTGGATGCGTACTATCACCTTTTAAAATTGTGTCCGTCTTTTATGAAACGGCCTGTATATGCCATATATATATCCATACATACACACATGAGTTAAAATAGAGACATGCTTTGATGTGCTAACTAAACATTAACTACTGCAGTGTTTGATGCAGTTAACATTAACTACTGCAGTGTTTGATGCAGTTAACATTAACTACTGCAGTTTTTCAGTACATGTGAAAATCATTGTCTGTAAAAAAAAAATTGTAAACAAAGGCATAGTTTTGGTATTATGCTATTTTGATTCACAGGAAAGAAATTTAAGAAATGGTATATGATATGTTTCAGACAAAATAATGTTGTAATTAAAAAAATTACCATTTATTTCACTCAATTGTATAATTTTAAGTCTCAAAATCTGAGATGTTCTTTAAGACTGTTTTTCAGAACATTTTAGAACATTAAGAACAGTACATTTTTGTAGCTGGTTTATCTTTATTGACTTTATTGGCTTGACTATTTTCTTTTGCATACACATTTTCAGTACTTTTTCCTACCTCTTTTCCTTTGGATATACAACAGAGGAAAGATTTCGTAATTTAACCATATCACTATGTCCTGGGGCCCACGCGGACCCCAAGCACTTTCAACAAGTTGTCAAAAAATATCTATCCCTCACTGAGTAGTTTCAGCCGGTGACATCTCATATCATAATGTTTCTAACACACGGTAAAAATTAAACTGTACAAATATAAGTGGTACTTGGTATTTTTTTAATTTGAAAAGTAGATAGCATATTTCTGTGTCCTGGGGTCTGCGTGGACCCCAAGCTAAAAAATTCATAGAATATTGCAAAAAATGAAAAAAAAAATGTTTTAGAACAGCAAATACTTATAACATGGTTCTGAAAATTTTGTTTCACAGATTGTTACTCCCAGTATCCGATAGATGGCGCTAGTTGTCCGCAAATGCTTTCGTTTCTTTCTTTATTGTTCTCCTGTATGAAGGAAATTGTCACTTGACTGCGCTTTTCAATTGAGACTTATGCTTTGATGCATCAAAATGTTACGAAAACGGATTGTAAATGTTACGAAAACGGTAGATGACGCTTTGCGTATGATACAAGAAAGTGATAGTGATGACGATGTAGATATAGCTTCGGTGAGTCATCTGAGTTTGAAAAGAGTGACTAAGATGGTATTCAAGATCCGAACTTTGAAACCGATAGTGAATCAGAAAGTGATGATTCTAGTGACTCTCGACATTTTCCTTGTAAACGAGCTCATTACACCAATTTGGTAAATCAATCACAAATTTTTGAATCACAATCAAGACGTAAGTGGACGACAAATAACCCTAATTCAGCCCAAACATTGTCAGCTAATATTTTACGAGAGACAAGTGGATTAGCAGATAATGCTAAGAATATAACTAATAAATTTGATTCCCTAAAACTGTTTATAACGCCTGAAATAATCAATTTTATTGCCCGAGAATCTAACAGAAGGGAAAAAAGGTGATAAAATGTTGGAATTAAGAACATCCGACAAAAAAGAAGATTTGGAAAGAAACCAATGAAACAAAACTCTATGCTTTTATTGGCTTACTCTTACTCAGTGGTGTCTACAAATCTGCGAATGAAAGTTTGGTGGAAATGTGGTCCACGGACAGTGGAAGGCCAATATTTTGTGCTACTATATCAATGCAACGTTTTCAAAATCTGCTTCGATTTTGTAGATTTGACAATGATGCAACGAGAAATCAAAGATTGCAGGTAGACAAATTAGCTGCCGTTCGTGACGTTTGGCAAATGCTGCTCGAAAATCTGGCAAAATATTACAAACCTGGAACAGATCTAACAGTCGATGAACAATTAGTGGCAACACGTGGTCGATGCAGTTTTCGACAATACGTACCGAGTAAGCCCGGAAAGTATATGATAAAAATATTTTGGTGTTGTGATTCAACTACCTCGTTTCCTTTGAAAGGAGAAGTGTATGTCGGATGACAACCTGGTGTTGCATTTGGAGCAAATAATATTCCGGAAACCGTCAAACGATTAGTTGACACTTGGAAGAACAAAGGTCGCAACGTTACCATGGACAATTACTTCACCAACGCGCAGTTAGCAGAGGATTTGCTAGTTGCAAAAACTACAGTAGTTGGAACAATTCAAAAAAATCGAAAGGAAGTTCCTAAAGAATTACTGCCAAATCGTCAGCGTGATGAGAAGTCTTCTATCTTTTGTTTTGATAAAGAACTCACTCTAGTAGCTATACTCCAAAGAAAGGGAAGGCAGTCATTTTACTATCATCCATGCATCATGACAAGATGATAATTGAAAAGGAAGATAATAAGCCAGAAATTATTACTCGTTACAATGCAACAAAATCTGCAGTTGACAACTTTGATCATTTATGCAGATTCTATACTTGGAAGCGAAAGATACGCCGTTGGCCTATGGTCTTCTGGTTTAATATGATCGACAGTGCAGCTGTTGCGGGTTCATTATTTGGATTTCAAAGTACTCAGATTGGGAATTTGGAAAGCGCCATCAAAGACGCTTATACCTGAAAGATCTCGGGAGAGAATTAGTAAATGATCAAATTCAGAGAAGACTGCAGAATTTTCAAACGCTGCAACCTGGAGTTCGCCTTTCACTCAAATCATTAGGGATCGAAATTCCGAAACTACATACTGAAACTACGGGATCTGGAATTCAAGAACCTAATAAAAAGGCTAGGTGCCAGCTATGTCCACGTTCTATGGATAGAAAAGTGAAGACTCGCTGTTCTAGTTCCAATATCCCTTGTTGCCCGGAACACCAGAAGACAGTTTGTGAGGTATGCTCAGCCAATATTTAGAATATGTTAAAATTAATGTAAATTTAATATTTTTGGGTATAAAAAATAAAGTTTATTATGAAAACATCAGAACAAGCGTTAATTTTTTTAAATTTAACTAAATAAATGGAAAAAGTACTTTATAAGATATTTAAACCATATTAAACATGTGCAGTATAGTATGGGGTCCGTGAGGACGCCAGGTCACAACAGGGCATGTTTCGATAGGACATAGTGATAGGGTTAATCATCAATGAAATGTCACTTGTTTGAAACAAAGATTTTCATCCTCATGAGATATAAATCGAGTCATTATCCAGTTGTAAAGTGTATTTTGTAAAATATACATATTTTTAGCAATAATAGTTCGATATGCATCGGAATTTGAATAAAAATGATATTGAAAATTTCCTTTTTACAGACTAAAACCACCTTAAACAAGGACATTTGCTCTTCCGTGTTGCTGTTTAGAAAATATTTATTTTTACGGTGAAACTACAACAGTAATAACAGAAAACTTCTAATCCATCTGTACATGAATTACTTCTCGTCATTGAAAACTACATACTCATACACTCTTTCAATTATATAGGAAATAAAAAATAATAAAACATAACAACACATATATACACGTGTAGAAAGAAAGTATAATCCCTAAAGATACAAACGAAATTTATATAATTTCTCTTTGCAATGGCCTACGATGCGGTACAGCAGCGATTTTCATTAGAATACCAAATCTAAAGCAATATTGGGATAGCTGCACTGGTGTTGCCGCTATATCTATGCCGCAGACCAACACGAAAATCGAGTGGATGATAAGAATTATGTTTATTCTGTCGTTAATTATATACTCTAATTTTTTTTCACAACTGTTATTTTATTTTTCAAAAAATAGAAATGAAAATAAGATGCAACGAATTGCAGAAGCAACAAGATATAACGCCTTTAAAAAAATGTGAATTAAATAAAGATCTCTAATTGATATTTTATGCCAATATATCAAGCAAGAAAACTATTCCCTGAAATTAAAGATTTTGTAGGGTATCGGCATGCCTTTGGGACGAACGTTTTGAATATTTCTAAATTTTAAGTATAAAATTGCTAATTATTATTAAAAATGTCATAAAATTAAACAAAAAAATGACTTAAACATACGAAATAATAATAATTATTACAGTGAAACTATTACAGTGTTACTATCGTTCCCGCATCCATTTGATCATTTTATTTCTATAGTCCCTGCACAAATCATATTTAATTAATGTTAACGAAACCCGCATGCACCGTTCTTCAAAAAGTCGTTTCCCGCATTCATCGTTGCAAAATTTTTCTCCTCGCCGAAATGAAATTGCAGGTCAAGCGGATCCATATGACACACAAACGTGATTTACTTCTTTTAGCATAAAATTACTTATTTGTGCTGTTTTAGGGGGGCAGGGGATTAGCACTGATATTGTGACATGTATGTACCTGGTAAATAATTGAATACAGAATAGGTGTTCTTGTTTGGAGAATGGGTTATTCTATTCTGTGTAAAGCGGAGGATGGATGCATCCACTTCGGCCAGCTGCCACATTCCTGGCTAATTTGTTGTGTGCAGTGCACGTGTTTAAATTCAAGAGTGTGATCTTTCAATTTAATGCGCTCCGCACTAATTTTTTTGCGTTCTGTGAATTTTAAGGATGGCAATGCAAATCCGAACCTTAAAAGAAAAGCTTCACATCCTAGATGAGGTGGAAAAGAACCCTTTTGAGAAAAAAATAGCGTCCTTAAATGTTTAGGTATATCGTCGTCAACCCTGAATTCGATAATTTAAAAAAAAGAAAGAAATTAGAGAGCAGACTGATAAGTATGGAACTTCTGCAAAAAAGAGAAAAACTAGCAAAGTGTCTACTTACAGTGAGTCGGAAAGACTTATCTTCGTTTGGTACGAGCAGGTTCGTGCGTTAAATATTGCTATGGATGGGAATATTCTTCGAGAGAAGGCACTTTAAATAGCTGCCTCATATGGCATGGATACTTTCTTTACATCAAATGGGTGGATTTCACGTTTTAAAATTCGCCATGGATTGGTATTCAGGAAATTACGCGGCGAAAATGCCACAGCAGTAAATACTTATGAAATAGAAATGCGGTTCGAAAACATTCCATATTTACCAGAAGGATACAAGAATTGTGACATCTCCAATGCAGACGAAACAGACCTGATTTATAAATGCTTGCCAGACAGAACGCTAGCGTTCAAAGGAGAGTCTTATCATAGTGGTAAATTTTCCAAAGAAAGACTTGCAGTGTTACTGTGCACAAATAAGGAAGGCTCTTATAAGTGAGTTCCCCTCGTTATACGGAAAGGGCATGTTTACAAACAAGCACTTCCGTCAACCAATCTACCACTACATTTTTATCATAGAGAGCATTGCAGGAATCAACTTGGAGAAGTAGGCCAATCATATCATGGATCTGTTAAATCAATCTGTTAAAGACCAATCAAATTCCCGGAGTTCATGCGTATAGTAGGAGTCATAATTAATGAACAAGTTTTTCTTGCTGACCAACAGTAATTCGACCAACAGTGACATCATCTTCCCTTTCCTTATTGGTAAATCTGCTAGACCTCGATGCTTCAAGAATGTAAAGAAACTGCCAGTAATCTACCATTCGAATGCCAAAACATGGATGAAAAACGATATTTTTACAAAATTTCTTCACGACTTTGATAGATCAAGCGACTTAAAAAGGGGAAATCATTCTATTTATTGACAATTGTTCAGCTCTTACACCAGATGCGTCATCTTTGAAAAATATAGAAGTCAGTTTTTTCCCAGCTAATTGTGCATCTGTCGTATAACTCTTGACTATGTCATAATCAACTGTTTCAAGCAATTTTACAGGAGAAAGCAAATGAAAAAAGTCCTTCCGGCCAGTTCCGGGAGGAAGAGGTAGCTTTCATATTCCTTATTTTAAAAAAGCCAACTTATATCATTGAAACACACGAAGCTCAATTTAGTGGAAACCGAATATAGGAGGTTCAATACTAATTTTTATCAATATAATGAATGAGAATTATCGCGAAATTAGTCATCTTTATCCAAGCTGCTTTTCTTTAAAGTAACTTATATTTGGCTGCCAAATTCGGCGATGTCTTAAAGTGCCTGCCATTTTAAGACAACATGGTGCATGAGGCTAACCAGTCAACTTGGTCGAGACCTTAGTAATTGCTGTGCACATGCTCACTCACATCGGAATCGGTTGATATATACGAGTGCTGTCGCATGCAAAAATCAGATTTTTCAAAATGTCACCCACAATAGAAACTGAAACTGCTATATCTGAGCCATTTTTTTAAGGTAAAGATAAACAAAAAATGCTCCTGAATCCTTATACCAAGGTCAAATACTTAAGAAAGAAACCTTTTTTAATTTCTAATTTTTTTGCACCTCACTTTAAATATATATATTTTTTAATTTAATGGCCGCCATTTTGAAACAAGATGGCTGATGAATATGGCCAGCGAACTTGGTCGAGGTATTGATGTATACTATCCACATGCCTTCTTACATCGAAATAGGCGAATACGTGTGTTATCGCGTGACAAATACAAGATCGTTAATTCAAAGTGCTATAATTCAACCATTTTTTAAGATATAAACAAAAGAACAAATTTTCAGAAACAAAAACTGCTCCGGAATCTTTGTATCAAGGCAAAACACATAAAAATATCTTTTTCAGTTTCCAATTTTTTAATACCTCATTTTAAATTTTAAATTTAATTTTTTTAAAATGGCAACCCTTTTGAAACAAGACGGCGAATGAAGCTGGTCAGCGAACTCGGTCGAGACATTGGTATTTACTATGTACAGACCAAGTTACCTCCAAATCGGTTCATAAATACGCCTGTTATCGCGTGACAAATATCAGGTAGTTTTAAAATGTCAGCCACAATAGAAATTAAAAATACTATTACTCAGCCATTTCTTAAGATATATACGAAACAAAAACTGTTCCGGAATCTTTGTATTAAGGTCAAACACATACAAAAAAATCTTTTTCATTTTCCAATTTTTTGGTATCTCATTTTATTTTTTTTATTTTTAAAAATTTTTTAAATGGCCGCCATTTTGAAACAAGATGGCGGATGAAGCTGGCCAACGAACTCGGTCGAGATATTTGTATGTACTATGTACACACCAAGGTACACCCAAATCGGTTCAAAAATACGCCTGTTATTACGTGAAAAAAATCAGGACGTTTCAAAATGTCAGCCACGCTAGAAATTCAAAATGCTATAACTCAGCCATTTCTTAAGATATAGAGGAAACAAAAACTGCTCCCGTATCTTTTTATCAAGGTCAAACACATAAGAAGAATTTTTTTTTTCAATTTTCAATTTTTTGGTACCACATTTCAAATTTAAATTTTTCTTAAAAATTTAAATGGCCGCCATTTTTAAACAAGATGGCGGATGAAGCTGGCCAACGAACCCGCTCGAAACATTGGTATGTACTATGTATAAACGAAGTTACATCCAATTCGGTTCATAAATACGACTTTTATCGCGTGACAAAATTCAGGACGTTTCAAAATGTCAGCCACGCTAGAAATTCAAAATGCTGCAACTCAGCCATTTTTTAAGATATAGACGAAACAAAAACTGCTCCAAAATCTTTGTATAAAGGTGAAATACATAAGAAAAAAAATTTTCCATTTTTAATTTTTTGGTACCACATTTCAAATTTAAAATTTTTAAAAAAATTTTAAATGGCCGCCATTTTGAAACAAAATGGCGGATGAAGCTGGCCAACGAACTCGGTCGAGACATTGCTATGAACGAAACAAAAACTGGTTGTATACAACTGTTTGTATACATAACTGTTTGTATACTTGTTTGTATATTCGGTGTGTACTATGTACACACCGAATTACATCGAAATCGGTTCATGAATACGCCTTTTATCGCGTGACAAAATTCAGGACGTTTCAAAATGTCAGCCACCCTAGAAATTCAAAATGCTATAACTCAGCCATTTTTTAAGATATAGACGAAACAAAAACTGCTCCGGAATCTTTGTATAAAGGTCAAATATATACGAAAAAAATATTTTTCCATTTTTAATTTTTTGGTACCATATTTAAAATTTTAATTTTTTTTTTTTAATTTTAAATGGCCGCCATTTTGATCAAAACGGCGGATGAAGCTGGCCAAAGAACTCGGTCGAGACATTGGTATGTACTATGTACACACGAAATTTTATCCAAATCGGTTCATGAATACGCGAGTTACAGTATGACAAAGATCAGATCGTTTCAAAATGAATCGTTTTCCTCCGAACGGCTGCAATAGGTAGGTAGCTTTTTGTAATGAAAGCTACCTAATATCTTTTTGTTTCACGGAACAGTTAAAAAAACCTACTCCAAAAATAGACCGTAAAAGGTCTATTCATTTTGTACTTTCAGCATGGCATGAAGTAACCTCTTCTGCCATCCAGAATTGCTTCGTGAAATGCAGTTTTGAGCGAAAATTTTGAGCATTTTGATGAAGAATGCTCGACAGAAGGGAAAGAAAATGTATCTGGTGTGAAATTTAACGATTATATTTCCATTGATCAAGATGTTGCGACATGTGGTGTCTTAAGCATAGAAAAAATGTGTGATGATACAAAAAATGAAAATAATGGCGAAGAAGCAGACGATAGCGTTCATGTCGATGAAGCTCAGACTACACCAGTGCCAAGTCTGTCTGATACAATTACGGCATTGCAACTGTTCGAACTTTTCTATATGGACATGAAATTACAGAAAATAACCAGAAAATGCTGTACATCTTGAAAATTTGTTGTTTAAATAAAAAAAAATAACGAAAAACCCAACATAAAATTGCTGATTTTTAAAAATAAATATCGATTTTCTGCTCGATTTTTTTCTTTTACATTTTGGTAAGTAACAAATTAATACTTATTAGTGTACTGTATGCATTGCATGAATTAGTAATGTATAAAAATTGGTTTCTTCGTGTTTTGACGTTAAAACGCATTCATCGTTTTCCATCTTTCATCGTTTTTTTCCACGCTCCCCTTGAAAAAAGATGGATCGAGGTTTTACTGTATTTTTTTATACAGTATAAAATTAACTTTTTTTTTTATATATATATATAACGAAAACAATTTAAATTAAAAATTATCTAATATATAAAAATGAAAATTTGTCTGTCTGTAATACTATACAGATCCACAATTTGGAAGCCATAATTGTGAAATATTACGTACATGTTTATTAAAACACTGCCGAGGCAAATCAAGTAATCCGGAATCAGAATAACTTATAGTAAATTTTTAATTAATAAAAACCACAAATTTAACTGCAATTTCCAATCAAATTTAAACATTTTTCGTTTTAGCTGTTACCAACAATTAAAAATCCACAAAAAAATTCTTACCACAAGAATTACTTTTCTATTTCAAGATTTCCACGTGAAAAAAATGAAATAAATGGTCTGACGAATTTAAAAAAAAGGAATATTACATCATAACTTTTCTACTGCAAGATTTTCACGTGGAAAATGAAAATTAAATTAATAGTTTAACGAATTAAAAACAAAAGTGAATGTTACGTCATATTTTTTCTGTGTTATGATTTCCATGTGAAAAATTATAATTAATTAATGTAACGAATTGAAAATATGATATTACATCATATTGGAAATATAAAGGACATGCTGAATAATAATGTCATATAAGTGTGAAAATGTACTGAAGCATGATAAAAACTCGATTATGGAAATATTGGCGTATGCTAACATTATTGCTCCAATGATGAATGATATGTTCATTTATATCTGTATTATTTTGCGTCTGTTTATATATTAAATAAATTTATACATTTTTATTTTAAATTTTCATTTGATTCATGTGTAGAATACTTTGACTGTTTTTTTTTTTAATATTATTTTTTTTATGTTGCATGTTAAATTTTGAAATTGGTTTTTCAAAACAAACATTCTTAAAATTCCGGGCAACGCCGGGTTACTTCAGATAGTTAAATATAAATATTTTTATGTATTCTATAACAAATGTAATAATGTTATACAGGAAGAAGACTATTTTTATGACAATAACACAAATATTTAAAAAAAAAAAAAAGATGACAAAAAAAGACAAATAGCGACGGAAATTCCTGAAAAAAAAAAATTATAAATTAAAATTGTTTAATTTATAAACCTTTCAATAGACCAGCAGAAGAATGGTCTATTTTCTTTTAATACATATTTAAAGCTCAAATCAAAAATTTTGTGCCAATTGAGATATTATTTATTGAGTTATGACAATTTCTCCAAACACAATAAAAAAATGAGAACAATCATAAAACAGCTTTGAACTTAGTTAGTTTCAAATATGATTGCTTAAAGAGGTCAAAAATCGAAAGAAAATTATTGAAAATTATTGATGTTATTGATTATTGAAAACGAAAATTATTGATTATTTGATGAATCTCAATAAATAACATAGGTTTACAATGAAAACATGTGAATGAATATCTAATGCTTCTAGTTGTTCTTAATAAAATTTTTCGTGCCGTACATAAAAAATCGCAATAAAAATTGCGTATAAAAGCATAATGATGAATCACGTTATTATGATTGTGGTAATGCGGGCGATGATGTTTCTCAGCGTAATATATATAATAATGCCCATCAACTATTCAACCAATCTGAATATTCTAATTTAATTACAATTTTGTAGTTGTGTAAAGGATTTGCTGTTTTGTTTAGACTGGATAATAAAAGAAAAATCCAAAAGTACCTAACACTGTGTGTATAACAAGGCACCAAGTGTTCATCTTTTAATTTCTACAGATTACCTTACTGAAAAAAAAAAAAAAAAAAAAAAGATTGATGCTTATGACTGGCGTTTACGATGAAGACCAGGAATGAAATTGTTTTATTCGCAATAGTAAAACTCCTTTTAAACGTATTTTCTTACACAATAGAAACAAGTAAGTTTCGGTTTATATCTGTTCTACTAGCGTATATACGAGTGCTGCTTTTATTTGTTTACCATTATTATATTCAGCATGCAATGTGCATTATTTTATTTTAAGAGCTATCTATATTACAATATATATATATATATATATTTCTCGTAATTTTCTAGGAAAATATTCCGATTTTGCAAACTTTCTTCATTACTGATCGTAGGATTTTCGACGTCAGTGAATGACTCATACTACCTATAGCCAGTTTAAGGACGGATTTTTGATGATGTGCTGCATTTATTAGCAACAGACCTGGAATTAATTGCGATTGTCACTGAAAGATGGATTCTGTCTTGTTTGGTTTGTTTTATTTTTGGATGTGGCAACATGGCTGAGTTGATAGAATGTAGTTTTTTTAACGAACATAATCTTTCAACTATTACTATATTTCAGGTGAGGCATTTGTTTAATGTTGCGGCCTATTGCCCGGTGGGGCATCATCTGATATGTAGCCTTCAAGCGTTTAACATTTTGATTTTGCTACTTAGTGTTCTAGCCGAAAACCATTACCACTAATACATATTTTATATGTAACTGAATGCTCGACTTTTTTTTAAATATAACCTACTGCTGACGAGGTAACAGTATGTTTTTTCGCTCTGTTTTCTATGTTTTTCTTGTTGATTTTTTTAAACTTTTTAAATATATTTTTTTCTTGATTTCTTGTTTTCTGAGTGTTATATCAGGCGGTTGAATATAATCTTTTGTTGGTTTATACATATATATGCATATATATAATCAAACTTTTTGTAATTATAAACCACATTTTAGCTCATAAAAAATTCACCAGCAAAAGATGAAGTGTTTTATGATGGAGATGTTTGTAAAAAAATCTACATACATAATCTGGTAAATGTCTTTTCTCACTATACTTTTGTTTACTTATTTGACAAATTCAAAAAGATATACAAGTTGCCAAAATAGTTTAGTACTGGAACAAAAATAGTCTTGTTTATGTGACATTTTTGTGTACGATTTATCTCACAACAGATAGTTTTGTGTTACTTTCCTTTTTTAGAAGTTAGAAAAATAATTTGTTGGCATTGCAATATGTCTCTTTTCCTAAACGAGATTTTTTCATATATATTTTTCGCACTATTTATTTACATTAAAATGAATAATACACAAATGGTTTATTTTTACCTTTAAAGTTTATGTATTGCTTTGAGAGCTGATAGAATTAACTATTCCTTCAAAGTGAAATTTTTTCCTTTATAAAATAAAAATTTTTAAATTTATTTTAGTTTTTTATACATTTGGAAAACTGTGTAAACATTTTTTTCACAGTTTTTTAACGTGAAAAAACTTTGTTTATATCACGCAAGGTATTAGTCGATTTGTATTAGCCGAGTTCGATTGCCTAAATTTATATATGTATATGTATGCACATAGGTATGTATGTATATTATATATATATGTTACGATAAAAACAGATCTGTTATGATGAATCCTGTCGAATTATCTGTTGTGCAACATCGGGTTACTGGGAAGCAAAATCTTCGATCTCATAGTAATGTAGATGAAGAAGATGAATGTAGCATGGAGTTGGCACTTAGATGTACGAACGTGTAGTAAAGGAAACTAGAGCAACAGCTTCGCTTATTAAATTGAGCAGCTTACTCTTTGCATACGATGATCATTTTTCATTAAAGATGATTGGCAGTCAAGTGGCTTATGACGAAAAACAATGCAAATGAAGATTGGGATTTCTCCAGGAGACGAGTAACGAAAGCAATACTGTTCACAGGATTTTATTCAATAAGATCGGGCAGCAGTTCTCACGATGCAGTGCCATCAATAACTTCGATGTAGATACATCTATAATCAATAGTAATCATTTGATTACATCAAAAACGTAAAATCTTTACAAAGAACATCATTTTCTCAGACACACAGTCAGGGGGCAGTTTACAGTTAAAAAAAAAAAATAAATAAACTCAGCAAAATCTGCTGGAGAATCGTGCGTAACTGCTATTTTACTCTCCAAGCGTAGGAATACAATTTTGACGTAGTACGCGCCCTAAACCAATAAAGATGCAAAGAAATCACGTCAAGAAAAGAATTCTGATAGAGCGGGTGGAGGGATAATAAAGCAAAAATGAACCCCGGAATAAAGCGCGGGAACGTAAATCTCGGCTGGAATAAAAATGAAAATGACCAAAGAACTTTCTAAATTGCGAAGATTGGAAATAGAACATTTCATTTAAGAATAGTAAAAGCGTAATAATTAAGTGAATTAGACAAGTGAGACATTAAATTAAAGGGAATTTAACAGAATTAATGATAGAGATTATTTAACAATAATGATTTAGTGAATATAGAATAGTAATTTAGAATAGTACAGAGAAATCGCGGAGATAGATCTAATATTGCAACATATATATATATATATATATATATATATATATAGATATAGATATATATATATGTAATAATAAAAAAATTCGCCCTTTTACCTTAGTTAATTTATTCCAAATTCTTATAATATCTATCTTTTTTACCTGTCTTTTAATAATAAATTAAAAATACTTTATACTTTAATCTCATGTCTTTAATACGGCGCATTCTTTTATTTCTTCTTCTAGAAGTCATAATCTGTTAATAGCTACACTTGTTTGTAAAAAAACCCACACAATTACTTTATTCTTTCATATTGAGACATTAAATTCTTTTTTCTTTCGAAGGTTTAGAAGTACCATTTTATTCTTTTATTAAATTCATTCGATTTCCCATGAGTCTTTGCGAGAGCTTTGGCGTGCAAGCCTGTTTTCATTTTAAACCCTCCGCCGTCATGTATAGAATCCTGTGTCTACGTCATATTTCCACGCCTCCTCCCGGGATCTTTAATGCTATCGTGTGCGCGATTTTCGTTCCGCTCCCACCATCTTCCTTAGATTGGCTCGTTGACGTGTGGCCGTACGCGCTTTTCTAGTATTTATACTGTTACATTGACTTGCGATAGCAGATTTTGTACAATTTTGTGTTGTTTAAAAAAACTGCGTAACATGAAGATGGTTTTGTTATTTATTCGTGATGTCGCTTGTGATCAGTTTAAAAACTTAAAGCTATTTTGAAATGTGACACTACTCAAAAATGAGTAACTGCAATACTAGTGGAGTTTTAATAATCTACCTCTCACTAATAAATCTTTCGATTTAATCTTACGGCTTCTGCCATTATGCAGGGAAAACACCTAAGGAATCACATCTTTGCTTTACCGTTGACCATGAAGGTACGACTGCACTTTAATCATTCTGGTTTGTGATACACACGAGTGATTTTTCTACAGCTTATTTTCAACATGTAATAATTTACAGTTGAAGAGTGTCATAATTAGTCTACAGTCATAATGCTACATATATATACATCTACATACAATGTCTTTTCTCACTATGTTTTTGTTTAATTATTTGACATATTCAAAAGGGCAAACGAGTTGTCAAAAGAGTTTGCTACTGGAACAAAAATAGACCTGTTCAAGTGAAATTTTTGTAGGTAATGTATTACACCTTTCTTTCTTCTTTATTTGTAAATTAGATTTTTTTTTTCATAAGTGTTTTTCTCAGTATTTATTTATACTAGAATGAAAAATACACTAATGTGTTATTTTTACTTTTAAAGTTTAGGCATTGCTTTATTAGACGATAAAATCCACTATTCCTTCAACGTAACAATATATTATTTTTCATTTATATAATAAACATAAACCCTCCGAACATGTTGAGGACTTTCCGTAAAAATGCTTATAAATATAATCTTAATTAAAATTTTCTCTCCTCGTTTGTTTCTAATATAAACTTCATGCCCCTTTATTTGATATACATCTTGAAATAAAGTCCTGTTTAAAACAAATTGTAAACAGCAAATTAAAGTTGCTTTTGGAAAATGGAAAAATGCGGGCAAACCACTCAGAGGACTGAATTTTTTATCAGTCTTTTATACATTTGTGGAAAAACTTTGTTTATATCACGCAAGGTAGAACTGATTCTCGTGAATAAGATTCCAATTCTCGTGAGATTTTCTTTTAATGAAAAACGTTTAAAACTGAAAATGTGTTAAACTGTTTAATTTAATATTTTAGGTATACTTTTTATTATTTCTGCCACTTGGTGGATGCTTGTTTTATAAATATAAAAATTATGATTCTAAGCTATTGTTATCCTGGTATGTGGTCTATTATTCTGGTATGTGAGCTGTCAGCCTCATATACAAATTCGATTATAAGGACTTCAAGGGAAATGACGTTGTAGTGATATCGTTATCATATAGTGTGTTTCTTTTATCTAATTTGATATCATTAAAATACTTTTTCTTACTAAAACGAGATTTGTATAAAAATCTAAAAATGTCTTAAATCTTATGCTATAATGCGAACAAAAATTGTGTGTGTATGTATGTGTGTGTGTGTGTAAATTTTATCTTAAAAACGGCTCTAAAGATTTTGACGAAATTTAGTATTTTACCATTTTCGGGCATGATAAGACCATTTGGCTAAGTCACGTGTTCGAGAAAATTCGATTAGTGGTTCATTTTGAGTCATAATGGGTCAAGGCCAAGCTAATTATATCTAAAAAACGGCTCAATCGATTTTGACCAAATTTTATATCCAACCGTTTTTCGGCAAGAGAAAACTATTGTGCTAGACCACATGTTCGACAAACTTCAATTAGTGGGTCATTTTTGAGTCACTATGGGTCAAGCCAATTTTATCTAAAAAACGGCTCTAACGATTTTGACTAAATTTTGTATTCTGTCGTTTTTGGATTACGAGAAGACCAATTGGGTAAGTCACATATTACAGAAAAATCGATTAGTGGGTCATTTTTGGGTCACTGTGGGTCCAGCAAAGTTTATAAATGGCTCTAACGATTTTGACGAAATTTTGTGTTTTACCATTTTCGGGCACGAGAATACCATTGGGCTAAGTCACGTGTTCGAGAAAATTCAATTAGTGGGTCATTTTGGGTCATAATTGGTCACGGTCAAGCTAATTATATCTAAAAAACGGCTCGATCGATGTCGACTAAATTTTACATCCAATCGTTTTCCGGCACGAGAAAACTTTTGGGGTAGGTCACATGCTCGAGGAAATTCGATTAGTGGGTCTTTTTGGGTCACTTTGGGTCAAGCCAATTTTATCTAAAAAACGGCTCTAACGATTTTAACTAAATTTTGTATTTTGCTGTTTACGATTACGAGAAGACCAATGGGATGATAAGTCACATATTAGAGAAAATGTGATTAGTGGGTCATTTTTGGGCCACTGTGGGTCATGCAAAGTTTATCTAGAAAACGGCTCTAACGATTTTGACGAAATATTGTATTCTGTCGTTTTCGGGCATGAGAATACCATTGGGCTTGATCGCATATTCAAGAAAATTCGATTAGTGGGTCATTTTGGGTCACAATGGGTTAGGGTCAAGGTAATTGAATCCAAAAAAGGCCTAAAACATTTCGACAAAATTTTGTAATATACCGTTTCCAGGCATGAGATGACCATTGGATTAAGCCGCATGTACGAGAAAAATCGATTAGTGGGTCATTTTGGGTCAAATGAGTCAAGGACAAGCTAATTATATCTAAAAAACGGCTGATTCGATTTTGACTAAATTTTATGTCCAACCGTTTTTCGGCACGAGAAAACTATTAGGCTAGGTCACATGTTCGAGAAATTTCGATTAGTGGGTCATTTTTGGGTCCCTTTGGGTCAAGCCAATTTTATCTAAAAAACGGCTCTAACGATTTTGACTAAATTTTGTATTCTGTCGTTTTGGATTATGAGAAGAACAATGGGCTAAGTCACATATTAGAGAAAATTCGATTAGTGGGTCATTTTTAAGTCACTGTGGGTCAAACAAATTTTATCTGGAAAACGACTCCAACGATTTTGACGAAATCTTCTATTCTATCGTTTTCGGGCATGGGAATACCATTGCGCTTGATCACATGTTCAAGAAATCGATTAGTGGGTCCTTTTGAGTCACAATGGGTCAGGGTCAAGCTAATTGAATCCAAAAGAGGCCTAAAACTTTTCAACAAAATTTTGTAATATACCATTTCCGGGCATGAGATGATTATTGACTTAGTGACATGTACGAGAAAAATTGATTAGTGGGTCATTTTGGGTCAAATGGGTCACGGTCGAGCTAATTATATCTAAAAAACGGCTGATTCGATTGTGACTAAATTTTATATCCAACCGTTTTTCGGCACGAGAAAACTATTGGGCTAGGTCACATGTTCGAGAAATTTCGATTAGTGGGTCATTTTTGGGTCCTTTTGGGTCAAGCCAATTTTATCTAAAAAACGGCTCTAACGATTTTGACTAAATTTTGTATTCTGTCGTTTTGGATTATGAGAAGACCAATGGGCTAAGTCACATGTTAGAGAAAATTCGATTAGTGGGTCATTTTGGGTCACTGTGGGTCAAACAAATTTTATCTTGAAAACGGCTCCAACGATTTTGACGAAATCTTCAATTTTATCGTTTTCGGGCATGGGAATAACATTTCACATGTTCAAGAAAATTCGATTAGTGGGTCCTTTTGGATGACAATGGGTCAAGGTTTAGCTAATTGTATCTAAAAAGTGGCTCAAACGATTTTGACGAAATTTCTTATTACACCGTTTCCTATCACTAGAAGACCATTGGAATAGGTCAGATGTTAGATAAATTTAGATTAGTAGGTCATTTTTCGGTTACCATGGTTGAAGCTAATTTTATCTATAAAATGACTTTAGCGATTTTGACTAAATTTTGTATTCTATTGTTTTCGGGTTCCAGAATAGCATGGGTTAGATTATGTGTTCGAAAAATTTCAGTTAGTGGGTCCCTATGGCTTGGGATCATACCAATTTTATATAACCAGCAAAAATTATACAGTAAGAATGAAATATCGAATTGAACACAAGGCTAATTTTGACCGAGCTTAGCTCGGTCATGCCCGCTAGTAATACATAATAATTGCTTGTGTAAAACATTTATATACACATTTTCAGTTTATTCTAATTTTCAGTGAATACATTTATTTATAATAAACTCAAATAAAAAGCTTACTTACTTAAATTTTTGAATTGTAATAGCATTCGTGTTTGTAAGTATGAAATAAACGCACAATGATAAAAAGAAAGAAAAAAAGATTCCACATTTCCACATGCTGTTTTCAATCACTGATTTTGCATTTATATTTATGTTCCTACGAATGGCTTATCTTGTGTTCCAGTTACATAATTTAAAACCCTTCTTTAATTTCTTTGTCTAGAAAATAATTTTTTTAACTCAGGAAGTTCTTTTGTTAAATTAATTATTTCACAAAACAACTACGCTATACTTTTCTTCCTAGAAATGTGACATTGGTGATGTAATAAAATTACATACAGAAAAAATGTAATAATGAGTACTTCAGTTATTATGCTTATGGTAAAATGTTATTTTTGGGCTAAGAACATTTAAACAACCTTAAAAGATCATTAAATGCTGAAAAAACCCTTAATACAAAATTAACTACAACTAAATAAATAAAGTTGAAACCGCGCTTTTTATTCAATGGATGTCATGAAAACAATATGGTTATCTAATTTTTGTTATAGTGCCGTCATAAACCGTATTGTACGAGAAAAGTATAAAAAATACTTCATTTTTCTAACTATTTTTTCTAAAGGTATATTACAGGTCTGAAATTACATATTTTAATAAATAAATGTTGTTTCTAATGATTTTTCTATGGTAATTTCAATATCTTATACTTAAAATTTTCTGTCATATAGTGTTTTCACACGAACTGAGAATTCCTCGATTAATATAATAAAGATTATTAATTAAAAATAAATTAAGATAAATTATGTAGTTAGTCACAAAGACACAATATATCACATAATATATGCTGGTAGCTGCGTAAGAAAAAGGAGTGCATAAGACAGGTAGTTTTTAAACAGAGGGAAATGCGCCTTCTTTCAAAGTGACAAAATTAAAGTAAAAAATCATTATCCTGATTTTTTTATGTTGTCACACTTACGGCAAGCATAATGAAATAATAAAATATAAGATACTGCTTAGATGTCAAGTTTTGTTACACTCCTTGATCTCATGTTTCGCTTTCCCACATCTTCAATTTTACTTTATAGAAAAACATTACTTGATGCAGACTAAAACACAGTATGGTATAACGCAGCGTATGAAAGTACATTAGAGTCACTTTGAAAGGTCCAGAAAAAATAAAACAATGCTATTTTGTATGTCTTTTAGTCATTTCCTGCTAGGAAATGTTGCGCATAAAATATAAAATAATTTTTAAGGTAGAAAATATTTTAAAGCTTAAAAAGATATCCCGATATGTTATAGACTTTCGGTGTTGTTACATGTACACCTTTATAATGTAAAACAATTTTAGCTCGTATTTTTTTGCACTATAATAAAATACGTTGTAGCGCATTTTCTGTTAAATTTATAATATTGAACATTGTATTATTAATACCGCAGCTCCTAAAACACTTTCGATAGAATATCTTTTTTTCAAGAAACTGAGACTGTAACATTATATTTAACCATATGCACAAAAGATTACATTTGTGGTAAAAAATAAAATTCTTACGTATTCTTTTGTTCTTAAGTTCACTCTCGAATAGCCTTGAAAAACAACCCAGTTATGTAATTGCATGTTATAGTCAACGATTTGATATACACATTGAGGGGATATATTTTTTAATTATACGTAAATTGTAGATAGTTTTGTGTATGCGGATTAGAAAACTCTCAATTTAAATTCCAGGTATTCTCTTGATTCTCATGAAACATAAAAAAAAAACTCAAAATGAGAAACATTGAATTGAAAATGGCAATATTTCTTAAAAATTATACCTATGCTTTAGATACTGTTTCAAGTGATTATTATAAAATTCCTAATTTAAATTCCATTCATTCTCTTGATTCTCATGAAACATAAAAAATAATTCAAATTGAGAAACATTGAATGGAAAATGATAGAAATTCTTAAAAATTAAAATTCTGCTTTAGATTCTTTCTCCATTTGATTATTATAAAATTCTGAATTTAAATTCCAGATATTCTCTTGATTCTTGTGAAATATGTAAATAATGAAAATGAGAACCATTATAATGAAAATACTTAAACATATTTGTTACGATTCCTGACGTTCACTTCATTTTACTTCTAACTGTATGGTGGACGTTAATTATCAAAATGAAAATTGCCATCTTTTAAAAAATAAAGTAATAGCAAATTATCTGTTATAAAATAAATATATAAAATGTAAAGCTACAAATTCTCTCTCCGTTTCTTTCTATAATATAAATGAACACTGAGTCAAACATACATTTGAAAGTTATTGCTACTCAATAAAAAATGCATGTATCAAAATGTCAAAAATTCCCCTTTTCAGCTTCTAGAGAAAACATAGATTTTGTGTGATACATTGCCTTCGATATGTCATTTGAACAAGTATATTTCTATTTCTTTCAGAAAAACAGTACCTATAGTTAACTCTTATATCCTCCTGAATTCGTCAAATACGACAACATAAATAAAAATAAGTAAGCAAGTAAACAGAGTAAGAAAGAATTCTTGTCAATCTTGTCAAATCACATCAATAAATACTGGTCGAAAATAGGCTTATTTTTCAAGCCATGTAATACATTTTCAGGTATACTTTGTTCTACATGAATAACATACGTTTACAGCTCACATATGAAAAATTTTATCAGCATTAAGTAGTTTTATTTCTTAGGATATAGAAAACGGATTGCAAAAACAAATAAATGCAAGGAAAATAAAACACAAAACAAATGTCCAACTAAAGTTATTTTATGTATATATTTTTATTTTCTTTCTTTATGAAAATCTATTAGGATGTAAGAAAGCCTTGAATAAAAAGCACACCTCTAAAAAGAATGATGGGGTTTTTTTTGTTTGTTTTTTATTCTTTTAGCATCTACCTGATATTTTCAGAAGTTTAATTTGAACATTCTAGACATGTTATCTTCATGGGAATTTCAACATGTGTTTGGCAAATTCTTCTTAATTCCACTATTTCACAAATAAAAGAAAATCATTTTATTTCAGAAGTAAAAAAAAAAAAAAAAAAATGTAAAAACATAACATCGTCTCAAAACATAATAAAAATATAAAATCTGAAAATAGAATATCGCTGATATAAGGTTAGACAGATAATGCGGATAAAAAATATATTTGTTACAATTCCTGACGTTCACTTCATTTTACTTCTAACTGTATGGTGGACGTCAATTATCAAATTAAAAATTGCCATCTTTTAAAAATAAAGTAATAGCGAATTATCTGTTATAAAATAAATATATAAAATGAAAGTTACAAATTCTCTCTCCGTTTCTTTCTATAATATAAATGAACACTGAGTCAAACATACATTTGAAAGTTATTGCTACTCAATAAAAAAAATGTGTGTATCAAAATGTCAAAAATTCCCCTTTTCAGCTTCTAGAGAAAACATAGATTTTGTGTGATACATTGCCTTCGATATGTCATCTGAACAAGTATATTTCTATTTCTTTCAGAAAAACAGTACCTATAGTTAACTCTTATATCCTCCTGAATTCGTCAAATACGACAACATAAATAAAAATAAGTAAGCAAGCAAAAAGTGTAAAAAAGCATTCTTGTCAATCTTGTCAGATCACATCAATAAATACTGGTCGAAAATAGGCTTATTTTTCAAGTCATGTAATACATTTTCAGGTATAATTTGTTCCACATGACTAAAATACGTTTATAACTCACATATGAAAAATTTTATCAGCATTAAGTAGTTTTATTTCGCAGGATATAGAAAACGGATTGCAAAAACAAATAAATGCAAGGATATAAAAACACAAAACAAATGTCCAACAAAAGTTATTTTATATGTATAGTTTTATTTTCTTTTTTTTTATGAACATCTATTAGGATGTAAGAAAGGCTTAAATAAAAAGCACACCTCTAAAAAGAATGATGGTTTTTTTTGTTTGGTTTTTATTCTTTTAGCATCTACCTGATATTTTCAGAAGTTTAATTTGAACATTCTAGACATGTTATCTTCATGGGAATTTCAACATGTGTTTGACAAATTCTTCTTAATTCCACTATTCTACCAATAAAAAAAAATCATTTTATTTCAGAAGTAAAAAAAAAAAAATGTTAAAACATAACATCGTCTCATAAAAATATGCATAACATCATAAAAATATAAAATCTGAAAATAGAATATCGCTGATATAAGGTTAGACGGATAATGCGGATAATATATATATATATAAAATAAAATAAAACAATTTAACAAATTACAACGACCATTTGGAAAATGATTTTTTCAAAGACTAAAATTTAAGACATAAAAATTCGCACGGAGTTGATCATACATTACGTACTCCATGAATTAAACATTAATAGTGTTAATACAGGTAAAAATTGCAAGCGACAGAAATCGCCTGTATTTCATGTGAAATATTTATATGTATTCATTCCTGTCCTATTTATCTTTTTTTATTATTATTGGCTTATTTCATTTTTCTTTTGCACGTGAAAATCTTACAAATTAAAATTAACTCATTGGCAGAAATTGTTATTCATTTTCTTTCATTTTCATTAGTTATTATCCACCTGAAACTTACGTATTATCCAAGCATTTCATTGGCTGTTCTGGAAAAGGCTTTTCCATCCTCAGATTTCCAAGAAATCTGACTACCCATTTTAAATGAAATTTCATTCTTAAACTTCTAAACATCCCGCACTATTACTTTTTACACCGTCGTAGAGAGAAAAAAAAATGTACTTTTAAATGCAATTTGTTTGAAAGCTATATCTCAAATTGTTTCTGAGTTATTCATTTTTTTTTTAGTTTTTATTACTTTTTTGTCATAGTAGCAACACTCTGTTGTCCATCTCTGTTGAAACTAAAGGGAAATACAAATTACTGTATAGACCAATCACAAAACGAATAAAATCCGGATTAAACCAATAAAAAACTTCAGATATTCTTTTGATTTCCTACCCTGATGAGGACAATAACCATTTTTCCAAATGGTTAAAAAGAGAGGGAGAGAGAAAGATCAAGTGTCTAGCTTAATATTTTGAAATTTTCTTACTGAAATTTACCATGTTAAACAAAACTGTGTAATATATAACGTTAATCTATGTTATTTTATTTCCAATCTGGGTGTTGCATCTTGTGTGTATCTGTCACCAACTCCAAATAAGATACCGGTTAACTTTCTAATTGCTGAATTATAGTTAAGTGCAAACTGTTAGTTTTAGAAGTATTAAAAATACAAAAATGTTTTTTATGTTGTTCGCCGCAATGTTAAAATCCATTTACTTTAATACATGCTATTGTAAAAGTCACAAATTTGTGATTTCACGTGTTCACTGTGTGCTGTATATTATATTCAGAAACAAATACTCCATGTTCGTACAAGAAAAAAATATTTTTGAACCACCAAAATTACTAAGTTATTATATATTTCATTTAAAACAAATTCTGCGTATTTCTAGAAAAGATCGTTTTTTACCTGTCTCAATCGCACTGACACATACGAAAAAAATTCCTGGCATTCGGCACGATAGAGTTCGAAGTTAAGTACTAATTTCACCGACACAAACTAAACTAGTAACTCTGCAGATCAGGAGCCTCAACGTCATCTCTGCAACTCATTGTTTTTAGCACACTTTGCGCAATATTAATCTTTCTACAAAATCGCAATATACAGTTTTTAAATTACATAAACATTTATAAAAGTAAAAAGTATTTCGAAAGTTCCAGACATTAGAAGAGTTAAATTTTACACGTTGTTATGTAATGATATTATTAAATTCTCACGAGCTAGTTATTCTGGAAATTTTTAGATAATAAAGTAGATTTCTTTAGGGGGCAGAACCCCCCCCCCCCCCCCCTCCCTGAATTTCCCGTTGTGTAATTTATTTTACATTTGTAATTTTCTATTGATTGTGTTAATGATTATAGTATATCTGAGATTCCTTTTTATACTGCGATTTATAAGGATAAGCAACAGTTTGGACAAGCATTTTACGTTATCCTAATACACATACAGCGGTATTTACTTGCCTGCCGACCACAAACACCTGTATGTAATGGATAAGGAACTCTTAGAAATGTAAACTGAGACATCTAATTTAGAAATCTAATATATTTATAATTTTTTTCTCAAAACATAGTTTTGAATGCCGTTATGCAATATTTATATCTAAGATCTAATCTAAATATCTAAAAATGCACTCGATACCATTAACTGACTAAAATCACCCCAAAATAGAGGGACTTCTAAACCTAGCGGTTAAAAATTCATATTCGTGTTCACTTCCAATTGACTAAATAGATAAACATGATTTGGTGCCGTAAAGTATTTTTTGTGATAGCCGTAAAGTATTTTGTGTGATTTTAATAGTATACACATTTAATTTAAAATCGTGATGTTACGAATACCGTTCATATTTGACGGAAACCTATGTTTCAGCTGAAATTACGAAAGGTTAATTAACCTTTTATTTCCCTTATCCGGATTTTCAGCTTAATTTTTCGTAATAGGGATTATTTTAATAATTTATTTTATACTCAGCAAGCTGTTACCCGTTACGTGGTTCACGTAGCATTAAACGAAAGATAAATGCGTTAATTACATAAAACATTTCACTTCCCATCAGACATGCCAAGTCTCAGGCTTTTTGCAGATCGTTATTATCTTAGAGAAAATGTTGTTCTTTTAAATCGCGCAAATGTTCTAACTAAATAAAGTAAGATTTTCTGCATTAAAATACTTTATCCAGAAAGCCGAAGGCTTGGCAGCTCTGCTCCCCTTAATAAAAACAATTATAACTAATCAACACTTTATCACATTTTATAGGAGACATTACGGAATTTCTTATTTGTATGGCCTTACATATACTTCAGCCATAAAAGTGGTAACTTTGTGCCAATTTATATACCTTTGGGCAAATTAACATACACAATTGCGAAAATGAAATCACAACCAATGAAATAAAAAAGAAAAGTGCCCAGCTAAACTGATGGCATTGAGCTCACAGGCTATTCGCACTAATTGTATATTATGCTCTTATTTTAAAGAATAATGCCCCTCAAAAAAATAAGTGAAGGGGAATTAGCCCCCGTTTACCCCTTTATACTTAACCAGTGAACCTCCAAATCTAATCAGGGAAGCTCCTTATCATAATAAACCGGTATACCAAATTTGGAGCAAATCGAATAATCCTGCAAAAAAACCATTTATCTAAATTAAGGGGGTGGACTAGCCCCCCTTTATCCATAACCAATGAATCCCCAAAACGAATCAGGGAATCTCCTTAACATAATAAACCGGTATACCAAATTCGGAGCAAATCGAATGATTCTGCATGAAAAACCCATTTATCTGAATGAAAAGGGGTGGGCTAACCATCCTTTCCCCCCTTTATCCTTAACCAATGAACCCCCAAAACTAATCAGGGAAGTTCCTTAACATAATAAACCGGTATACAAAATTCGGAGCAAATCGAATGATTCTTCGTGAAAAACCCATTTATCTGAATTAAAAGGGGTGGACCTACTCCCCTTTTCCCCCTTTATCCTTAACCAATGAACCCCCAAAACTAATCAGGGAAGTTCCTTAACATAATAAACCGGTATACCAAATTCGGAGCAAATCGAATGATTCTGCATGAAAAACCCATTTATCGTAATTAAGGGGGTGGACTAAACCACTTTTCCCCCTTTATCCTTAACCAATGAACCCCCAAAACTAATCAGGGAAGTTCCTTAACATAATAAACCGGTATACCAAATTCGGAGCAAATCGAATGATTCTGCAAGGAAAACCCATTTATCTGAATTAAGGGGGAGGACTAACCCCCTTTTTCCCCCTTTATCCTTAACCAATGAACGCCAAAAACTAATCAGGGAAGTTCCTTAGCATAATAAACCGGTATACCAAATTTGGAGCAAATCGAATGATTCTGCATGAAAAACATATTTATCTGAATTAAGGGGTTGGACTAACCCCGTTTTTCCCCCCTTTATCCTTAACCAATGAACTCCCAAAACTAATCAGGGAAGCGCCTTATCACAATGAACCTAGAAAAAAATTTTGAAGTAAATCGGATGTTTCTATCAAGTGTTATCGCGTTACGTACATACATACATACATACATACATACGTACATACATACATACAGAACGGGCGGGCACATTAGCTCTCAGGCTTTGATAGCCTGTGAGCTAAAAAGGAAGGCCAAGTAAAATCGTGTAAATCGAGGGATCTTTCTTCGTAATGCTGGGAGAATACTACACTGTTAAAAATTTGCAGCATTCTGTCTAGTCATTTGACCGTTTTTGAAAAAACGGTTTCATAACCATAATTTAACTGTATTCTGACCATAAAATGGCCAATAATATGGTCAGAATAGTGTTAAATTATGGATGTGTAACCGTTTTCGATAAAAACGGTGAAATGACTGGAGAGAATGCTGCAAATTTTTAACAGTGTACTACAAAAATTATTTTAGGTGGTATTTGGTGTGAAATATTTACGTATTCATTCCTGTCATACTTATTTTTTTTTTTTGTTTGTTTATGCCGTTTTCATTTTCACTTGAAAATCTTACAAGTTAAAATAAACTTTTGGGGAGAAATTATTATACCCCTTTTTTGGCAACAGTAAAGTTTATAAAATTTAATAGAATAATGTAAATTTATTCTGTATAAAAATAACGAACTTTTCCATTTATAAACAAAGTAGTTGAATAAATAAATAGAAATATTATTCTGTATAGTATATAAATACTATTTTCATTTCTGTGTTAAAATCCGTCTATATAGCAAACATCTATACAAAGGCATTCATTAATTCCTTTCTTTTAACTTTAATTTCCCTTTAAAAACCTTACATACTTCCACATTTATATTTTTAGATGAGATGGAGTTGATAGGTAACGGTTAACAGAGAAAAAATGAATTTTGTACATTTTAAAATAAGTAAATTTATAAAATAAAATATTTTATATTATTCGAACACATGTATAAAATTTCATCATAATTATACATCTAATTTAAAAACTTTGCAAATGTCCTGACAAAATTACAAACTAATAGGAATAATTTAATACTCTTATTTAAAAATTTCAGCATCCAAACTTTACCATTTAAACCCATTATTCATATAAGGCCCCTGGTAACTTGTCATGTCTGCACTGTAAAAAAAAAAAAAAAAAAAAAAAAAAAAAAAAAAAAAAAAAAAAGACATTTTTACAGTACAAAGTATTGTTCATCTCGCGCACAAACTCGATCACAGTGAATATGCTGTATCTTTCTTTGATTTCCTGACTATGTTAACATGGAAAATGCAATAGTTGCGTAAAACTATCAGCGCAATGTGCTAGCACTTTGAACGCCAGCAGTTTGTGCTGTAAGAAAATGCGTCCAAATTGCCAGCACATTGTGCTGTTAATTTTACGCAACTACTGTATTTTCCATGTTAATATACTCAGGAAACCAAAGAAAGATGCAGCACATTTACTGTGATCGAGTTTGTTCTGGCAAATCTACAGTGGGTTTTTTACAGTGTGTCACATACTACGATTTTTGACTACCAGTACGGAAAATGTGACTTATTTTATCGAAGATATATCATCAATTGAATAAGGCTAAGCAAACTTTTCGAAAATACCGGTGGCCAACACGCATAGCGAATTTCAGCTGTGTGACAGATGTGACAAGTTCCCATGGAAATAGCCATAAGCCATTTCTTTCAATAAATGAAAATTTGAAAATCGTCTGACTTGCCATTGAAAAGCACTGTGGAGCAAAATAAAATATTCCATAGTTTTCGAACAAATAAACAAAATCTAACAAAAAAACTATACAGCTTAATCCGGGTACCTCATCAAAATGCCCACTTAATTTCAAACTAATCGGATGCTTTTTGCAACAGTTATCTCGGAACAGACAAACAGACTAACAGACTAGCATACGAAAACCAAAAACCTTTCGGGTCTCCAATTAAGCCTTTACTGATTGCGTACCTACTGTTTCGGCAACAAGTCGTTAGGGGCCTCCGTAATTCTTACCCATCATGGATATGAAAATAAAAAATGCATAAACTACGATTTTGAAAGAATGCATTGCAATTCCAAAATAATTAAATTTTAGATACTTTTCGGTTAGCCGGGCGCCAGTGTTATGTATACTTACATATATATATATATATATATTATATATGAGGTCAAATTCACCTTCTTTTCGTATCTTTGTTTTATTTCCGATATGAAGACATATTCATGTCTATTTTTTATTGCATTTTCCTCTTTCACATGAAAACCTTTCAAATCAAAATTAACTGTTTAGGATAAATTATTATTCCGGGATCTGATATTCTTGGCAACGGTAAAAAAATGATTTCTAAATTTTATAACAAAATGTCAATTTATTCCTTATGAAAATACTGAACTTTTTAATTTAAAAGAAAAATATTTGAACAAAATAAATCGAACGCAGCCTTTCTTTATTTCCGGGGTATATTCCATCTTTATGTAAAGACGTAAAAGGCATTAATTCATCAATTTCGACGTTGATTTGACTCCAAACAATTACACATACTTTCACATTTTCGATATTTTTAGGTATAGTTCCGTTGCTAGGTAACAATTAAAAGAAAATTAAAACAATGAAATAAGTGCATTTTAAAAACGAGAATTTGTAAAAGAAAACATTTGATATTATTGGAACACATATATAAAATCCCTCCATAAGTTATACACCGAATTTAAAAACTCTGACAAATGTATACACAAAATTTCAAACTAATATGAATAATGTATGATTCTAATTAGGAAATTTCATTATCCATAATTTACCATTTAAATCCTTCAATCATATGAGTTATTTCCTTTCAACAAATGAAAATGGAAAAATCGTCTGAATTGCCATAGAAAAGCATTATTGTGAAAAATAAAATAGTCTACATTTATTTTTTCCGAACGAATGAAACAAATATAACAAAAAAACTATTCAGCTAAATCCGGGTAGTACACCAACATACCCACTTAATTTCAAGCTAATCGGATGCTTTTTTGCAGCAGTTATCGCTGAACAGACAGCCAGACTAACGGAAACCAAAACTTTTCGTGCCTCCAAAGTAAGCCTTCACAAACGTTTTGGCAACTAGTAAATCTGCAGATCAGGGGCCTCAACGTCAGCTCTGCAAGTCATTATTTTTAAACACACTTTTGGGTAACATTCAACTCCCTGCAAACCGCAATTTAAAGTTTTCAAATTACGTAATTATTCATAAGAATAAAAAATACGAAGTTTTGAGGCATTAGAGGCTTTAATTTAAAAGGCTGTGTAAGGATATTCCTGAAATTTTCATAAGCTGCTAAATCTGGTATTTTTTTAGATAACAAAGTAGATTTCTTCAGGGGGGCGGATCCCCCCAGAACCCCCCGTGGTCTCATTAAATATCCATATGTAACTTTTTATTCATTGTGCTTGTGGTTATCGTAAATCTTAGATTGATTTGTACACTTCCGAGTCTTATTTTTTAATACCGGTGAACAAAAGATAATTTACATCGATGCAATTATATTAAAAGTTTAGGTTTTATGAACGGAAAAGTAATGTCCTTTTAAAAATAAAATAATTTTCATCTATATTTTCTGAAATGAAGCTGCATTAGGACGTAACACTCGTCAAAAAATATATTTTCAGGCAATCTAGTTAATGTTTGGCTTTGAAGAATGAAAATGTTTATTGCCCAATACAATGTTGTCATTTTCGACAGAGATAATTTTGACAATTACTATCCATTTGATTTTCAAAAATGTTTTCCTTATTGAAATTTTCGATTAAAAATTAAACATTTATGTTATTCGTGTGCAGACGATAAACCTTGAGATTTTTTTTTTAAATTAAGAATTAATATCATAACACAAGGCCCTTTTATTTCATCCTCAAACCATATTCGTTTTGTTTTTGATATCTGAGGTCAACTTCTTCTTTTCGTATTTTCGTTTTATTTCCAATATGAAGACGTACTTTCATGTCTATTGTATATTTCATTTTCCTCTTGCATATGAAAATCTTTCAAATCAAAATTAACTGTTTAAGTTAAATTATCATTCCGGGATCTGATTTTGTTGGCAACGGTAAAAAAAAAATCATAAATTTTAAAGAAAAATGTCAATCTATTCCTTATGAAAATATTGAACTTTTTAATTTTTCAGAAATTTATTTGAGCAAAATAAATAGAATATAGCCTGCGTTTATTTCTGGGATAAAATCCATCTATATTTTGTAAAAGGAAAAAAAAAAATCATCCCTTTTGGACGTTTATTTAACTTCAAACAATTACACATACTTTCACATCTACGATATTTTTAGGTGCAGTTCCGTTACTAGGCAACAGTTAAAAGAAAATTTAAGCAATGAAATGTGTACATTCTAAAGAAGCAAGTTTATAAAAGAAAATATTTTATATTATTGGAACGCATATATAAAATCCCTCCATAAGTTATACACCGAATTTAAAAACTCTGACAAATGCATAGAGAAAATTTCAAACTAATATGAATAATGTATGATTCTAATTAGGAAAATTCATCATCCATAATTTACCATTTAAATCCTTCAATCATATGAGCCATTTTCCTTTCAACAAATAAAAATGGAAAAATCGTCTGAATTGCCATAGAAAAGCATTATCGTGAAAAATAAAATATTCTATATTTTCCGAACGAATGAAACAAATATAACAAAAAACTATACAGATAATTCCGGGTGCCTCACCTACATACCCACTTAATTTCAAGTTAATCGGACTCATTTTGCGTGACTTACTTATCGCGGAACAGACAGACTAACAGACAAACGGAAACCAAAACTTTTCGTGTCTCCACGGTAAGCCTTCACTGACATTTCGGCAATTATCCCGTCTACCAATTTCGAGAAATTATATAAATCTCTAAACTATTCGCAAAAGTATACAAATTGGCATAATTTTTAAATAACGAAAGAACAAATAAATCAATAAAATATTAATAAAAATACAAATAAAACGTCGGATTAAAAATCACTTGATGACGTAACAAACACGTGTAACATGTTTAATGTCAAATGAATGACATTTACGATAAGCCATTACTGTCATTTATTCTTATAGTTTGGCGATAGTTTTTTGGTCAACGGGATAATTGTGTAGTACCGAATTCCGTTAAAAAAAAAACCTTATAACACCAAAAATGATAATCATATTAACTAACAGTTTACTGCGTCGGGTTAAGCGTCATATTTCCAATTAAAAATAGATGTTTGAATTGAAATTTGAATGAAATATAGGGTTATAAAAAATCGAAGAGTGTAAAAAATATGATTACAAATATCTCGGCAACTAATTATCCGATCGACTTCATTCATGTTTTTTTTTCTTCTTTTCTATCCACTCCTTAAAATAAACAATTTCTAAAAATTTTATATGCCTTTTATCAAAAAGAGCATTTCGAGAGCCCGAAAAAAATAATTACGGATAATCAAGGTTAATGATATTCAATAGGTTTCTTTCCATTATTACATACTAAGAACACACCAAATCTCAAGTCTCAATCTCAATTTCTTCGGGAAATAGAGTGTTTACATACACAGACAAACACACACACACAACGTAGTCTTTTTTTTTTTCCTTCTAAAAATATGTTTTTCGGATTCTCCAGAGTCTGGAACGTGTAAATCGGTAATTTTTTTTTTATCGAATTTTAAAATGATTACAAGACACATCCTATACTACGTATGATGGGTAAGTAAAACAAAATCTAAATGCAACCCTATATACAATATCTCTGATTGTTGTCAAAAATTTTCATCATGCCAGTTGTACTTTTTTATCCGCTTAGTGGTTGATTATCGGAAATGTGATTTTTTTCCCCTTCTAAATTATCCCCAAACTTTTTTCTGCAAGAGTTGGCCCTATTAAAAACATGTCAATATAAAATGCGTAGATAATATTAAGAAGATTTATAATAAATATATTTTTGATTTGAGATCGTGTGAATTGGCGAAGTTATTACTTTTTTCCCCTTAAAACCCTATTTTTTTCGCCATTTCAGACCATTTTTAATTATATCAAAAATCTGTCATACATAAATTTTATCCCCTTTTCCTAGAATTAATAATAACTGTCAAATGATTCCATATGTATCATAATTAAGAAGTTATTGGTGTTTTTCTGTTTTTACAAAAGCCATACCCATTTCCACTCTCTTTTCCCGATTTTGTTCATTTACGTATTTAACCGAGATGATCTGCTCCTCGACTTTATGTATCAGTTTGGAAAAGATTTATGAAGAATTATGTAAGTTATCGTGTCCGTAAAAAAGTGATATATATAAAGTTTTGAACTGGATGTGGGTTTGGGTGCGTATATCTGCAAAACGTTTTCAGAAATTCCAACACATGGGGGAAGAGGTATGTAATAGGTAGAGCTTCTTACGAAATCCACCTAACATAGTTCTAACTAGTTAAGACTTTTAATTATGAAAACGTTTTGTATTTTTTTTTTTTTTTTTTTTTTTTTTTTGACTTGTAGAAATATGTGGGGAATATGCGCTTCTTAATGTAATCTAAATGTTAATATGCATAAAAATTCAAATTTCGTAGCATAAAAATAACTATATTGACTTAAATAATTTGAAATATGGTGAAGTAGATCATTTAAAAGGTTTTAAGAGCATAAAAGTTTAATAGTTTCACTTATAGTATCACAGTTGCCACTTGACTAGAAAATGAGATTGGCAAAGTTCCAGCTCATTAGGATAATTTTAACCAGTGCCTTATTGAGGTTTAAGGTGAAAACGAACGTGATATTTCGCAAAAAAATGCTGTTTTTTCTTCATGAAATGAATACAATTGATCTATAAATGTAATGCAGATATCATTTTATAGAAAAAAGGTTTGATTTGAAGAACCACACATCATTTTTTTTTCTAAAAATGTATAGATTTAAAAATATGCGCATTTTTCAGGACCAGACTTCAACCGATTCCTAAAAATTTACTTTTATAAAAATACGAAAAAAAAATTTAGCATTCCATTTCATCTGCTTTCCACCTCTTATTTTTCTCATTTTGTACATAATAAAGGGCTTAGTTTAAAAAAAAAAAAATCCAAAGACAATGAAAAGTAATCGAATTTGAAACTGAAATAATTAAAAAAAAAGGGGACAAAGACATTATAAAAAATGAGAACAAATAATGCTTAAATTCAGTTTATTATTAAAGTTGTGTTACAAGAAAGGAAGCATTATAAAGAAAAGAAATTATTATCCTTTGCAATTGTCACATTAACCCTCACTTACACAGGTGGCGCACTGAGTGCGCCAGTCCTTGAAAAATGCTTCATGAATTCCTAGAAAATCACGTGATTAACACCTGATCTCAACCTAACCTCTTTTCATTTGTTCCTTTCAGAAAGTGCATTGGTTAAAAGTAGAAGGTCACAGTTTTCCGCGTTAATTTTCAAGATTATTTTCAGTTAGTCTCTTTTGGCGCACTGAGTGCTACAGCTGTGTGACAATGTAAGTATTTTTCATTTCGCTCTTTTCGGTTTGCTATTTTATTTTTGCATGATTATAAGTCGTTTTAATATTTACAGTATTTTTTAAGTAATTAATTTGCTAATATTAAAAATTATATATATATATATATATATATAAATTATATATAAGTATAAGCCCGAAATAAGTTGACATTTTTGTATATATTTCAGGAGTGCTAGAAAAAGAAATATAGTTCATCCTGATGATTATGCGAGACTTCTTCAAGAGTTATCAGATGAAGATTTGAGCGATTTGAATGACGAAGATTTCGATTGTGACAGTGAAGAGCAGGTAAACGAGAGTGATCATGATTCTGAATCTGAAATAGAGGTATCTTCTGATACAAGAATTACAGAATCAGATTCAGAGAAAGATGAAAACTATTTTACTAAAACAATATATGAAAGTATAAAAGGAAAAGGAAAAAAAAATAAGTGAAATGTACAAATGGAAAAAATGTCCTGTCATAAGTAAATATTCGAAAGTACGACAGAAAAATATTCTAAAGAAGATATTGCCATTTGTAAAACAAAATGATAATATTATAGATGAAATTTCAGCCTTTTTCAAAATTATTGATATAGGGATGATTGATCTAATAGTTTCTAATACAAACTTAAATATTGAGAGTAGACGTAAGAATGGAAATGACAAAGAATATTATAAATTCGTCGGAAAATATACCAGTAGAGAAGAAATTATGGTTGTGATTGCAATTTTATACCTGATAGGTTTGAAAAAAGCTAGCAAGATAAATATTCGTGAATTGCGGGGGCAAATGATGGCACAGGTATAGAGCTATTACGTGGTGTTATCTCTCAGAATAGATTCCAGTTTCTTCGCAGTGCTATTCGATTTGATGATTGTACGAGAAAGATAAGAAGGGAAAAAGACAAGTGAGCCCCAATAAGAGATTTTTTGGATTCTTTTGTACAACGGTGTAAAGAATCTTATTCACCAGGGGAATACATTGACGAAAAGCTTGAGCCATTTAGTGGTAGATGTTCCTTCATTCAGTATATCCCCAAGAAACCAGCGAAATATGGGATACAAATATTTGCACTCGTTGATGCAAAGACTTTTTATACAAACAATCTGGAAGTATATTGCGGAAAGCAGCCTGATGGGCCATATATTGTTTCAAATAAACCTTTTGACATCGTTAACAGACTAATTGCCCATTTAAAAGAACCAGGAAGAAATTTAACAACCGATAATTGGTATACCAGTTATCCTTTAGCAAAGTCATTGCTAAATGATAATATCACTTTGTTAGGAACAATGCGATCGAACAAAAAGAAAATTCCTCGTGAATTTCTTCCTTCAAAATCAAGAAAAGTTGGTTCTCTCTGTTTGGATTTCAAAACGATATAAGTATTACTTCATATGTACCGAAACGAAATAAAGCTGTTATTCTCTTAAGTACAATGCACGACGATGCAAGTATTGACAAAGAAACAGGAAAGCCATGTGTCATACAGGATTATAATCAAACAAAATGTGGCGTTGATGTAGTTGATCAGCTGGGAGGAAATTATACTGTCTCAAGGAAAACATATAGATGGTCAATGTCAATTTTTTATGCATTGTTGAACATAGCTGGGATAAACAGCCAGATAATTTTGGCTTCAGCGCCAAATACAGCTTCACTGAAAAGAAGATATTTCTTGAAGAATTTATCTTTAGCACTTATCAAGCCACATTTAGAAAGCCGAAGTTCTATTATGAATTTGCCCATCAAAAGTAGAGAGATAATCAAGAGACATATCGCTAAAAAAGAGACAACGAAATCTGAAGAACCACCAAAGAAAAAAGGCCGATGCAACCCTTGTGGTCGTGCGAAGAACAACAACACTACTTTAATTTGTTCACGTTGTAAACATTTCACTTGTAAAAATCATATGTATAATATTGAATACACTTGTATAAAATGTATTAACCAGGAAATTAATGAAGATCATGATCTTTCTGAATAAGGAATTTGTAAAGTATTCCTTTTTATGAACTCTATTCTTATTCCAATGATTTCATTTAGTTGAATTTGAAGTATTATTTTACAAAATGTAAAACTAAAAATGAGAAATATATACATTATTACATCTTTTATGATATATGTTAATCCATTAAATAGTTTATTTATTGAATAATATAAAAAGCGATGCTTTTATAGCTTGAAAATTGGCTGGCGCACAATCTGCACCACCTGTGTAACAACGTAACTTTCTAGACCTGTGTAACAAAAGGTTAACCCTTTTCAGCACAGAAAATTTCTGTTCTTAAAATGATGAAATGATTGGCTACACCGGTATTTACAATCGAATTTTTTAGAAATTAAACGCACATTACTTTAACATTTCATTGTAACAGAGAAATTTTATTAAAATATTCTTGGTGCCGTTTGTAAGTCTGGAATTAAAATTAGGTGGTCCCGACGTGGGACCATTGTTCCGGAAATGATTAAGGTGGTAATGGGTTACATAAGGTGGCTTTTGAAGAATCTTGAAAAGTTTTTCTACATTCAGATACAACTTTTAGCATATACTGTTTATATTTTTCATCTTTTGTTAAACAGCAATTGAAAAATCGGGATAATTTTATTCCCCTTTCAGCTGTGTCATTGACAACTTTAAAACCATTCAATGTTTCTCTCTCTCTTTTTTTTTTTTTTTTTTTTTTAATCTTTTAAATATGGTTTATTTTCACACCATACATTGGGATCAGCATTAAAAAAATGATTATTAATATAAAATCTAGTAAAAATTTACAGTTTGAGATGAAACAAAAACATCGACTTCTTTGTTAAATAAATAATCCACTTCGTTGAAACCTTTTGTTGCTCTGAAATTTCTATCATCATCATCATTTCTTCTTCAAATGAAATCAATTGTACTGCCATGCTTATGTTGACTTTCTTTTTCTTCAAAGTATCATCTAAAAATGAAAATGCAACTTGGTAGGAGTTAAGATATCAAAGCGTATTATCATTTTAGCGAGTGGTTCGTCTGCAACCTATTTATCAATGTTTCTGTAGTGAACAAGTGATTTTATTATTTGCAGGTCTTGGATTGGGGGTCAAAGTGGCAGTGGGAGTATTGAAGCACGCTTTTACATAAATATTAATGAGAAATAAGCAAAGGTTTTTAATACGCTCTTTTTCTAATTTTGATCCCTGAAATAATATATTTTGAGAGAATAAATGGCCTGTTCCATCCATCTGACATGATTAAAAGAAACAAGTGCTCTAAAAAAAGTCTTTTGGAGGAAGAAGTCCTATAAAAAATAAACAAAGTTGGATAAACTCTTTATAATCATCCCTGAGCTTTAAAACGCCGTGTAAGAAAAAATGAATTTGAAATTTCTTCTAAAATAACTATTTATATCTAGTATTTTATATTCAATAGCATTTTTATACTTAGTCTGGTTTAATTTAGACCACCCAATAAGATTTTTTTTTAAATATCTGGCTGAGGGGCAGTGATTATTCCCGCTTCACAATCAAACCCATCTTTTAGGATAATTTCTAAATTATGATGGCGGCATAGTAAATACTGAAGACTTTTCCTTTAACAAATGCAATAGAAAAAAGCAGGTTCCTTCTAGACGACCGGTGTTTACGGCAGTCGTATCAAAACATATTGACTGGATTTCACCAACTTCTCCCCACTCTTCAACTGCTGAAAATACAGCTTTTGCCTGAATTATTCCGATAATATTTTCAAGCTGTGGAACTCGTAGTAACTGTTATTCATCCCCCTATCTATTTAAAACTTGTAGCCACTCTACATTATCTTTATTAAAAAAATGATGAAGGTTTCTATCCCAGTCAACAACAGTTTTCTCTAACCGTAATTATAAATCTGTTTTTGATGAGCTCAATTCTTTGTTTACGAAATAGTTATTTGCGGAGTCGATTGAACTTCTTCTTAAAATTAAAGTCTGTGGTTAACTGGTGGATGTACTCTAAATTTAACAGCTTCTCTGGCGTTCAGTTTCACTTAGTGAATATTATAAAATAAAATGCATAAATCTTCACAATTACTTCGTTGTTTACTGTCGATGATTTGATAAGACATGTTTTACGGAATGTTTCGTCAATTCAAAAAATAGATAACGATAACAGGTAACAAAAACAGCCTTGCGATAAAAAGAGAAATTCAGAGGTTCAACTGCAATACAAATCGAGAAGCTCTTTCTTACTACCCACAGAGCTAGATAACTAATAATCAATTAAAAATAGTGAAATATTTTTTAAGTTACGAACATTTTTCACTTATTTTTGCCTATTAATGGAAATGATACAAAAATATTCTCAAAAGTAATAAAATTATTAATTTGTCATTTTTCACTTATGTTTCAAAAATGTAGAGTTTGAGGGTATGGTTCACGAGCTGACCTGATAAATATTAAATGTTCATTAAATATAAGTTTTGATGAGAGTAAATGTTCAAGGCAACAACAGTTTATGTGATTTAAAACAAGAATTAGGTTTCAAAGACAAATATTTTTCACTTAATGAAAGAAAAGCTACAACTTTTTACCAAAATTTTAAATTTTCCAGAATCAACCTGGGCACGGGTTAACGTTATTCAATTGAACTGAAATTATTCCAATCTCATTTTCTAACTAAATGGTAACTTTTAGGAAGGTTCCCCAGAAAAAAAAAGGTAAAAAAAAATTCCATGTTGCTTGTGACCACCCTAGTATTGAAGTTTATTTTATTTATTTATTTATTTTTTTTGTAGATTGGTGAATACCTAAATAATTCTCATTTGAAAACATTAAATTTAATAATACATACTGGACAATTGCACCATAAAATATAATAAATAAAGACACAATATCGCTTATTGGTACACAAAACACGAACTTTTATAAGCTAAAATTAACTTCTACGTTTCGAGCTCTTTCTACAGCCGTCTTCAGGAAAATATGATGTTAAAAAGGCTCAAAAATCAGAGACGAAAGCTTCCTGTGCAAGAAATAATTAGACGAAACTTGATCAATGATTTGAATACAAAACTGTAGTGTTGCCATCTAGTGAAAAGTTTCTCTAGATGGCAATACTACAGTTTTGTATTCAAATTGGTCAAGTTTCAACTAATTATTTCTTGCACAGCACAACAAATTGTGAATGATATCAAATGCTGCCATTTTCACGCGTATAAAAGATGTTGAGTTCATTTTTCATGCCGTCATTTTATTTATTACTCCAGCAGTTTTACATAGTTATTTCAAAAATAAACATCCTAAATTTTGAAAAATTAAAAAGGCCCAAAATAGATTTATTAAAATGGCGTATAATTTAGAATTTTGTATTAGGTAACTGATAATATTTATGAGAAGAATGCAATTTTCTGTTCACTGCAGATTCGAAAAAAGTGCCGTTTCGTGAATATATATATATTTTTTTTTTTAATGTTTTAATTTTTATAATAATTTTTCCATGCTTAACATGATGTATTAAGAAATCTGAGTAAATAATATTCAAATCGGAATTGTTGAGTCAGAAAAGGTTTTAAAAAGCTTAAATATCCAGCATCTGTATTAACCACTTCACCGGCGACATGTATAGGGAAACAGTGCTTTTACCCCCGTCTTATCTCGGGGCAGCCGGTGAAGTGGTAACTGCACGAAATATAATTTTCCCATCCCGTTTATCAGATCATCATAAGTACATGACAAAATTTGGAAGTATGCGTAAATATCATAAATGCAAAATCGATATGAATATTTTTTAAGCAGAGTATCACTTATATGAAGCTATTAGAGCGTCAGCTTTAAATGTATCTCTAACTTTTGACATCAGTTTGTTATTTATTTATATGTTTTGACGTACTGGAATATTTTAATGTATAATTGTCCATATATATAATTCTAGAAATCCTTCTTTACCTCCGAAATGACAAAGAATTGTAAACTTGGAGTTTCATCACATGTAGAAGATTTAAGGCACTTGCAATAAACATTTTAAATATTCTATAAAGTTGAACATCGAATGTTTGTATCGTTTTTTATCTTCAAGATTTAAAATTTTCAACAAAGGAAATGATATTCTTAAACGATCGTTCAATTATCGAATTCCATTAATATTTATGACAGTTAAAAGTAGAAAAATAGTATTAAAAAATGTAAAATAGAAGGAACACTTTAAAATTTGAGTTGCAATATCGACAACTAAAGAATTTTTTAGAAGAATAATTGAAATTTTGTACTCTTTCTTTTTTAGGTCAAACATCAGTAATTTACTGATAACTACTAATTTTATTTTCTAAATAAAAATTACTTTTGGCGTGGATTTTCCGTTAAATACATCGGTGTGGTATATTTAACCCAAATAAATTATTTGTCACTATACATTGATTCAATTTGTCTTTTAAGCTCCTTCCGTCTGCCTTAAACCTCAAGACGAAAGACTGTTATCTCTTTACTTCACGTCTTAATACAAAATAAGCTCTGTTAGTGTTTGTAAAACTGCAGGTAACATATTCATGAACCAAAGCAATTTGAAATGTTTCTCACGTAATTTGCCAAAAGGATATTCCGGATGATCTTGTTATACATAACGAACAGAATAACAGATGTATGGATTTTCTGAACAGGGTGTTTTATTCATAAGGTGAATATTTTATTACATTAGAAAAAAATGAAAACGGATAAAATAAAAGTATAAAAAAAAAGTTTTTTTTTTTTTTGAAAATTCTTTTTTAAAATTTCTATCTGCTAGGTGTAGAATTTGTATAAATGCATACATTAAGAACAGAAATGTAAAGAAAATTCATTGCATGTGGGAATATATGTGTTATTTTGAAATGGAACTTTAATTTAAATGTTTTTTGTTTAATAAAATACAATTAACATTTATACCATACACGACGTGAAATGCATTCATAAAATTTAATTCGTATTTAAAATTTTAACATATCGTAAAATGCTTGATAAATATGAATGATTAATACTTATATGACGATTAGTTTTCAAGTATACTTTACAAAGCTTAAAATAATTAAAATCCGAACGTTGAGTACTATGATTTTATAATTAACATAAAATGATATGTAATTACTGATACTATATTAATTAAAAAAATAGCATGTAGATAATTTTTTGAACGATTGCCTCGTAGTTTAATTTTCCTTATTAAAAAATTAATGTAGCTGAAAACAAAAATGTTTTTTCACACTTCTATTTCCATATATATAAAGATGAATATGAAAATACTCCTAATCATTTGACTTTCACAGGATAATAAAAGGCTGTTGCGAATGACGTGACAATGGAGGTGATACATAGTGGGCAGTGCTTACTTCGCTTTATAGAGGACCATGCCAATAGAGCATAACATTTCTTCAGCTGTTTGCGATTTCTGGTCAGAAAGTTAAATGTATCTATTTTATTTGTATTGAAAATCGTTTAACTTAGGACTGTAGGATGTTTAAAAGTGATTACTGAATTCTTCTAGGATTTGTAATTTTCTCTTAAAGACAATTATGTTCAAAAGAGATATTTAGAAACATAAAAAAAATGATATCAGCGTCTCTTGGTACGGAAAAATTAACAGTCATTAAAAAATGAAGGTTATCATCGACTTCTATCAACGATAATTATCGACAATTTAACATTCGATAAAAATTAATCAGAATAATATCGGAATGTTAACTTTGAATCCTTTGAGTTATTTTAAAATGTTAAATTTAATAATTTCAGACAATTCTTTTTCTACTTTTAATTCATTAACAAATTCTTTAATAATTTTCAAGAAATCATTTATTCTACAGGAGATTTATTTTCGAATTTTGAAAGAAACAAGTAATCGTCACGCATATTCAAAGAATTGACAATAATTAAAGTATGAAGTGGTCTATCCGCGTTTTAAGTTTGAGAATAAACAACTGACCATAAATCCCTAAATGAGAAAGAGAGGAAACGTAAATTAGCATTTAATGCTGTTCTCTGATGTACGCACACAACTTAATAACACATTTACAAATCCATCACACATAAATACAAAAACGGTGTAGTATTCTTATAAAATATCCAGAAAATGGAAAGCATTTTCTGATTTTCCTTTGAAGTAAGGAATGTGTAATCAAAAAATGTGAACCTTTTTGCAGCGATATTTTGGAATATTACAATAAAGGAATATTAGCCTTAGGTAGCAATCAACTATAATTCGAGCTGTGAGATATTGTTAGAAAAAAATAAAAAAGCAATCTAATTCTTAGGTACTCTGAAGTTTTCAAAAATAAATGCCGTTAATGGCAAAATGATAGGAAAATATTTCATTACTTAATATATCAGTAAGATTGAATTCTTTAGAGTAGAAATATATATATATATAGGGGAGAGTAGTACACAGTGAAATGTGGTGCACAATGAGTCATTTTGAAATTTGACATGTGTATAAGTTTACAGAGAAGATTTGTAATATCAACATAAAGCTCAAAACAAATTTGTGTACTTTATTCGATGGTGCACTTTTAATATTCTGCATACATAATTTGTCTATTTAAAAGGCAACTCTTTTAACAGTTCAAAGAGGAGAATTAAAAATTCATAACTGCAAAAATCAAATATTAATACACTGGAAAACATCTGGTTTTCTGCAGTATAAAACCCATAACTCCGAGATATTTAAAACTATGACGCTGAGTAAGAGCTCGTTCGTGTGAGAATATAATTTACAGTTTTATATAAACAGGGTCAATAAAACAGAGATGGGCACTGTCGGCCCAGATACTTCATGGATTCATGGATTGTATAGCGACAGAGTTTAGTTTTTAGTTATATAAGATTTTAGTCACATATTTTGCATTTAAATCTAATCAGAGTTTAATAAAAGATATACAAAAAATATTACCCTTTTTTCATTTTTCTGTTAATTTTATAATTGCTCGTTTCATAACAGCAGTCATGACTGGAGCACTATTATGTGCAATAAAAATTGCTTTTGAACGAACAAAGTATTCAATCACAACTTTCATAAATGATTAGAAAATTCTTTTGTTGTACGGAGCATGGTAATAATTTCTACACATTTCTTTAAAGTTCAAGTCATATGTAAGAATAAAGACGATTTCCTGAGAGTAATTCTTTATACTTGTAATTTCCTGAAATGCGATCTAATAGACATCAAATATTAAAATTATAGATTTCAGTTGATTCTTAAAATTTGGTTCTATATTATCGGTCTTTCTGCAATAGTACTTATTCAAATGTCTTTAATTACACTGGGCAACATATCTTCTCCTTGGTGTAATAACTGGTTTCAATTTGCGTGGATTTTGAACGTAATAAACATAATGAACATAATAAACATAATAATAAACATAATAACACGTAATAAACATAATAACATATTTTGAATGAAGCGGCATTAATTTCAATAAGCTTGTTGAATACACCTTTGAAGTATTAGTTTCAAATCTACCAGTTTTTCTTCCCAAAGTTCAACCATATGTTTGTGATCTTTCGTTTATATTTTGTGGGGTAATACCTTTTAGTAATATATTCTGAGCAAAATCGAATAAAATTTCTATTTGTCAATAATAAAATATCAGAAATATAAAAGTATCATAAATTGATTTTTCCTTGAAATTTGTGGTTTTCATTTTCATTTCAATAAATCACATTTTTGTTTCGTACTGGTAGTGACCTTTAGCATGATTAACCTTAATAATAAAAATGCACTGGTTATCAAAAATTAAGGAAAAGTCACAAAATGCTAATTTTCAAATACGCGACCACTCAAAAGGAAATAATATAATTCGAGTAATTACTATCTCTACAACACAGCTAGCCCATATAACATCTTATTCATGTCACGCATGGTCACAAGTGTCACAGTCACTACGGTGAAGCAATAAATAGGAAATTCCATACATCTCATTATGAGTCTTAAATGATCACTATATGTGATTCCACTGAAAAATCAATGTGACTGCTGCTTTGTGACGAGTCACCGGGTGATTTTACAATGTAGTTAAATTGTGACTCTCATGTGACTGTCATTTTTAGACTCAATCTCATAGTCATCATGAACGTTGCATTATGATAAGTCACCAAATAATATCATATTATAGTCACATGGAGACTTTTCCCAAAAGAGCACAATGGTGACTTCACAGTAGTTTCTCTGTCACCTGAAAGTCATCATGTGACTTTGATGTGACATTATTTGGTAACTTATCACACTGCAGCGTTCACGATGACTTTGAAATTGAGTCTACAAATGACAGTCACATGAGATTCACAATGTAACTAATTGTAAAGTCACATGGTGACTCTCCACAAAGCAGCAGTCACAGTGACGTTTCAGTGGAGTCACATATAGGGATCATTTGAGACTCATAATGAGATGTATGGAATTTCCAATTTTTTTGCTTCACCATAGTGACTGTAACACTTGTGACCATGTGTGACACGAATGAGATGTTATATGGACTAGGTGTTAGAGATAGTAATTACTCGAATTATATTATTTCCTTTTGGGTGTTCGCGTATTTGAAAATTAGCATTTTGTGACTTTTCCTTAATTTTTGCACACCAGTGTAGTTAAAGAGCTGAAATCCAAAATCAGCATTATTCAACTACGTAGGAATCAAGGGAAGAGGTTGGGTAACATTTTTGGTTATTTCTTCCACAAAAAAGAGAATTAATATTGCTTTAAATGATACTCAAACTTGTTTATTTTTTCAATTGTTTATTTTAATTGTTCATAATTAGCATATGTTCATATTCATTTTTATAATAATTTTAATGAATTTCTTAATATTTAATAAATGTTGCATATTACTTCTTAATGTGATCTTAATTTTACTTGCGTAGTAACATAAAACCTTAATTTTACCGTTAAAACACATAAGAGTTTATAAAAAATAGTGTAAAAAAATTTATAAATCATTAATTCCTTAGATTTTAAACCGGTTACTATTTGAAAAAGTCAGCTATGTCTATACAATAAACCGCAGTGTAATCTTAAACACGTAAAAGAATAATGTGTTCTCTCTTTCATACAATTAGATCAAAATAGGGAATATTAGAAAGTAACATTATCATCATTCCTTATAATTTGAAGCTGTTCTCACGTAATATACGAAACGATATTACGGAATGACGCTTTGTTTGTCACATGAGCTCTTGTGCTAATAGTAAATTGTTACATTTGAAAGAATTGAAGAAATTTCAACTTGATAAACATATATAGAATAGCCCATTTAATAACATATAGTTCAATAGTTTAAAAATAATTATAATTTTGTAATTGTATTACTCTATAACGAAGATACTGAAGTTTTAGACTATTACAATTTAAAAAAAATAAGCATATTTCAGTGCCAAAAAAGGGATTTTATTATGGCTGAATAAAATATAGAAAAAAATATTATTCCGCATATTACTACATTTATTTATTTACCTACTGTAATTGCATAAAAAGAGTGATTAGAAATATAATATAAGTGATTTATAGAAAGTCATCCGTACTTAAATTGCAGTACCATTCCAAGACATGCTGGAAGTTTAATTTCAGTAACAGATGTGTATGTATATGTAATTTACAGAGACGTCACGTGTCTTAAACAACAATGATATGACCACGCACGCTAGCCAAACATTCAGTTGCGCAAATAATTATTGTTAAATTTATTTTGAATGGAAGGCGATAAAACCCATCAAAATTTTTTTCAGGGAATACATATGTCTCTTAAATATATTATTTTAAAAATATCCTGTGTACGACTGGAAAATGAAATATCTAGCAAAGACAGTGACGGATGTTGCCACTCTCTTTTATTAGTGTTCTTAGTTCAGTGGAGTTATTTTCGTCAATATGCTCTTGAAGATACGGAAGTATGCTGTGATATTGTCAACATTGCTTATAGTATCCATACTGTTGAAAATTGTCATTGTCACTTTCAAGATACGTAACAAGAACGTTCAAAATATATCGAATACATTAAAAGAAATACCTAGGAATATAAACTGATTTAAATGTGTTTTAATATCGTTATACTATTTCAATATCTGAGACTAATTACTATATTACTTGATATGTGAATATAAATTTAGTTTGATAGCGACCCGTGTTAAGTATTCTCGAACTGCGCTAGAGGCATAGGGTCTAATTACATAAAAAAGTGATTAATATTTGAATATAAATGCTCTAAAGGTTCTTTAAGATAATCGTTTCATAAAAGTTGATTTCGTATACATGATAGATTGGACAGTACAAAGAACGAAACTGCCAGTGGTCTTGCGCATTAGCTTCGGGTGTGGTCGTAGAAATATCGCACTTCCTGTTGAAAGAGAATATCGTTAAAGGGACAGTGACGAACGGATGACTGCCAACGTAGATCTGGTAAGATGACACAATTCACTGTACACAATTTCAGAGCACAGTCTTATTCGTAGCGTCGAGATAATACATATTTTTTTTTCTTTTAACAGATGTCTAAAATTTCATAAATGATTATCAGTTTCATAGCTAAATAAGCGATACTGGCAACAACGAGATTAAAAATGAGCTTGGATAACAATAAAAGCTCTCAATTATCAAACGTTTGTGCCGAACCTTTCTGTATAAATTATACCAACTGGAATGAGATATTTATGAATTAATGTAATACATTGAAGACCAATGTCTTCAAATTAGTTTTTTCTTAAGGATTCCTTTTACATACTTATTCCTCTTCAATATTTAAGATATTTTTATAACATCGTAACGGAGAAAAAGAATCAATTTATAGCAAATGAATCCATTAAAAGGAATTAACGTAGTTTTTTGCCTTCTATTTACATAAACTTATTTTTGAACTAAAATGTCTGGACTGCTTATACAAATTTCACAATAAAATTGATTTTTGTATTTTAAATTTTCAGAATTTTTACATGTATATGGAGCATTCTCATAATCTTTTGACTTTCAGGAATAAAAATCTGGTAAAATTAAACTTGCTGAAATAACATTTTAATCTCATAGACGAATGCCTTGATGATTCAAAATAAAGAAACAATGGTCAGCAGCGAAACTTTTGTTATTTAATTTAGGGTTTATATTAAACTTACGAGATTAATTTTTCTCACTATTTTACCACTAAAACGTTTTATTTTCTTCTAAATTTTTACTTATAATGAATTTCATAGCACCCACACGACAGTCGCATAAGAAATAATAACAATGTAGTACTTTTTGTGCAAAATTTTGGCATAACATTGTCTTAAAAGTGGTATTTGAAATGATCGGTAAGGAAAAAAGGGGGTGGTACAGGAAAAAACAGAAGGGAAAGAAAATTACTACCTATTTTTAGTCAAATCATGTTATGACTAAGTGATAGCCACAATGTTCATTGATTATTAGAAACAGATATTTATATTAGATTAAATAATAATAATAAAAATTATTTACCTCTACAAGTGCAGGTACAAACCTTGGGGGTGGTAAAACTATCAATAAGGGCACGATGCTTGAAACTGATATTTAAATGCTGATTTAAATTATGCAGTAAATTTCCTGTCAAAGAATTTTAGCCATTCTTTCTCTAGCATACTTCTGCATGAGAAAATGTTGAAAAAAATTCAGTGGCTGCATCTGAAGGGGTTTTCTGTACAATTTCAGCAAAATGGACGGTAAGGAATCTAAAACCCAAGGACAGAGTTTCAAAAATAATAACAACAGTAGAAATGCGTGCAGGTTAATTTTTTGCTATATATTTATATAAAACAATAGTCCTGGTTTCGGAAAAAAATTACATCGAATTACTTTTATTGAAATAATTTTATACAGACAGTTCCAAACTTAAAAATCAGCATCAGGGACACGGGACGGTACAGGAGTTTCCTCGATATTTGGACTCCCAACATCGTTCAAAACTTATTTATCCCGTTAATATTGTTATGCAGCCATGCTCATATTCTCAATATTGCAGATATTCCCCAGTATATGAAATAAATAAAAACACATAAATATATGTACTAAAATAAAAATTATTATTCAGGGACTTAAATTCAAAATAATGGGATAATGCCCCATATTTGTATAGATATATATTTGTGTGTGTCTGTGTGTAATATTTACTATTGACTTTTCCGCTTTCAGAATTTTCATTACGAAGTTGATATTCTGTTAAGTATTAATAACGATAACAAAAATTTCTAAATTTTTTGTATCGATATCCTATTATAGAATGACATCAAATACTTTTTCTGAAGAACATTATTTTTTTTTTAGATTTAAACCTAGGTTTTATCTAAATAAATTAATTATACATGCTTAAACTTCTTTTTTGGAAATTTCATATCCACGAAGATGAAGTCTTAATGGAGTCTATCTGCGATCCTGTCATTTTTGGCGGATTGTAAAATGTTATAGAAGAGCTAACAAGTAGGTATCTTATTCAGAAACTTTTTTAATATTCTTAATGTTACTTTTGTACCCATCCCCAACAAATAACATCTTGTTACTCATTTCTGTAATGCAGAGACGTTTTCTTTAATACACATTCATTAAAATAAAAAATCCCTGCCAGCTCGCCCTACAGGCACATATAGATTTCAAAATTAAATACCAAGTTCACCAATAAAATCTAAATTAAGATTAGAGATAAACCTAATTTTACAATATTGTTGGGCCGCTTTCGATGAGTTTTAAATTTGATTTTTCTCTAGGACTTGGTTTTATCAGAATCAAGTGAATATGATATTTTTTTCTGCTGCCCCTATTTGTATCCTCCTTTGAGAATATACTTAGTAATATCATATATTATTACAGTTCACCTTATCAAAAACGTGTTAGTACAAAATTTATAGATAATATTTAGAATATATATATAATAAATTTAAACAGTGTGGTGAATGTTTCATTAGATGGACCTCATACTATATTTTAAATTTTGACGTTCTTTTTATTGACACGCGCGCGTGTTTAATAATGCAAGCTATCTCTGGAGGTTGTCAAAAATTTGTATTACGCGAATGATACTTTGATCGCCTTATTGCCGAATTAAAGAAGATGCGATTATTTTTCTTCTATATCCCTGCCCCTTTTAATTTTTCTCTGTAAGTGTGAGTGCTATCAAAAATTTGCCCGTATAAAACTTATAAATAACTTAAAAAAGATTTATAATAAAAATAATCGGATTTGATATCTTGCGAAATTATGAATTTCTTTCTTCTTCACCCCCCCTGCCTTTTTCTATTTTTTTATGTAATTTTTCCTGCAAGAGTTGGTCCTTTCAAAAACTTGTCAATATACCGGGTGTCCCAAAAAGGACTGACTGATTTTAAAATTCAATAACTTCCAAACGGTGACAGATATAAAAAAAATTCTTGCATAACGGGTTATGCATAAAGTCAAAAGTTTTTTTACAGTGATTTTCGATTTTAGTTCGAATTACAAACAATAGATGGCGCTGCGATCAATAGAGGCTAAATTCAGGCTCGATTTTTGGTACTTCGTGGCCCGGATAATACATTTCGATCTCCTTTTTCTGCATGGGACAACAGAAAGGACCAAAAATCGAGCCTGTATTTAGCGACTATTGCTTACAGCGCCGTCTATTGTTTGTAATTCGAACTAAAATCAAAAATCCCTGTAATAAAACTCTTGACTTTATGCATAACCCTCCTGCAAGAAATTTTTTAATATCTGTCACCGTTTGGAAGTTATTGAATTTTAAAATCAGTCAGTCCTTTTTGGGATACCCGGTATAAGTTCGAGATAATATTAAGAAGATGTATAATAAATGCATGTCTTCGCAATAAAATACGGTGTTTTTGACTTCATTCAATTTAAAAAGTATAAATTATTTAAAAAAAATATTTTTATTGTTTTGTCATTTAAAATTTTTTATTTGGGTAACACTTTTTGTTTTGATACGTTTTTCCTTTTAAAATCCTGCTATTTGCATTACATGCATGTTTTATTAGATTTTTACTGCAACTCATATACATTAAAAAAGTTTTTGAACGTCATAAAATTTTAAATGATTTAAATATTAAAATTTTCTACATAATATAAAATATTACAATGAGAGAAGAACAAAGAACAGCGATTAAACTTGATTCATCGTAAAAGAATGAAAATCAAAAACGATATAATTCAAAAATAAATTATCACAGATAGCCAAAATTGTATATAGATTTAAATTTCTAAAAATAACAGAATTGAAAATAAATTGAAATTACTTATATCGACAGAAGTGGTAGATGTGCCTTTCACCAAATATGTAAATTGTTTAATGAATGTAAAGGAAATGTATACTTTACATCAATTTCAGCTTTTTCAAATAATTAAGCTTTAAAATGTTTTCTAAATCTTGGAAGTAATTTAACGTAATTTTGCTGCAAAATCTATCTTATTGTTATCAATGTTGAGATAATTTGAAAACATTATCAGATCAAGAGCCATTAAATAAATGGTATCATTTAGGTTCAAAAACGTTTATTTAAGAAAAAAAGTTTATTGAATTTAAAATGCTTTCGTATTTTTAACAGTTTAAATGTATTGTTTCAAATTATTTCCAGTTTTTCTTTAAAATGTTAGTTGAAAATTATTATCTTAGAAACAAATACTTTATTGCCAAATATTTTTTTTTAATTGATGGTTTATTTTTGAAAACATGTTTTGTTTTATGCTATTTACGGAATAGTCCAGCAAAATTAGACCTAAAAACGCGTCTGCCTAGAAAAATTTGCAGAAGATTTTTTGTCTTTCTTCCTTTATGTTTTTTGGGTTGCTGAACACGATTTTAAACTATCTAGTCTGCTTAAAAAGTTATAAGCGAAAAAACATGAAAAAATTGGGCTTTTTTCGGGTTTTCCATTGTAGTCACTAGAGGGTTAAACTTTTTTTGAAAAAACTGCTGCACCAAATTAAACTAGAGAACATTTCCTATATTTTTCATACACAATGTTTTTTTTCTAAGATGAATACTTTTGGCAATACGAGCAAAAAAAAAATTTAGCGATATATTCAAATTCCATCATCGGAGGACGAAACGCAATTCAACCACAATGCATCCATTTCAGTCACCAATTTGGAGCTTTTTAGTTAATTATAGTTGCATTTCAAATATGTTAACATTTATTTACCAAGTTTTAAGTCTTTTATATCTTTATTAACAAAATAAATTGAAATCGGTTAATTAAGAAAAATATAAAACACAAATACTCCGAACAGGTGAGATCATCAATTTTTATTTACCTGCCAACCTGATTATAACTATTAGATGATTATAACTGTACAATTATAACTATTATAAGTTTAATATAAAACATAAGTGGAAGATTGTAAAGAGGAAAAAAAGAAATGCAGACTTGTTCTCCCATTAATGTCGTTATGGTAGCTTTGAAAGGCCTTGTTGTTGTTCTTCGAAAGGAGACTCATCGTTATCTTGATTGCTCAGGTTAGGTCTTCACTTGGCTTAAAATATCCTAGAGAACTGACTCGTCAACCTCTATTTACAAGTCATTTTCGGCGATGAAGGAGCTGAGATTCTCACAATGGCCATCGCAGTTCAAACGAAGGAGCGAACAAAACAAACCTGCATTCCTATAGCCGCATTTTTCACTGCAGTTTGCTTTGCATTTGCATGATTTTTTTCGCAGAAGAGCTTCTGATGCGTGTGTTTGAAAGTTGTTATTGGTGTGGTTCTTCTCTGGGTTTTATTCCAGCCCCATTACTCAGTTTTTTTACAGTTACCTAGCCGTAACTGAACTGGTGGTAAACTCTAAGACATGTGTATAGAGTTTGTTGTTTGTTTGTTGCAGAATGTTTCTTTCTGAACTGAATAGTTTTGGCAATACGAGTAAAAAGGATTTTAGCGATATATTCAAATTCCATAATCGTAGGATGAAAACGCTTAATGTGATATTTTTGTGAATATAAAACGAGTGGGTCGATGGGTGTTCTTGAAACACGTCCATGGCGCCACACACATGATATTACAAGAAGCACCTCACCTTTCTCCTCCTTCCCTTCTCCATCAGAGCTTTTTTGGTTCGTGTTGAAACTGAAAGCTCAGATCTCAGTTTGTTTCTAGATGTCTCGACGGTTGGTTATGCATTTGCTTTAATGTATGTGTAGTGTGCATTTAATTAAAAATTATATGTTTTAAAACGATTCTGTGATACGTGAAGTGATATTCATGATGGCAGAAAAGCGTGCTATGTATGACACGGAGTTAATGGGTGGAACTAAAGTAACATAAGTGAAATCAAAATGTGTGGAGTCTTTCTGATTAGCAAGTAAAAAACGAAAAAACGGGTAAAGAAATTATTTATTGAACAAGGTGTCTCTAAGGATTTATAAAAAAGGCCGTAAACAGTACACAAACGAAAAACACATTGCTGCAACTTGAAGAGGATTTCTGAAGATGTAAAAAACCAACCGTTCAACAGTGCAACAGTTTTCATTTAAAGTCATTACTTTTTGTTTGGAGATAAAATCCTACAATACTTTAAAGTAAAATAAATTTATAAAGTAATAACAAAACGAAATATATTCTACATTGACAATCTTTTAAATGTTAAACTACTTTCTGAAAATTATGATGATGAGCTGGTGCTTGCCATAATCTGTGGGCTAGATCATATGACTGACTTGGTTACTGGTGATAGGCGGTATCCTTTTAAATGTATGAAAAAGCCCTATCAGCTCGCAAAACCCACAGAGACGCAGGCAAGTCCATTTCTCTCTGACATAGACACAGCCATGCAATTCATTTATTTTATCTGGAGGAAAATGAAGAACAATACCAGTTTTCTATGGAAGAATTAACAGACCAGATTAAAGCAGGTGAATACTGTCCTTCAGTCAAAACATTTAAATCACGCCTTCTAAACAAGTGTGAAGAAGATATTGTTATATAAACCACTGCAAACATATACATGTTCTTTGCTTCGAGAACACATGCCATAAGATTTTGAGTGATGTTTGATATGATCAACGATGGTCATCGCCCCAGGAAGTTGTTCGTAGGCGTATTGTTCAGATTACGACAAGGATAGTGGCTGAAGATATTCGGTCACAGGTTTACAGATCTACTCAATATATTCCTCCAGACTAATTTTGAAAGAGAATGAGTCTCTCATTTCAGAAACCGTAAAGATTTTCATAGAAACACTATTTTTAAGAAAAAGAAAATATACTTTAAAAAATGCTAGAACAGGATTACTGAGCTAGCTCACAGTATTATTACTGAAGTAAGACTACAAATTCTTTTAAGATCGCTTCAAATATAGCGTCGCTTCCTCCAACAGAAGATACAACTCGACACACGTGTTTAAGAGTTTACTACCAGTACAGCTATGGCTAGGTAACTGTAAAAAAGCTAAGAAATGGGGCTGAAAAAACCAAGAGAAGCACTACAACAATAACAACTGTCAAACTCACGCAATAGAAGCTGTTCTGCGAAAAAAATACTGCAAATTCAAAACAAACTGCAGTGGAAAGTGTGGCTATAGGAATGCAGGTTTGTTTTGTTCACTCCTTCGTTTGAACTGCGATGGCCATTGGGAGAATCTCAGATCCTTCATCGCCGAAAATGACATGGAAACAGCGGTTGACAAGTCAATTCTCTAGGATATTTTAAGCCAAGTGAAGACAGAACCTGAGCAATCAGGATAACGATGAGCCTCCTTTCGAAGAACATCAATCAGGCTTTTTAAAGCTACCAAAACAACACTAATGGGAGAACAACTCTGTATTTCTCTTTTTTCTTATTTGCTATCTTATGTTATTATATTAAACTTATAATAGTTATAATTGTACAATTATAATCATGTAATAGTCATAATCAGTTTGGTAGGAAAATAAACATTAATGCTCTCATCTGTTCTGAGTGTTTGTGATTTATATTTTTCTTAATTAACTGATTTCAATTTATTTTTTTAATAAACATATAAAAGGCTTAAAACTGGGTAAACAAATGTTAACAAATTCGAAATGCAACTAAAATTAACTAAAAAGCAAGCTTCAAATTCGTGATTGAAATGGATGCATTGTGATTGTATTGCGTTTTCGTCCTCCGATGGTGGAATTTGAATATATCGCTAAAACTCTTTTTGCTGGTATTGCCACAAGTATTGATCTTAGAAAAAAACATCGTATATGAAAAATATAGGAAATTTTCTCTAGTTTAATTTGGTGCAGCAGTTTTTTCAAAAAAGTTTAACCCTCTAACGACTACAATGGTAAACCCGAAAAAAAAAACGGATTTTTTTCATGGTTTTTCGCTTATAACTGTTTAACCAGACCAGATACGAGGTGGCAAAGTTTAAAATCGTGTTCAGCATCCCAAAAATATAAAGGAAGAAAAATGAAAAAACTTCTCCAAAACTTTCGAGGCAGAAACCTAGATTGACTGTACTAGAATAATAAAATAATTATTTAATGTCTGAATATTGCATAAATTTGAATTAAAGATTGAAAATCAAAGGATAGTAGATATGACTGGATTCTTTGCAAGGTTTAAGATAATTTTATGACTAATGCATTAATATATTAATTTATCTTGTTGAATAAAAAGAAGATTTAATTTACTGTATCTCTAAAATACATTCCTTACTTAGTTAAATAAATAATACATGACGTTTACAAAAAAAAAAAATAAATAATAAAAAAAAAATAAATAAATTAAAAAAAAAATATATTAATATATATATATATATATATATATATATATATATATATATACATTCATTTCTGATTGTAAATATCATTTAAAAAAATATTGCTGTTAAAGTTACACTCTTATTAACGTTGTTTGACTCATTACTTAAGGCGGACTAGGAAGATTCATATAATGAAAAAATGCATTTATTGTTTCAATTTTTTTTTATGTTTAAACTTTTAAGAACGTCGTAAAGTTATTAAGATAGACAATTTTCTAAAATTGCTGTCATACTAAAAGTAACTAAGGTAAATGACGTTTAACTACAGATAATGTTGTCTAAAACTTTAAGCACAATTAATTCGAAACTCTGTTTTTCAGCAGTTACCACTATAACTTTCGACGGATTCCATGTGTTTTATTTTCCTTAAATAAAGGAAAATGCGTAAATTCTCTACAAACGTGACATCAATTTCTTTTTATAAAAAAAACGATTGATTTTTTTATTACATTTTTAATTTCTCTTTTTACAATTTGTTTGCTTGTTTTATTTATAATCGAGATACAGGGTAATAAGTAGTACAGTAGTTTAAATTAATTTAAATTAATTTAAATTAATTACAGACTGCTTAATCCACGTACCGTTATTTTTCGTCAATACAAACATTTCTAGTCTCCTTAAAGGCTGAAATTAAAACACAATGTTGAGTAACGAACCAATATTTCTCAAAATCATTAACAAGTATGTACAGGGGTAGTATAAATATATTGAAACACCTCGTAAAATGCATGTTTGAACGTAAATGTTGATTCTACCCAATCCTGTGGGTGGCACTGTTGTATTTTCCACTAAATCCACCTGTACAATGCCTTCAATACGTTGCAAGTGCCAGTCATTGTCAGAACAGTGTTCTGTGTAGTTGTGAGCACTTTGCGTCTAAGCTAAGTGAATTCGAACTTGGACAAATGATTGGTGCTCGTATGGTGAGTGCTTCCGTTACCAAGGTAGCCGAAGTTTTACATGCTTCAAGAAGCGTCGTATCGAAGATTTATACCGCATACAGGAAAAGCGAAAAACATCATCCCTTAAGTCACAATGCGGACAAAAGTGTGTGTTGGATGATCGTGACAGACGATCATTAAAGTTGATTTTGGCGAAAAATAAGAAGACGACAGCTGCAAAAGTCATTGCTGAACTAAATGTCGAACTCATAAAGCCTGTCAGCGACAAAACAATAAGAAAGGAGCCTCCATAAGAAGGGATTTTCCAGGCATGATCCATATATTTGTTCAACTCCTGTATATATTTAAAAAAAATTAATACACTTTATGCATTATTTTAAAAATATAAAGAGGTAAAAATTATTTATTGGTAGGAGGTAAGCTCTGAAACTACCGAACCGATTGCAAAAGTAATGGTATCAAAATGCTGGTGTTAGTCAAACTTAGAACATAGGCTATATCTTATGTCCGTGCCACTAGCCAAAAGGGGGTGCAGGAACAAAAAACGTTCTAAAAATGCGATTTTTATGTTACTGAAGGGCCTAGAAACATGAAATTTGGAATGGTAGTTACTTATAAGATACTAATTATCTCTAAGGACATTTCTTAAGAAATTCGAAATTTAAAAGTGGTGAAAATGCGCAAAAATCGTTCTAAAAAACGTTCTAAATGGCGATTTTTACGTAATTTCAGGAAGTACCGAACCGATTTAAAAAATAATGGTGTCAAAATGATGGTGACAACCCTTGCTCCAACATAGGCTACAATTTATGTCGGTTGCACTACCCCTAAAAAGGGTGTAGGAGCAAAAAAAGTTCAAAATTTCAATTTTTGTGTTACTGAAGGGCCCAGGTAAATGGAATTTGACATGGTAATTACTTATTAGATATAAATTATCTCTAAGAACATGTCTTAAAAAATTCGAAATTTAAAAGCGGGGAAAATGCGCAAAAAGCGTTCTAAAAAACGTTCTAAATGACGATTTTTACGCATTCTCAAGAAGTATCAAACCGATTTTAAAAATAATGGTTTCAAAATGATGGTGAAAACCCAACGACAATATTGGCTACATTTTATGTGGGTGCCATTACCCACAAAGAGGGTGTAGGAGCAAAAAAAAAACGTTCGAAAATGCGATTTTTCTGTTACTGAAGGGCCGAGAAACATTAAATTTGGAATGGTAGTTATTTATAACATATAAATGATCTCTAAGAACATTTCTTAAAAAATTCGAAATTTAAAAGGGGTAAAAATGCGCGAAAAGCGTTCTAAAAAACGTTCTAAATGGCCAATTTCTACGCAATCTCAGAAAGTACCCAACCTATTTCAAAAGTAATAGTTGGAAATTGATGCTGACAGCCCTTGCTCTAACATAGACTATATTTCATGTCGGTGTCACTACCACCTAGGGGTTGCAGAAGCAAAAAACGTTCTAAATTGCGATTTTTGTGTTACTGAAGGGCCTAGAATCCTGAAATTAGGCAGGACAGTTATTTGTAAAATACAAATGATCTCTAAGGACATTCCCTAAAAAGTCGAAATTTAAAATGGGTGAAAATGAGCGAAAAGCGTTCTAAAAAACTTTCTAAATTAAGATTTCTACAGAATCTCAGGAAGTACCGAACCGATTTAAAAAAAAAATAATGGTATGAAAACGATGGTGACAGCCCTCGCTCCAAGGCTGTTTTTCATGTCGGTGCCACTACCCCAAAGTGGTTGAAGGAGCAAAAAACGATCTAAATTGCGTTTTTTGTAATACTGCAGGGGATAGAAACTTGAAACTAGGAATGGTAGTTATTTTAAGATATAAATGATCTCTAAGAACATTTCCTAAATAATTCAAAATTTAAAAGGGATGAAAATGGACGAAAAACTTTCTAAAGAATGTTCTAAATTGCGATTTCTACGCAATCTCAGAAAATACCAAACCTATTTCAAAGTAATGGTTGGAAATTGATGATGACAGCCCTTGCTCCAATATAGGATTTATTTCATGTCAGCGGCACTACCACCTTGAGGTTCCATTTTAAAAAAAAGTTCTAAATTGTGATTTTTGTGATACTGAATGGGCTAGCAACTTGAAATTTGTCATTGTAATTACTTATGAGATGTATATACTCTCTGAGAAGAATTCCTTAAAAATTTGAAATTTAAAAGGGGTGAAAATGAACGAAAAGAGTTCTAAAAACATTCTAAATAGCGATTTCTACGCAATTTCAGGAAATATAAACTGATTTCAGAAGTAATGGTTTCAAATTGATGGTGACAGATCCCGATCCAACATAGCCTATATTTTACGTTGTTGTCACTACCACCTGGGGGTTACAAGAGCAAAAAATGTTCTAAATTGCGATTTTTGTGTTATTGAGGTTGTCTAATATTTTAAATTTGGAATGGGAATTACTTCAAAGATGCAAATGCTTTCTAAGAATTGTTGAAAAAAAATTCCAAATTTAAAAGGATGAAGTGAGCTAAAAGAGTTCTATAAGCGTTCTAAATTACGATTTTTATGCAATCGCGTGAAATACGAAACCGATTTCAAACATAATGTTTGCAAATCAATAGTGATAGAACCTGGTCAAACATAAGCTATATTTTATGTCGGTGCCACAACCCCTAGAGGGTTGCAGGAGCAAAAAACTTTCTAAATTGCGATTTCTGCGGTACTGAAGAGGCTTGAAACTTTAAATATAGCACGATAGTTACTTATAAAACATAAATATCCTCTAAGGACAGTCGAAAGTAAATTCAAAATTAAAAATGGGTGAAGCGAAGGGAAGGAGCGAAACGCATTCTAAAGGTGTCCTAAAGTACGATTGCTATGGAATCTCAGGACATAATAAACCGATTACAAAAGTTATTGGTTGCGAATCAAGAATGATAGTCCCTGATCCTATATGGGCTATATTTTATGCCGTGGGGTGGTTATGCCGTAGAAGTGGCAGACTGTTAGACAAGAAGCTTGGAATTTGACATGATGGTTAATTTTAAGATGGAAATGTATTAAGATGGTTTCTAAAAAATTCAAAGCTTCAAATGAATACTGAAATGAGCGTATGAAATGAGCACAAAAGTCTCAAAATACTTTCTAAATTATCATTTATTTGGAATTAGTTTTAGTTCTCCTGATTAATTAAAAACTCATTTCTGTCTATTGCACTTTTATAATGAAGTTTAGTCAAACTGTGGGTTTAATTTGTATTTTTTGAATTATTTCAAAAAGTGTTCTAATAAAAAATATTGATGCAAATATCAATTGGCATGTTTCAACTATTACGCGAGTAAAACCGCGGGGTTTGCTAGTCTTGTATAAAAAACTTTTTCAAGAGAAAAGTTTTTTAATTGTTAATATTTTAATTTTGAAAATATATTATTTTGATAATTTTTTGTTACATGGAAGTGTTGAGAAATCGTGGTTCTGCATTGATCTTCTTTAGATGATCTTATAAGTTAAATGTTCAAAAGTACGAATTTGACAAACACTTATTGTTTTCTGAAAAAGCAAGTTCTCTATAATGCATTAAATTAATTACAATACAAAACGTTTATTTTAAGAATACATCTATTGATATATTTAGTTAAATATGTAACAGCAGAATACTGCTGAAGACATTCAGTAGAATAATTTTGATGATATATAATATATATCTAATATTTTGTTAGACAATTTCTTTTTAAATTGTAAGAATATAAAGTTTTTTATTTTGTCAGAAAAAAGAAAAAAAGAAGGCTTTATCTGTGTTATATTAATTTTGAAGTTAGCTGTTTTGTTATAGTAAGGCATGTTATGACCGGTTCGTGATTCCATGATGTTGATGAGGAAAACAATACAAGATACGCAGTGATCGGGTTAAAGACGTTTAATAGATGTACATTTGACGAACATATTGACGACAACACACACACATAATATTACTTAATAATACGCTGCAGGATTGCATATAATCCCCAGCGCGTCGTAGCACGCCTTTTCGAACACATACAAAAAAAGTCTCTCCGGCTGTTGCCATTCCGAGTTTCTCAAAGAGTCCTTGGACCACGGAGTATAGGCGACCTTCACACGTTCCCTCCAGTTTCCTCATATTGGACGATGTCCCACACTGTGAAACTACTCTTAAAAGTCTTAACAAAAGTCTTACTTAAAAAAGGTCCTATCAAAAGTCCTATTTAAAAGTCCTTTACTGTCCCATCGAGAGCATTTACTTAAGCTACTGACATATATAAATTCTTATATACTATATACTAAAAATATACATGTTACAAATATACATGATACATGATATATGATAATACAAATATATATGATAATGAAATATTATAATATATATATATATATATATATATATGCTTGTTATAAATGCGAGTTAAAGCATCCGCCACTATATTAGAACTTCCTGGTTTATGAGCAATAGAAACCTGATAGCGAGATAGTGCCACCGACCATCTCTGTAATCGAGCGTTCTTAGGAGTTCCCACTGTTAAGTATTTTAGGGGATTATGATCCGTATTCAATATTATGGTAGTTCCATAAGTCCACATTCCGAATATCGCAAATGCCCAGACTAAAGCATACGCTCCTTTTTCAATTGTGCTCCACTTTGATTGAGTTGGAGTAAGCTTTTGACTGGCAAAGTTTATGGGTTATGCTTTAAAAAACCGTCTTTGTCCCTTTGCATTAAACAGGCACCAATACACGATATGGAAGCATCGGTGTTTACGGTGCAAACGGTTTGGACATGTATGGGGTATAAAGGTTTATAACTTCGCATAAGCTTTCCTTTAACTTATTGAACGACATTTCAGCAACTTCCGACCATGGAATATCATTTGGAACAGTTATTCTGGTCAGATCAGTCAAGGGCTTTGCAAGGTACAAGTTTTTAAAGGAAACTATATCTTCTTTACCCTCGGTGTCAATTTTGTATTTTCTTTCTTGTTTAACCTTCTGTAGAGAATCAATAACATACTTTATAGCTTTTTTTTAATTTTTAGAGTCTCCAGAATATTACATTACAACTTTAGGCAAAATTGAATACCTCTTTCTTTCATTCCTTTAACTGATTCAATAGCATCTTTCATTTGTCTTTCTTTCATTGAAATTTTCTTTACTAGATTTTTTTCTTCATTAAAAAAATGCTTTTCATCATTTTTTTGCACATTTATAGCTCCAGTTATTATTATTTTTATTTTTGTAATTAATATGTTCCGCAACGTCTTCCATTTTGACTTCAAAAACACAATTAAAACGAGTCTTTGATTTACTTTCCATCTCATCTACATCATCAATATTCTCTTCAGAATGTTTGACAATATTAAAACCTTCATCAAAGTTAACATTTTTTTCAAGTCTTTCGAATTCATCTATAATTTCTTGCTCAATCATAGACTTCTTTTTTCTTTTTTAATTTCATAATACTCAATAAACTCTCCAAATGTTATTTCTGGAAAATTTTCACTAATAACACTTTTGTCAGGATATTTCTCTTTCAGTAAACTTTCAAGTATTTCAATTGTTTTTGATATTACATTTTCTTCTACATTAGCTTTCAAAGTTTCTGGCACTATATAAAGAAGTGGTTGCTTTCTTAAAACACCAGGTTTTAAATTTATGCTATGTGAACCAACTTTAGCTCTCTTCAGTTCCCCATCAAAAACCACTCTATATTCTTAGATAAGTGCTACTAGTTCCTTTTGCTGTTCTGGTGAAAAATTGCTCGAATTAATATTTTTTTGCAGTTCTTCGTCAACGACACAGTGTTGTTCTATCTAAGCATGTTGTACTTCTCCGAACTCTTCATCCACTTCATAAATAATACCAACAGCACTAATCAGTTGAATATACTTTCTTAATTTTTTCTGATGTAGATGTCTCCGGTAGTCCGGTAGTTTGACTGCATAGGATTGCACAGATTTTTGTTGAACTATCTCTCCTGGTCCCTTTCATTTTGAATACAGTTTATTAGTGGAATCAGGGATTAATACTACTATTTCATCTCCAACAGAGATTGTTGTATCTTTCGACCTTAAATTGTGATGATGAACGTATCGCTGTTGTTGGGTTCCAGCAACGGTATTTGAGTATTCTGCCGCATCTTTTAAACGTTCCCGGGGTTTCTGGATATAATCCGCTACCGATTCTCCAATTCCTTGGAGAAGTACCACTTCATCTTCCCAACTTGATTTTAATATAGCTAATGGTCCTACAAGTGGACGTCCGTACACCAACAAGAATGGTGCAACAGCATTTCAGGCATTGGGGACTTATCGGTATACCCTTAACATAAATGTTAGTTTTTTGCCCCAACCTCTAGAATGAGAGTCTATGGCATTATGTAGCATTGATTTCATTGTTCCCACACATTGTTGAACCAATCCATTTGATTGTGGGTATCCTGGAGTAAAAAACTTAGGGACACACCCGAATCGTTTCAAAAGTTCTTTTGTCAGTTTTGAAGCAAAATTCTCTCCATTGCCCATGACACTCATTCTAGGATTTCCAGTTCTAACGAAAAATTAATTAACATTTTACAAGCTGCTTTTGCTGTCAGGGATTTAATAGGGATTGCTTCATGCCAACGACTGAAAACCAGCTCTCGCAGCGAAGCTGCGAGCCTTCTTTCGGCGACATAGGGCTCTCAGAGCCCAGACTAGCGCGCAAGTGGCACGGAATGAGCACAATTTAGAGAAGTATCCTCATCGAGCCGCTGCCCCCAGCGCGCAGCCGCCCATCGCGCACCACGAAACCTGCGCCCAAGAGTTCCTTCTCTTGGTCCCTCCCCACTTCACCCCAACGACATCCATGGTACGAGCACCTATCAAGGAGAAGCCCACGAGCCACTGCCGAGGATCCCTACGTGGGATTACTTTACGAAAGTCCTTCAAGATCAAATACCATTATCCGGCAAAGACATCTTTGTGGAACAATCAATGAAAGTGAAGGGTGTCCCTAGCGAAGACCCCCGAGAAACGGGGAAAACCTTTCCTGGCGCCCCTCTCAGGGCTTTGCGTCGGCTCCCGCACTTCACGAAAGAAACCCCCGCCGGCTCGGCGTCGGAGATCCGCGAGTCGAGCTAGGTGCTGTTAGAGGCCCCTGGAGGTCACGGAAAGCTCCTCCTAGGCGGAATAAACCACGCCTCGCTACGGGTTTGGAGGGCCGGAGTCCCGCCCAGACCACCCGCCGTCCCCATCGGGGACGGGGGCGACGGAAGACACCGGCATAAGCTCTGTCCCACACTACCTTACGTCACGGCCGCCGAGGGTACCTGAGCACGAATACTCTTGACCCCGTGCAAGAGCGACCACTACCATGTTAGTTCGTCAAAACACAACTTCGATCGGAGGCAAACACGAATAGGCCAACGAAGCTGTCTCACGGCTCGCGGACCCAGCCAACCGACGTCCATTGGGTACCGAGGCCCCAAGACGAACCCAAGAAAGGAAGGCGGGTGGTAGAGCGAAAACGCGGACAGGAGAACGAATCTCACGCAGCCCGCTCGATCGGTACCTACCTCCGGACCCAAGTCAGGTCTCCCGCGAAACCCCTGGGCTTGCGTTCGAAAGTTATGATTAGAAACCGCTATGATCACACCTTCGGGCGTGGTAAACTCCGAAAGCGTCTAGACACGCTGATCAAGAGTCGGACCGAGAGTTTGTCCGGGATTCAACGTGCCACCGCATTAGTCGGCCAGCCTCTGGCCCAGTTCCCTGCGCAGACCGATCAAAGAGAAGGTATCGCAGCGTCGTTCAGCCACTGCGGTACGAACGCCTCCCAAGACAAGACGACATAGCTTCGGGAAGCGTCGGCCTTCCTCCACGGTCGTTCTTTGGTACGACTTTTCTCCTCTTTGTACGTCCTTTTGCCTCTCTCCGCCTTGCTGAGAGGCAGTTCACAACTACCTCAGCTACTAAAATCTCGGCGGAATGAGCCACCTGACACAAAAAGTATGCAAGGCGCTGCTCGAGCCTCACCCTTCGATGTCTCCGATAGTTCCTGCATGGCGTTCCCGCGAGACCACCGTCGTCACAAATGAGCACCGAGACCCAATTCTTCAAGGTTCGGATTCTCCTCTGAGACTCCCTCTTGATCAATTTGTGGGCAGGGTCCTACCACATTTGCTTAGCCTTTGCCCAGAGTCATCATCCGGTCAGAGACCGTCTCTGAAATCAGGCTATCGAGCTTGTCTCGAAAACCAAAGTCCCCGAGGGTGGAGCCTATGGTACCCACCGAAATGGGCCTCTAACCCCATGCACGACGTTTGTTACCCGTAGTCGACGGACTCATTGCCACTCGGCTTTGAGTCCTTCGTGGAGGCTGTGGTTCATCCTGTCCTCCCCCTCTAGCTCGACACAACGAGCGCTGCCGGGCTCCAAGTCTCCTTACCCACTCAAGGGACCGGTTTCGGAACACCCTGAGGGCGACCACCAGGCCAACGACTATGTTGATCCATAACAGCTGGAACATAGGTTGGCCCCGAGAGGACTTGGGCTCAAATGGTCCCAAAATATTTGCATTTACTAATTTAAATGAGAGTTCGCGTCTTCCGACCCCTTCAATTAGATATTCTGTCCGTTATTTTAGTATTTTTTTGCACATTTGACAATCATGATAAGCAGCGCATAGTTATTTTACTTCTCTTGGCAGTCCTTCTTAACAAAACGACGTAGCAGTTCTATCTCTTGTTTTGTTAGCAGCTAAGTGTCCACCAGTTTGTGTTTCATGTGTTAATCTCATAATTTCTTGTCTTCTACAGGCAGGTACAACAAGCTGAACATAATTTTGTTCTCCAACCTTGCCTCTATGATACAATAAATCGGATTCTACCCAATAATTATTTTTCTGTGGCGCATAGTTATTTTACTTCTGCTGGCAGTCCTTCCCACCAAAACAACGTAGCAGTTCTATCTCGAGTTTTGTTAGCAGCTAAGTGTCCACCAGTTTATGTTTCATGTGTTAATCTCATAATTTCTTGACTTCTACAGGCAGGTACAACAAGCTGAACATAATTTTGTACTCAAACATTGCCTCTACGATACAATAAACCGGATTCTGCCCAATAATTATTTTTCTGCCTTTTTGCATCTTCAAAGCATTTTTCTAATGTAGAACAAGCCAATTGCTCCTTTTTCAACAGTTGCGCTTGTAAAACTGAAGGACTTTCCTTTTGGTCCTCAGTACAATCTTTTTCGGGCAAAACAGTTATCCCGACCGGAGTAGGAATCAGTTCCAAATATGAAGATTCTTCGTATTCATCTTCATTATTCTGATTTTTTTCTAGTTTTCCTTTTGGACACCTTCCTCCACATTGATAACAGGTTTTAACCGGGGTGATATCTTCCACATCCCCTAAGTACAACTTCTGCTGTTCTTTTAACAGAATGAAAACCATGGGAGTGATCGAAGCTTCTTCTTATAATTATTCCACTACCGCAACTTGTACTTTTATATACTGAATAACCTCATCTTCTGTCCGAAGAGAGAGAGCGGGACTTAAACAAGATTTGTTTCTACAAGACTCCCTATTGAGGGTCTCCAGAATACCTTTCCACATGACTGTGGATATTCTTCCGGCACCACCGACTTCCGCAGCACTGTAATCGCCGCACCACTATCAATGATTCCATGAAACTTCTAGTTACGGATTCCTAAATCTACATTAAGGAGTCTCTCACTTGTTTCTTCAACTGGAATATTCACATTCAAACAAATTGCATTTAGACCCTTTTTCTCTAGCTCGCTTTTGAAGTCTTTTCCACCACCTTGTCCTACTGTATTAAATTTGAGACAATACTTCTTTACATGCCCTACCTTGACACACGCGAAACAGGCATATTTTGTGCTCCATCCTCTTTTATCTCGTTGCACTCCGAGAGATGCTTCAGTCCTGAGTTCAAATTTCGGTTTATCATATCTCATATCTTTTTTTGAATCCGAACTATAATTATTCAAGCTATGATATCCAGAGTTAGATAAATTTTTTCTTTGGAAATTCTTTTCTTTTAAAACTGTCCGTAATGTTCTCCTAATCTTCAAGTTTTTCTGCTAGTGCTAACGGCGTGGAAAATGAGAGCCAATTTTCCAAGAAATGCTCACTTATTTCTACAGGCACAATAAAAAAAACAGACAATAACACAGCCAAAAATTTTTAAAAAAGAGAAGAGAATTTTGTGGGAATCAGTAAAAAAATTGCCGTATCTCCAAAATCTGAAAAGTATCGTTTTTGTACAATAAAACAAACTCGAAAGATAAAACAGTTTTCTCAGATATGTAGTATGTATATCTGTGAAGAACATACATATAATTTATTTGCACAATAATGAGAATTTTATAATGTAGGTTAGAAATTACGCAAATAAAAATCTCTTTTGGATAATTCAGTGAATATTTATACTATGATTTTAAAAAATATTTTAAGTATTTTTCTAAAATTTATCTATTTTTAAATTTTCATACTGTAAGTAAAAACACATTTTTTTTAACAATGCCGCAGAAAATGTTTTTTTTTATTATTATAGGAATCCAATAGAGGATTTGGGACGGTATCTAAAAAATTTAAATTTGTTGTCCTTCATCAATTGTTCAAACTATTTTTCAGAATGTTTTTCAGAATACGAGAGAAAATTCATTTAAATAAAATTATTGCTGCATATTTATGATTTCGGAGAAAAATTTCTTATTGTTTTTATTATTTTAATGAATGTTATTATAAAACAATAAATTATAACAATAATACCTTATTATGAAATGTACAATTGAATATTTATTTTAATTAAATAGTTGCTGTAAAATACATCCCTATTAAGATGATCCTTTCAGTGATTCTATTAATTAAAATAATTTATCCATCTTAGGATTTAAATCTACAATTGCAAATGTATTTAAATTAAATATATAATTTCAACAACTGATTATTTACTTTATATAAGCGTAGCTCGTATCCAGAGTTTTTATTCAGGGGCGCTGCTCCCACCCTGAATTAAGTAGAAAAATTACAAAATCGAGGATTTTCATTTGAAAAATGGATTTAATCATAAAATCTCGAGAGCCCCTCCCCCCCCTCCTCTCCCCCCTCATACACACATAGACACCCCACAAAATAAATAAATAAAACGTAGTTACAACATTTACATTTATAATTTCGAAATTAAGTATTTTTACCTTTTTCTTTATTATATATATATATATATATATATATATATATAATATGCTGGTGAATTAGTGGTATTGTATTTGATTTGCTGTTGCATGTCATAGGTTCCATTTTTATTTTCAGTTTAATTGTTCAATTTAATATCAGTGTAATATATTGATGCGAAATTTATTAATTTTATTTTATTAAATGGATATAGAGTGCCGGAGTATCATAAAAATCTACCTAACTCTGATTCTGTCCTTCCAAAAAAAAATAAATAAATAAATAAAAATACCCCTACCACGAATTTGGATTCATATTCGTAAATGTTTTCCTACTAATTATTGATTCATAGTAGCATCAGAAATTCAATCAAATCATTTACTATTTACTTTTAAGTACTTATGCAAAACGAAGAAAGAGTTATTAAAAACATTTATCTAGATGCCAACTGAATATATACTTAAGCGAAAAAAATAATTTGCTGTAAAAGGTTGTAAAAGGTTGTAAAATGAATAATTACTGTAATCTTTTAAAGTTCAGTCAATATTTTCACCTTACGTTATCCGTTTTCGATCATCTGATAACACCGACAAGTTTCCCCTTCGTTTTCGGCCTGCTGGTAACGGCGGTAAATGGACCGAACTTGACTACTAACGTTCTAAAAAATGCCCCTACTACTCTCGGGTTATAACGAACCAAATATTTCTAAATCACAATCTTAAATTTCCACCTTTTAGTTAAAATAAATTCTATCTAAGATATGAATTTTTTCCTTTATCGTGATTTGAAGCCCAGATCAAATATCTTCATGTATTTAACTTTGTAAATCAAAAATAAAACAACAAAAAAAAGTGCGAGAACTTTATCCATTGCCGTTTTCACTGAACATAAATTATTCAACTTTTATTTCATATCTCAATCCGAATTCGTAATATATACATTTCAGAGAATTCCAGAAATATTACGTAACAAAAAAAAATTTACTACCTGTACATATATTTTTAAAATAGCGCTTTTAAATCTAATCATAAAGCTAAAAAAATAAAAAACATTTGCAAATAGATATATTCTTTCTTTCTTTTCCCCCAGACGATAATTAACTTAGCTATCACATTTTGTTTCCTTTTAGTCTTAACGAATAAACAGCTTCACAAATCTATTATGAAATTTTAATACAACTGAAACTCATTTTATGTTACTTTTTTTCCTTTTTTTAAACAACAATAACTGGAGAATATTTACTAAATAACAAAATTTACTTTTTCGCGTCAAATATAATTATTTATAAAACACAGTTCTATCTGAACATTCTACCAGTTTTAGCAATCGTAATAAATAACTCACCCTGCATAGATATTACGCAAGTTAAATATAGAACAAAAATAGAATGCTTATGTATTACGAAACAACGCAACATCAATAATTATTTACTTTTCAAACTTAATTACTGAATAAAATGCCATATTTATTTATTCTGTAATTCAATAAATATTAACCCGTTGTTTCGGCATGTTTACTATATATATTACTACTAACATAATATAAAACATACATACACTTTAAACAACCATTTTAATAATATATTTTTAAACCAAGCTCTCGTTGGAACATAAAAAATGGATACCTTTATGATAGCCCGACCATTTGTCGGATTCTCTTAACCACAATATTCCACGATGCATTTAATGCAGTAGTAACGCTTAAGATGATGTTTAAACAGTAAAGACAATCCTGTCGATTGCGCCAAATTACCATGGCCGGTTCGTGATTCCATGATGTTGATGAGGAAAACAATAGAAGAGATGTAGTGATCTGGTTAAATACGTTTAATCTATATACAGTTGGCGAACACATTGACGACAATACACACACATAATATTACTTAATAATACTCTGCAGGATTACATATAATCCCCAGCGCGTCGTAGCACGCCTTTTCGAACACATACAAAAAAAGTCTCTCTCTCCGGCTGTTGCCATTCCGAGTTTCTTAAAGAGTCATTGGACCACGGAGTATAGGCGACCTTCACAAACCCAAATTACAATATTTATATAAATAATATTCAATTCATTTGCTATTATTAAAATATATTTGTTGTTTATATAATATCCTCATTTCATTTAAGTTCCGAATTGAAAAGTAGAAATATTAATTTATTATTTATTTAATATTTTCTTATGCGTTGGTGTCACAAATATTTGAAATAAATATATCGAAATAATATGTTTTCGATAGGATAACAATATATTTTCAACGATTTTAAAGAAGTTGTTTATGTTTTTAACATTATGTATCTATCTATGAATCTATGACCTGGATTTTCTCGACACAATTAATCAGATTTAAATGTAACTTATCATTCTAGAATTCTAGTATATCTGGGAAGCTTTAAGCTCAAAATAGTTATCGTGCAGTCCATAGAGTTTTTAAACGGAATATTGAAATTTTAATGTATGATTGGCCAATTCGACATCAAGCATTAGCGACGCCGGAAATGAGATTGCATTTAAAAATAAGATTACGGCGACACAAAATTTTAATTACATTAACTTTTTCATTAAATTAAATTTTATATTAAAATTTAATTGTTAGAAAGGATTTTGTTACACAAAATTCACGCCAAACAAACCATCGCCAAGATATTTTGTCATAGATAAATATTTATTAAAATATCAAACGAGTATCGCCAAGTTCAAGAGTGTGGGTACATATAGATTTTACAAAAAACTTCCGATTTTAGAAGAGACCTTCACATGCATGATTACCTATTTCATTTTATATAAAAGAAAAACATTGCACTGTCACAAATTTAGAAAAGATTGAATCTGTTTATCAATAATCTTTTGTTAAAATCGTACTCCATTCTACTAAATCACTTTCGGTTAAAAAATGTCAACCTGTGTGTAAAAAAGAAAAAAAAAGAAAATGAATGTTAATAACAGAATTGCAAAGTGACGTATAAAGTGAATGGTACGGCAGTTAAATGTTTGCCTCAACGCAACTTGAGTTCGAAACACTGCTACTTCTACTACTGCTCAGTAATGCATTTTAAATAAAAGTGACGTATGTGAACAAAGTCCTTTATTAAAATAAATTGAACGGCAGTTTCATAATATGAAACAGTCGTTCCATTTATTAGACTATATTAAAATATATTATATTCTACATTCAGCTACCTTAATAATTATAGACTCTCCCATTTCAAATGACGTGATGCATTTGTATGAATGGAACAGCAATAATTAATGCAAGTATTCTCTGGTGATGGACGCGGGAAATGCAGGCCGAAAGTACTGAGCAATTTTAAATTAAATGTATATTTTTTAACTTGAAACGTCTATATTATTATTATTATTATTATTATTATTATCATTATTATTATTATTATTATCGCATTTTATGTAAAATAGTGAGCTTTTAAAAGTTCATATTCTGTATTTGTGGAGCAGAATTCTTTTTATACTATTATAAGCAAGTCTCGGATTAAGGAATAGTCACTTGGAAAGGCTTTATTTTTTTTCAAATTATTTTTGTTGATAATACTAACATGATATACTATGTAAAGACAGATAACAGAACATAGTTGGAAGCTAAAAGAAATGTTTCATAATGAACGTCCCATTTTATGATAAAAGCTGAATCCATAGAACAGGGATGGTTATATGATTAATACATGAACATTACAGTAGCTATCCTGTAAAATCTCTTTCTCCCGAATTAAATCTCACTCACTACTGCATATATGAATCAAATAAAATTTAACGTGTAATAATTGCATTTATTTCCTTGTTACCACTATAATTCAATAAAAATACTCTCTTTATGTAATCATAATTGTCTGTTATTAAATAAGGAAATGAATTACTCTTTTAAATTTGCGATATCTGAAACCTACATATTAGTTAAAGAAACATAGTTAAAAAAAAAAAAATCGTGCAGTGCAGGATTAACAAGTTCAACGAAGCTGTCCAAACTGAAGACACAATTTCTTATTAGTTCTTCTGGGGGACTATGGAACAACTAGATATCCTTTTAAACATTTTCAGATATTTTGAAACCAAAATGCTTTGAAAATTATGCAATCCTGACATTAAATTACAGTTACAGTTTAGACATCGGAGACTTTCATAGTAAAATCGTAAAAGCTCATATAGTAATTTCTCATTTTTATTCATTTTATTTTTCTCATCACGCGAATAATTAATTACAGTTGCGGGCGATAAAACAAGCAGATTTCTGTGCAAATATATTTCAACGTGTTTATTAAATTTACCTTTGCCTTCGTCGTATGTTTACCTCATTTATGAAACGTTTTATAGAAACATTTATGTACACTATAAAGGAAAACCATATCTATTAATAACTCTGACGTTACGTTGACAATATTCTTCGAATTCACGAAAAAATTTCACACTATAAAAATCATTATGGGATCTAATAAGATCATTTTTTTTTCTTTTTTTTTAAAACTGTATCTAAATACAATATATTTTTAAAGATTTTAAAATGTTTTTCATACATTTTTACCGCGTGTAGCCCGATTGCGAAAGTTTATCAGCTTTGTACATACAACAATAAAACAGTTCAGCATTTGTTTCTGTTTAATATTCCATTACCAAATTTAAACGTCATCAACAAGTATATAAATAATAAAATAACATAAATGAAACACTAAGTTAAGCACACTGAAACCAACGAAATTAACAGAATCAAAAGGACTGCTGTATGTAGCGATCTTTTACGATTTCTTCAGTTAATTTACCCTTGGCATGCGGCTAATACGAAAGTATCGATTTGAATAAATTCCTAATATTTATCGGAATATATTATTCATATTTTTTCAGATAAAAAATATTTTTTGTGCAGTTTGTGATTCTAAAGCTTATACTGTATAAAATCGATTAAAGGTTTTGACAAAAAAGTGTTTTCTCCGCTGTTTTGTAACTCAAAAGGCCCGGGCTAGTTCCTGTGGTTTAAATAATTTTTTATTTATTATTTTTTAATTAATATTATTTTTTTCACAAATCGATCAAACCCTTTGCTGTACTGCATATTTTTGTCCTTTGCATAATTTGATAAAACGTCATCCAAAAGTTTTAAAGCTTACATTTATAACACTTAAAGTCAGTTCTTTTAAATTAAATTGCTTCATAAATTTTCTATTTGTGCAATGTTACTTTTTTTTCTTTTTTTTTTTTTTTTTTTTTTTTTTTTTTTTTTTTTTTTTTTTTGGGGGGGGGGGGGGGGTTGTTAGGTTAACTTGAATTTATAAATTATAATCTCTTATATTTCAACTTTTAAAACTATTTCAAGGCAAAGAATGCCTTTTACCATTAAGGTTTCGTAATAAAAAAAAATTCCAAATAAAATTGAAAGTTGAATGTGTTTTTGATTTACGTCAATGTATAAAGTACTCTTTAAACTTCTTTTTGAAAGAAAATATTTTCAAGATAAAAATTCTAAAAAAGGAATTCCGTTTCCACTTCAGATATGAGATATATTGAAGAACTCAAGAAATAAATTTGCATGCATTTCAAAGCAAATATTTCCTTGAATTTTCACTCTTCGAATTTCCATACATATATCTTGTAAGCACATTTTTGCGCGCATAACACATTCAGAATTTGTCATGTGACGGGATATCCTGAAAATACTTTTCCATGCATGCCTTAAAGTATTAGAGGGCAGTATTTTATGTTTTATAAAGTTAAGCAATGAGTTTGTAGCTAAAACCACTATTATTTTAAAATTTCCTTTTGGGTTAAATATAAAAGTAAGGCTGATGATTAAGGTACATTCAAATTTTCTTTTAATTTTATAACTCAGTAAACAATGTTGGGAAATTTAATGGATTTTTTCAAACGATTTCAGATTTTTGACGTAATATAATGTAATGAAATGAACGGAGCGTAATTAATGCTTCCGTAAAAAGTAAACTGTTCTTATGTTAAAACTGAATACATTCAGCTTTATGAATAAGTTTATATAATAACTAGCAAACCCCTAGGCTTTCCTCGCGTGATATTTGAAATATGCCAAGTGATATTTATGTGTCTAATTTTTGTTAAAAGCTACTAACTAAATTTTTATTTTATTAAAAGGTTTTCTTATTAAAAGGTACTTATTATTTTTATGAATAATTCAAAAATTAATATTTAAAACACAGTTTGATTAAACATCATTATTACACGGCATTAGGCAGAAATGAGACTTGAATGAATAAAACGAAATAAAACTCAATAAATGATATTTTAGAAAATATTTTGAAACTTTTATGCTCAATTAATACGCTCATTTCAGTATTGATTTGAAGTTTTGATTTTTTTATAAACCATCTTCTTACATCTTAAAATTAACTATCATGTCAAATTTCAAGTCTTACCACCTCTCTCAACAAAAAGGGCTATGTTGAAATAGGAACTGTCACCATTAGTTTGCCAACAATAATTTTGAAATCGGTTTGTTATTTCCTAATATTCCACAGAAACGTAATTTAGAAAGCTTTTAAAGGCCTTTTTTAGAACGTTTGTTGTTCCTGTGAACCCCAGGTGATAGAATCATAAGCATAAAATATAGCCTGTGTAGGATAAGAGACTGTTACCATTGATTCGCAACTATTAATTTTTAATCGGTTTATATTCCCTGAAATTGCATAGAAATCGTAATTTAGGACTTATTTTTTAACGCTTTTCACACCTCTTCTTCGCTTCACCCCTTTTTAATTCGAATTTATTTTCGACAGTCCTTCGAGGGCATTTATATTTTATAAGTAACTATCATGTCACATTTAAAGTTTCTATACTTTTCAGTATCACAGCAATCGCAATTTAGAAAATTTTTAGCTCCTGCAACCCTCTGGTGTTGATGACACAGGCATAAAATATAGCGTATGTTTGAGTAGGTTCTATCACCAACAATTTATCATCATTATTTTTTTAATTGGTTTGGTATTTGATAAGATTGCATAAAAAATGTAATTTATAACGCTTTTCGCTCACATCTCTTTTTAAATTTGGAATTTTCTTTCGACTATTTTCAGGAAACAGTTGCATCTTGTTGGTAAATACCATGCCAAGCTTCAAAAAAAGACTGCTCAACTGTGCAAAAAACGCAAATTTGAACATGTTTTGCTTTTGCAACCCTCAAATGGAAGTGATAGCAACATAAAATATAATCTCTGTTATAGAAGGGACTGTCACCATTGATTTGCAACCATTTCTTTTGAAATAGCTTCCGTATTTCATTTGACTGAGTAGAAATCGCAATTTAGAACGTTTTTAGAGCTCTTTTCGCGCATTTTCACCACTTTTTAAATTTCTATTTTATTCGAAACTGTTCTTAAAGATCGTTTACATCTAATAAATATGTATCTTGCCTAATTTTATGTTGCTAGCCCCTGCCGATCACAAAAATTGAAATTTTGAACGCTTTTTTGCTCCTCCAACGTCTAGGTGATAGTGATAACGACATAAAATAGCGTCTATGTTAGAGCAGAGGCTATGAGCATCAATTTCCTACCATTACCTTTGAAATCAATTTGATTCTTCTGCTGAAAAATCGGCATTTAGATCGTTTTTAGAACGCTTTTCGCGCATTTTGCTCCTGCATCTTCTCTGTGGTAGTGGACACACATATAAAATATAGCCTATCTTGGAGCAAGATCTGTCACTCTCATTTTTACACCATTATATTTGAAATCTGTTCAGTACTTCCTGAGATTGCATAGAAATCGCACTTTAGAACGTTTTTTAGAACGCTTTTCGTGCCTTTTGACCCCCTTTAAATTTCGATTCTTTTAGGAAATGTCCTTAGAGATCATTGATATCTTATAACTAACTACCATTCCAAATTTCACAATTCTAGTCCCTTCCGAAACGCAAAAACCGCAATTTAGAACGTTTTTCTCCTGCACCTCCTTTGGGGTAGTGGCACCGACATAAAGCATAGCCTATGTTGGATCAAGGGTTGCCACCATCATTTTGACTTCTTTATTTTTTAAATCGGTTTGGTATTTCCTGAGATTGAGTGGAAACCACCATGTAGAACGTTTTTTAGAACACTTTTCGCGCATTTTCATCCCTTTTAAATTTCGAATTGTTTAAGAGCTGTTCTTAGAAATCCTTTATATGTAATATGTAGCTAATATTGCAAATTTCATATTTCTAGGCCCTTCAGCAACGCAAAAATCGCATTTTTAGAACGTTTTTTGCTCCTGTACCTGCTTTTGGGTAGTGGCGCTGTAACGGTGTTCAGTGGGATGGTTCACTTAAATGCAAAAACTCCAACCATATTACAGGAACTATGAAAATTTATTTAACATTTTTAACTTTAAAGTTACAAAGAGAGATCATACTCATAATTAATTAAGAGTGAGAGAGAGTCCATATTTACAAGGTACGCCTGGGCGTGACCCACGGACCATGAAGGTCTTACATCCTTTTTGGTCGAGATAAAAACGTTGAGTGCCCGTGATTTCACAAGAATCATATAACACTAGTCGCTACACTTCGCCAAATTCAAACATTGGCACTCTGAGCGAACTGTGGACAAAGGTTTTATTCGCGAGCCAAATGATTAACCCAAAAAATACAGCAACCCCGATGAGAACAATGAAACGCGTGATGGAAAATGGTTGCCAGTCCACAAATCCTGGGAATCATTATCTAACCGAAATGATTACGTTAAAAATGCCCGCAACATACAATCGCGAAATGCCAAGAAAGGCATCTGGTAAACCAACTGACAAAAAGATTTAACCTCCATGCAACGTGATTTTAAAAACCGCATGTCATTTCGATGTGAGAGACGGCAGAAACATCTGGGAGGTGTTTATATTACAGACTGGCATTCCCTTAAACAAGTGTTACTTAAAATTACATACTGCAGAGACATGAAAGGGAGAGATGCAGGGAATCGCATAAAATACATTCCTTTCACATTCGTTGTTACACGATTTTCAACGGTTCCATCTTAGCAGTGATAAGGAAGCTTTTCACTGCGGTGGACAAAATCCGATGAAATTAAATGAAGAGATATTGTTACTACTAGCCGCGCCTTGTGATTTTTATTTATTTCATTGCACTGGGAGCGGTAACAGACAGATAAGGGAAAAAGGAAAAAAAAAGAAATGAATCTTTGAGCGGCCTGAAATAAAGATGTTTTTAGAAAGAAGAAAGAAAACACATTAATAAAAATCTGGATGATTTTGAGAAATTAATTTAATCACATATTTCATTATAGGAAAGAGGGGGGGAGGATAATATGATCCAAAAGTAAGAAAGTTATGTTTTAAATTAATTTTGAATAAAAATGATAGCTATGGGACAGAAACGCTGTCACAGGCATCGACATAAAACATACCTTATGTTGGAGCAAGGGTTATCACCGTCATTTTGACGCCTTTATTTTTTTTTAAATCGGTTTGGTATTTCCAGAAATTATGTAGAAACCACCATTTAGAACGCTTTTTAGAACGCTTTTCGTGCATTTTCACCCCTTTTAAATTTCGAGTTGTTTAATAACTGTTCTTAGAAATCCTTTATATCTAATAAGTAGCTAATATTTCAAATTTCATATTTCTAGGCCCTTCAGTATCACATAAATCTCATTTTTAGAACTTTTTTTGCTCCTGCACCCCCTTTGGAGTAGTGGCACCGACATAAAATATAGCCTATCTTGGAGCAAGCGTCGTCAACATCATTTTGACACCAATATTTTTTAAATCGGTTTGGTATTTCCTGAGATTATGTAGAAACTACCATTTAGAACGTTTTTTAGAGCGCTTTTTGTGCATTTTTACATCTTTTAAATTTCGAATTAATTAAGAACTGTTCTTAGACATAATTTATATCTTATAAGTAACTAATATTCCAAATTTCGTATTTCTAAGCCCTTCAGTAACGCAAAAATCGCAATTTTTGAACGTTTTTTGCTCCTGCACCCCCTTTGGGATAGTGGCACCGACATAAAAGATAGCCTATGTTCTAAGTTAGACTAACGCCATCATTTTGATACCATTACTTTTGAAATCGGTTCGGGTAGCTCCAGAGATTACCTCTAACAAACAAACAACTTTTACTTTTGTATAATATTACTAGCAGATCTACCCGGCTCCGCTCGTGTCAATAATAAGGGTCCACCCGGGTAAAATACATTAAAATGAAATAATACGGCAATGACAATAACTGAGATTGGTGCATTACCGTTCTCGAATAGTTAAAAGACCGATAAGAAATGTAAGTAAAATAGTTTTAATTGCGTCTACTATTAAGTATACCATAATAATGTATATTCCGAACAAATGTCATAACATATATTAAAGTACTATTATTTGCTTAAAAAGCGTCATTTAAATAAAAAAAAACAATAAAAATATTAAAATTTTACATGTTTCAACTCTTTCATTGAGTCATCTTCAGAATATATATATATACATGTGTGATGGGGAAAAAGAGACTCATACTCGAATAATAACACTTGCTAACTTTAAGAATTAAATATATTAAATGAACTATTTACACTATATACAATTACAATTAAGTAGAACATTAATGAAATTAAACACTCATTCGTCTTAATGCGTCTTAATGAAACGTCGTTGAGAGCTCGGTGTTTTGCAACCACCTCTTTTACCTTCTTTTCCCGCGTCTGTCGAATGTTCTAAAAAGGTATTCTTCTACGCCGACTCGTGGCGCTGCCGTCGTCTCTTACAGACTGTTGCCACAGGTCACACTCGTCTGATATGCACCACCTCCTGCGCACCATACACTTAAACACAAACTTAAAAAAAACCATATCTTTAAAAAAAAATTACACAGAATAAAACAGAAAAAAATAAAGGGAGAAGAAATGAAAATCGTCGTCAATGCCGGTTGGCATTTCGTCTTCCATCTCGTCTTAAATGGTACTCGTCTTAAATCGTACCCGTCTTAAATGGTACTCGTCTTAAATCGTACCCGTCTTAAATGGTACTCGTCTTAAATAAAATAAACAAAAAAATATACCCACCTATATAAGTCTTAAAGTGGTACGTCTGAAAAACAGAAAGAGAAAAAAAAACACGAATCGGCATCTTCTAATCGTCTTCTTCCTTAAAAAAAAAAAATTGAAACTTCATGCAGAAAAAAAAAATTAGAGTCTGTAATCAAATAAAGTCACAGAATGTTCATATAACAAAAAAAATGGAGCTGTCCACAGTTCTAAAGTTCTTTATGCAAAGCACAAAAAAGTAAAAAAAAATGTCTTTGTAGTTCACAGAAAAAAAAAACACAATAATTTACGGAACACACTTTTCAGCAGCAGCATTGAAGAAAACAAAAAAAAATGACATCTCGGGGATAGTTGAATCACAATATTTCACAAACACATATTTCACAAACAAAATTTTAACTTTTTGTTAAAATTATTCTTCATGCAAACACAGGTGATAAAAAAAAGAAGAAACACACAAAAGAAAATATTTTGTAGAAAGAGGAATTCTTGAATTTTTTTTTCTCATATTCTTGAAGCACCACACAATATGTACAATAACGGAAAGGAAGAGAAGAAGAAGAAAAAGTCCTTCCGGCCAGTGCCGGGAGGAAGAGGTAGCTTTCATATTCCTTATTTTTAAAAAGCCAACTTATATTATTCAAACACACGAAGCTCAATTAAGTGGAAACAGAATGTAGGAGATTCAATACTAATTTTTATCAATACTAAATCATTATGAATGAGAATTTCGCGAAATTAGTCAGCTTTATCCAAGCTGCTTTTATTTAAAGTCACTTATATTTGGCTGCCAAATTCGACGATTTCTTAAAGTGCCTGCCATTTTAAGACAACATGGTAGATGAGGCTAACCAGTGAACTTGGTTGAGACCTTAGTAATTGCTGTGCACATGCTCACTCATATCGGAATCGGTTGATATATACGAGTGCTGTCGCAGGCAAAAAATCAGATTTTTCAAAATGTCACCCGCTTTAGAAATTGAAACTGCTATATCTGAGCCATTTTTTAAGATAAAGACAAACAAAAAATTGCTCCTGAATCCTTATATCAAGGTCAAATACTTAAGAAAGAAACCTCTTTCAATTTCTAATTTTTTTTGCACCTCACTTTAAATATATATTTTTTTTTTTATTTAATGGCCGCCATTTTGAAACAAGATGGCTGATGAAGCTGACCAGCGAACTTGGTCGAGATATTGACGTATACTATCCACATGCCTTCTTCCATCGAAATAGGCGAATAAGTGTGGTATCGCGTGACAAATACAAGATCGTTTCAAAGTGTTAGCCATGATTGAAATTCAAAGTGCTATAATTCAACCACTTTTTAAGATATAAACAAAAGAACAAATTTTCAGAAACAAAAACTGCTCCAGAATCTTTGTATCAAGGCCAAACACATAAAAATAATCTTTTTTATTTTCCAATTTTTTAATACCTCATTTTAAATTTTAAATTACATTTTTTTTAAATGGCAACCCTTTTGAAACAAGATGGCGAATGAAGCTGGTCAACGAACTCGGTTGAGTTATTTGTATGTACTATGTACACACCAAGTTACATTCAAATCGGTTCATAAATACGCCTGTTATCGCGTGAAAAAAATCAGGTCGTTTTAAAATGTCAGCCACAATAGAAATTCAAAATGTTATAACTCAGCCATTTTTTTAGATGTAGACGAAACAAAACCTGTTCCGGAATCTTTGTATTAAGGTCAAACACATACAAAAAAAATCTTTTTCATTTTCCAATTTTTTGGTATCTCATTTAAAATTTATTTTTTTTAATTTTTTTAAATGGCCACCATTTTGAAACAAGATGCCGAATGAAGCTGGTCAACGAACTCGGTTGAGTTATTTGTATGTACTATGTACACACCAAGGTACATCCAGATCGGTTCATAAATACGTTTGTTATCACGTGGCAAAAATCAGGACGTTTCAAAATGTCAGCCACGCTAGAAATTCAAAATGTTATAACTCAGCCATTTTTTAAGATATAGACGAAACACAAATTGCTCCCGAATCTTTTTATCAAGATCAAACACATAAGAAAAAAATATTTTTTCAATTTTCAATTTTTTGCTACCACATTTCAAATTTAAATTTTTCTTAAAATTTTAAATGGCCGCCATTTTTAAACAAGATGGCGGATGAAGCTGGCCAACGAGTTCGAGACATTGGTCTGTACTATGTATAAACGAAGTTACATCCAAATCGGTTCATAAATACGCCTTTTATCGCGTGACAAAATTCAGGACGTTTCAAAATGTCAGCTTCGCTAGAAATTCAAAATGCTATAACTCAGCCATTTTTTAAGATATAGACGAAACAAAAACTGCTACGGAGTCTTTGTATAAAGGTCAAATACATAAGAAAAAAATATTTTTCCATTTTCAATTTTTTGGTACCACATTTCAAATTTTAAAATTTTTAAAAAATTTTAAATGGCCGCCATTTCGAAACAAATGGCGGATGAAGCTGGCCAACGAACTCGGTCGAGACACTAGTATGTACTATGTACACACCGAATTACACCCAAATCGGTTCATAAATACGAGAGTTACAGTGTGACATAGGTCATATATATATATATATATATATATATATATATATATCAATTTTGAACGGAGGGTGGTTTCGGAGTCTGGGGGTCATGATCGATGAAAATATACCAAAATTTTTTGAAATCGCTTTCCTCCGAACGGCTGCAATAGGTAGCTTTTTGTAAAGAAAGCTACCTAAAACACTTTGAATGTCAAATTTTCCGTGGTTGACCACGGCTTCATCATATCGACTGCAGTGGAGTACTGATGACATAAATATAGAATCCTGAGCAATGTTTGAAGCATTAATAGCACATTTATTGGTAAATTCAGAAATTTTAATATTCGACTTATCGTTTGGCACTGGCGAATTGTTGAAAATTTCTTCCGATTCGCCATCTGTATCGACATTAGTTTCAATATGTTTTTGGAGGGATTCCAAATTAGTTAAAAATGAAATTATGCGTTTAGATAACTCAGTTTCTGTGCCATCTATTTCGATGCGTAAAATAGTGGCAATAGTTATAAGTTCAAGTAAAGAAAAATTTTTAGCGGTTTCCTCTACTTTACTCGTAAATTCATCATCGGTTTCACAGAATGGAAATCCCGTAAATGCTCTTATTCGCGATCGATTTAGACGATCGCCTTCAGATGAAAACAAAAGTTTATGGAATAATTTTATTCGATTCGTCTTTTCGTTTTTCAATGCAAAAGCGATGACTGGAATGTCATTTAAAATCATGATGAAAAGAAAAAAAACAATAAACAGTACTCACCCACTGATTTCTGTCGTTGAAATAAGATAAATCAATTTATTTCCAGTTTGGAATAATATATTGATGCAGTTATTTCAAAATAACTGAAGAGTTGGCCAGTCGCCAAGGCTGTAGTAATAAAAATTGTATTCTTCACACACGACATGATCTTTATAAATTTACAGCTCCGGCTTACTTTCTGAAAGAATTTTGGCGTCGTTATAAAAATGATACTTGTATTGTCTAGGGTAGAGAATTGAAAACAAAAATAATCCAATCCCGGCTCAAGCCCTCATGTGACGGGGAAAAAGAGACTCATACTCGAATAATAACACTTGCTAACTTTAAGAATTAAATATATTAAATGAACTATTTACACTATATACAATTACAATTAAGTAGAACATTAATGAAATTAAACACTCATTCGTCTTAATGCGTCTTAATGAAACGTCGTTGAGAGCTCGGTGTTTTGGAACCACCTCTTTTACCTTCTTTTCCCGCGTCTGTCGAATGTTCTAAAAAGGTATTCTTCTACGCCGACTCGTGGCGCTGCCGTCGTGTCTTACAGAGTGTTGCCACAGGCCATATATATATGTATATATATATAACTACAAACACAATGCCAATTGTGACATTATACTGATGATGGCAATGACCTAACTCATAAATTTTTCCTTTACTAAAAATTTTTTATCTTATGATCATCATACAATTTCTCTTTTCACACTGTCGAATAGAAAAAGCTTCTGTCAAATGATATTTATTTGAAAATGGTAATTCAATTTTTTTTTCATGTGAATGGATTTTAAAGTACTTTTCAATCATGGATATTTTTGATTTGCATGCAGCCAGGGATAAGATTTCCACATATTTTCACACCAGTATTTTGTTACATTAAATGATATTTCATTTAATCGGGACACTCTCTTGATTTAACAGAACAACATTTTCTTTAAGAATATACCGGTGTGCAAAAACGTGGAAATCTCATCTCTACATGCAGCCCAATTACGAAAGATATACCTGTTTGCTCTTAATGCAATATTATAAAGTAAAGACATTGATGAACTATGAATAACTCTAGCCTCATATGGTTGGTGGCAACAACCTAACCCAACCATAAATTTAACTTTTACTGCAATTTGACCTTTAAACATCCCACATTAGATTATTCCAAAATCTAATAGAATACAAAAAGTACTTTCAGTAATTTTTTTTAAAAAAGCTTATCTCAATTTACGAATTGTTTATCCATTTTAAATTAATTTTCAATCACAGAGATATTTTTAAATATACATGTAACCCAATTAAGAAAGATATATCCATTTGCTATTAATGCAATATTATGAAGAAAAGACATATCTATGAGTAACGCCTAGTACCATATTGTTGGTGGCAACAACCTAATTGTACCTTAAATTACGCTTTTACTGCAATTTGAACTCAAAACATCATGCATCCCGTTATTTCAACGTCTGACAGAAAAGTCTGTCAGTCATGAAATTTTGTTTAAAAAAGAAAAAAAGCTTACCCTAAAAAATATAATCTGTAAAAAAAATACTTTTATCCTTTACTTTTGGGTTCTTAAAATATTGGTTTTTTTTTTTTTTTTTTTTCAAAACTCGCCTTATCCACTAGGGAGTTGGCAACAAAACTAGCTTTATCCCTGTTGCTAGTTTCGTTTAAAAATTTTACCTGTTCTATTCATACAAACTAAATAAGTAAGTTTTACAGCATGTCTTATGTATAATGGGCAGTGAATAAACTCTTGCATTTTGTAGTGGACGAATAGAAAAAGTCCTTCCGGCCAGTGCCGGGAGGAAGAGGTAGCTTTCATATTTCTTATTTTTAAAAAGCAAGCTTATATTATTCAAACACACGAAGCTCAATTTAGTGAAAACCGATTAAAGGAGATCCAATACTAATTTTTATCAATACTAAATCATTATGAATGAGAACTTCGCGAAATATTTAAAGTAACTTATATTTGGTTGCCAAATTCGGCGATATCTTGAAGTGCTTGCCATTTTAAGACAACATGGTTGATGAGGCTAACGAGTGAATTTGGTCGAGATCTTAGTAATTCCTGTGCACATGCTCACTCACATCGGAACCGGTTGATATATACAAGTGCTGTCGCAGGCAAAAAGTCCGATTTTTCAAAATGTCACCCACATTAGAAATTAAAAATGCTATATCTGAGCCATTTTTTAAGATAAAGACAAAACAAAAAATGCTCCGGAATCCTTATAGCATGGTCAAATACTTAAGAAAGAAGCCTTTTCAATTTTTAATTTTTTTGCACCTCACTTTAAATATAATTTTTATTTAATTTAATGGCCTCCATTTTGAAACAAGATGGCTGATGAAGCTGGCCAGCGAACATGGTTGAGACATTACGATATACTATCCACATGCCTTCTTACATCGAAATAGGTTAATAAATACGCGTGTTATCACGTGACAAATATCAGGTCGTTTCAAAATGTCAGCCATGCTAGAAATTCAAAGTGCTATAATTCAACCATTTTTTAAGATATAGAAGAAACAAAAACTGCTCCGAAATCTTTGTATCAATGTCAAACACATAAAAAAAAACTTTTTCATTTTTCAATTTTTACAATAACTCATTTAAAATTTAAAATTATTATTATTTTTAAATGGCAGCCCTTTTGAAACAAGATGGCGAATGAAGCTGGCCAACGAACTCGGTCGAGACATTGGTATGTACTATGTACACACCAAGTTACATCCAAATCGGATCATAAATACGCCTGTTATCACGTGACAAAAATCAGGTCGTTTCAAAATGTCAACCACGCTACAAATTCAAAGTGCTATAACTCAGCGATTTTTTAAGATATAGACAAAACAAAAACTGCTCCGCAATCTTTGTATCAAGGTCAAACACATAAGAAATAATATTTTTCAATTTTCAATTTTTTGGTACCACATTCAAATTTTATTTTTTGTTGAGACATTGGTACGTATTATTTATACACCAAGGTACATCCAAATTAGATCACAAATACGCCTGTTATCGCGTGACAAAAATCAGGTCGTTTCAAAATGTCAGCCACGCTAGAAAATCAAAGTTCTATAACTCAACCATTTTTTAAGATATAGACGAAACAAAAAATGCTCCGGAATCTTAAAAACAAGGTCAAACACATAAGTTAAAATATCTTTCAATTTTCAATTGTTTGGTACCACATTTCAAATTTTAAATTTTTTAAAAAAATTTAAATGGCCACCATTTTGAAACAAAATGGCGGTTGAAGCTGGCCAACGAACTCGGTCGAGGCATTGGTATGCACTATTTATACACGAAGTTACATCCAAATCGGTTCATAAATATGAGAGTTACAGTGTGACAAAGATCAGATATATATATCAACTTTTGAATGAAGTGTGGTTTCCTGGTCTGGGGGTCATGATCGATGAAAATATACCAAACTTTTTTGAAATCGCTTTCCTCCGAACGGCTGCAATAGGTAGCTTTTTGTAATGAAAGCTACCTAAAAGAAATACGAACACTTGGGCTAGTAAAGTTTACACGCAAAAGAAGATTAAAATGTAAGTTCAAAATGGGGAATCGCTTTCTATATTTCTTACTGTGAGAAGATGTTAAAATATTTAATTTTTATTCTCAGGCTTAAACCTATGGCATTTCCAGTCCTCTCAAAGTGCACTCACCAGATTGAAAACCTCGAATATTCAACTGTCTCAATGCAAAATGTATGACGCTTCCATCAAGCTTTATTTTTCAAGCAAAGTAAAATTGCATAAGATAACTTTTTTTTTAAAAATTCACATCTCAAACACCTCTTTCAAGAAACCGTCCAGGTTTCTTTAACTTCCATGAAACATTCAGAAAAGTAAAAATTTCACCTTGAAAGTTTTTAAGTGCATCTCAGTGCCCTTTTAAAGACATTGCGATAAGGTACTATATAAAGATTAAGAACTATGGCCATCTTCAAATTTGTGGAAGTGTATTTCGGAAGATTCTTGGAATATAAAAATTCAGAGTGTAAAAGTTGTGCTAGAGGCACCCAGAAAGTGAACTTTCTTAAAAAGAAGAGGGAGGGAATCCCTGTGAAGCAAGAGAAACTTAAGGATATCCACGGATTGTTAAAAATTTTCTTCATGAAAAGTGGTCAGAAATGGAGGTGCTTACTTTCTATAAAAACATTATTTCTAAGGAATCAGAACAGAAGGAGAGGGTTTATATATGTAATATTAAATGTCAGATTATATTATATTACATTCATTTTAATTATAATATATTTATGATACGTTTTAACTGCTTTTTTATAATAAAACGTAATACTAAATTTTAATCATACTTATTGCTCTTGCAAGGTTTATTTTTTAATCCAAAATATTACAATCGGATGACCAAAAATAGAAACTATTAATTTCTTTCAGCAAGTACGATAAACGATTGGCAACAAAACTCTTCTTATCCATAGGTTGGCAACAAAACTTGTCTTATCCGAAACTATTTCCAATTAATTAATTAAATGAATTAAAGTAGATTTTCCAACTTAACACAATGATATCACAGAGCAACTAGCTATAAGTATAAAAAAAATTGGAGGTATTCGATGCACGGGGTCGCAGTTACAGGTTTTTCGCGATTTCCCAAAATTTGATTTTTTGGATAAGGCGAGTTTTGAAACTCACGTCCTCATATATAAAATCCTAATGAAACGGATATTATGAAACGAATTTATGTAACGATTCTATGAAACGACTGATTAAACAACAGATTATGTTTCACGGCGATTTCTCCTACAATACGGAATACTTTGCGATGAAATTGACACCAAAAATCCGTATTGATTTGCAGATCTCAAAACTGGTTTTAGAATTTTTAAATTCGAATTAGTTTTCGAAATATTATTTTTTTTTTTCTAATTTTATATACTTTTCTCTAAAGATGGCAACTCAAATTATAATCATAAGAGATATATTTTTTCAGATTTTAGAAAAGGCTACTATTTTAAAACTAATTTGGAGAGAAGTTTGGCCTCCCTTAAATGTATGCTAAGAAATGTATCATGTTACTTTTTTTCATAATTCAATTTGTATTTCTTTATCATTTTATTAAATACAAACTGAAACATTTAAAATAAATGGCTTTAATTTCTTTATTTTATTTAAACGAAATGAAAAGAGTAATATTAGGCACTGATGTCATATACGCACCGGGTTACCCAATTGGCGCCAAAATGGCATTATTTTGGTTGACATGGTTACCCGGCTATTGTTGTTTATTTAATAATAAATGTTTATTTTCTTTTTTTAATTACATAAATTGTTTTGTTTTATAGTTATTTATTTTTTTGGTTACTTTCCTTTAAAAATAATAGAAAATAATTAAAACATACGGTACTACTTAGTTATTCCGTCGACCCATTTTGCCAAATTATATAAATCGCTAAACCACTCGCAAAATTATACAAATTGACATAATTTTTATTTTAAATAACGAAAGAACAAAGAAAATAGTATAACATTAATAAATATACAAATAAAACGTCGAAATAAAAGTCACTTGATGACGTAAAGACGTGTTACTTGCTTAAAGTCAAGTGAATATGACATCTACGATCAACCATTATTGGCATTTAATCTTACGGTTTGGTGATAGATTTTTTGGCGGCGGAATAACTAAGTAGTACCAAAAATACATATGTAACTGGTATTCTAAAACGAAGTTTTCGCCGAATTTTCGTTAAAAAAATCACGCCAAAACCGGTGCGTATATGACATCTGGCCAAATATTAAAGGATGTAACAAACGATGACATTTAATTTAATTTTCAAAGCAATGTTTTAATTTATCACTCGAAAAAAAAATGCTATCTTGTGAGTTGAAAAATAGCTATTGGCAAGATTTGCACCCGGCTAGCGTAACAGTACCAAGAATTCTTTGCGACCATTGAAACTTTTATGTAGTTTTATTCGAAAAAGAAATTTGATTTTTTTATCAAAATGGAAAACTTTCGGCACAGATGTCATATACGGACCCATATTGGCGCGATTTTTTTCTGACGCCAATGTCATATACGCAATCGGTACTTAACTGGCGCCGATCAAGCAAAATAACGATACTATTATCGTTATTTTGCTTGATTTGGTAAGCCGAATGTTGTTGTTTATGCTGTTGATGTTTTCCCCAAATTAGCGTCGGAAAAAAATCGCGCCAATATGGGGCCGTATATGATACCTGAGCCGAACTTTCATATGGAAAGCGAAGGGATCAGAGTGCATTTATTTATGGCAGTTACATGACTTGGACTATTATAATATAGATGAAATGATAGCGATAGAATAATATTTGGCGACTTATCACCTGTACCTGGCTAACATTAAAGTACCAAAATGGCACCAGGAATATAAAAAACGAAGTGGTTAGCTCGGAACTGTTGATGATAGTCACATGACTTAGGCTATTGTTATAGAAATTGTTTTAAAATACCGGGAGACAAAGACTCTGTACACTTAATTCATTTTATTTTAGCTTCTTTTCAAATGTTTAACTCATCCTCTTTAATCGCAAAAACAACCATTGGATGTCTTAACAGCAACTGATTTTTCGTTAAATTTTTGAAATCAAAGGAAATTGAAGGGAAACCCGTTCACAGGGTGATCTGCACAGCTTTTTTCAGTATAATTCAATCTTCTATAATATTTTTAAAACCGATCAGATTAGCATGTTTTTAGATTCTGCGGTGTCTGAACGGGGGTTGGCGAGCGTAGAATGAAAGGAGCAGAGTCTCCTAGTATATATATATATATATATATATATATATATATATCAACTTTTGAACGGAGAGTGGTTTCGGGGTCTGGGAGTCATAATCGATGAAAATATACCAAATTTTTTTTAAATCGCTTTCCTCCGAACGGCTGCAATAGGTAGCTTTGTGTAATGAAAGCTACCTAAAACTAGCACATAATAATTTCTAGATTATTTCTGTGAAAGAGTAATTTTGAACTCTGATCTGCTCAAAATTCTATAAATTTAGGAATAAAACTTATTTTTTTATACAGCATTTACCTTATGTTGTCGTAATTCAGGAAAATTTAGTTTGAAAAAATAATCCCATGTTTCATCTTCTATTAATTCTATTTTAAATGAAAATTTTTACAAAATTGACAATTGTTTTCAAAAATTAATAGAATGTCTACAGTGAAATATGGTAGAATAAATGACAAGAGCTCTAGGCAGCAAGTTTGAAAAGAAACGCATGTAGCTAAATGTCTTCAAAACATGTATAGACTAAACGTCAAAACATAACTGTAATGCAAAAAAATGTACTAAAAGTTTTCTCCTAATCTATAATTAACCTGTGAATGATGAACATCGAGGTACAAAAAGGAAAAATACCAGTAATTCTCCCGCTGTATTGTCTAAAGCGGAAACAATTGCTGGTCCCATAATATGTGGTTGTAAATGAAACGAAAACGTTCTAACAATTCTGATTTTTTTTTGTCCTGCACTGACAAACAAACGTACTATAAATGTGCAACAACAATTACAGTCATAAAAAATATCAGACTCCCTCGAAAGAGGAAATACAAATTTCAGACTCCTCTTTCAGAAACAACAACGACTAGCTCCATAGTTGAATACGGTAATCCGCAATTCTAGAATGAACTTTGACCTGACCGAACGCACCTGTAATTGAACGGGACTCCAGCGCATAGCATCATTTAGAGCTCAATGATGAAAAATCCTTTGTCCAAGACTTATGGGACAAGCAGCATAACCTATCAGATAGCCTAAATTAAAACAATTACGAGACTTCTATATAACCAGGTGATCACATTCGATTTATTTTTTATTTTAGATAATTAACACATGCATCCGACGTTTTTGCTTGACACAAAATTCCCGCTTATAATCCGCCATTGATAAAAGGAGTGGACAGACGCAAGTAAAGAGACGTCACTTAAATATTGCATCACGGAATTCCAGCAAGAGCATGGAAAGGATTCATCGAGAGTCGAACGCGGCAAGCCACTCCTACGCTCGCAAAGGATTAGCGTAGTGCTACCTTAACCATTCGGCCACGAAGTGCCCATATGTTCGATTATTCAATTTAAGCAGAAATATCAACCATATTGCATGTATGTTAAAAATGTATTGTTTAAAGTCTGTACGAAATCTTATTTGAATGTATCCGTATCAGTGAGAATCAGCTAAAAATTTAATTTTTCGTTTTGTGATTTTGGACACATTCCACAAAGTGGGCAGATTTAGATGACATGTTTCTATTATTTGTCTAACATTAACAGCTCTAAACTTCCTTTTTGGATTTTGATGGCGTTTCGAAAATCAGGGTTTTGGGAAAACTTTTCATTGTCAAAGAAGAATTTTTCAATTCAGTAAGAATGCAGTTTTGTAAGTGTCTCAAAAAGTCTTTAAAAAGTGTACAATGTTTATTTCAGAGGAATCGACCTTTTTGTATAGTATACCCTGATAATTTTTTTCTGTATTTCAGTTTGATACAAAAGGATCGTTTTTAATGTTTACTATCGATTATATTGTTGAAATTTGAGGAATTTTGAATTGAGTTCTGGCACGTAGAACAAATAACACGCAACACAGAAGTTATAGTAGAGGTGGGAATTTTTTAGCCTGAGAGTTTTGGGTAAATTTTCATTTATTTTGAGTTTTACGAAAATTATTTTTAATTTTTTTTAAATTTTCGCCTAGTTAGTTTGTTGAAGTGTTATACTGATATTCACCGTCTCTCTCAACCTAGAAAACCTTAAAAGAGCGCTCAAATAGTATTCATTATTAATTTGATTTGCCTTAACTTTGATCATGTCCATTCAAAAATGTGGTAAATTTCATTTAAGAGTTCAACCGAATTTTTTTATGTTTAGGTAGGTCGTAAATAGGAGCATTAAAACGTGGTATTGTAACTTCTGCGATTTTTTTTTCTCTGAGTGTGAGATCATAAATTTCATGCATTTACGATTAGTTAAAATCTGTCAGGTAGTAGATTTTAAACTACATGTCTATTAACCAACAATCTTGGTGTATATTGTATAATATAAGATGGAAAGAAATAATTTTGGACAAATAAAGTAATTGCCCCTCACAGATTATTTTTTGCTCTAAATTATATATATATATATATATATATATATATATATATATATATATATATAACGCATTGCTCTGAGTCACTAATATTTGTGCGCGAATGCGCTATCCAATCTATCATTTTTAAGATTCTTAACGTGTCCATGTATGTCTGAGAACCCGATTATCACAGGCATATCTTTAGTGATATTTTAGTTAGGTAAGTGTGGTTATGTAGTAGCTATACATAGTGCAGTAGTAGATAGATTTACGGAATTTAGAATGGATACCGCACACGGATATTCAAGTTCTCTCGTAATATTAATGCCATGTCTTTGCTGATTTGTGTTGGAGTTCCTCACTAGCAGTTTTTCTCAGCGTTTGTGAACTTGCACATGTTTTGTAAAACGTTGAGATTTCTACTTGAAGTAAAAATATAGTGAGATATGTGACAGAGATATATCACATATCCTTATTGCATATTTATAATTCAATTATTTTGGCTTTTGAAACATGTCGTTTTTTCCCTTCGTTAGGTAAAGTTTATTATTTAACTCGATGCATAAAATCCATTTAGAATCTTATCTGTTCGTTTTTTTCTTTCTTTCTTTTATTATTCTCTAATGTAATGCAGTAAGTTTAACTTCATGGGTTATAATCGCTTTCTCAATAACATCGGAGACCGTTAAAAAAATAAAATATAAACAGTAGAATCAGATGCACCTGCTTCTGATTTCAATGTTATTTTTTTCTTTTGCATTGCCCACGCGAGATGTAATTATTTCTCATTCTTTAGTTATGTAAAAGTGACCGTTGAAATAATATATCTAAAACTAGGGGGCTCTGCCCCCTGCAAGCTACGCTCGCCAACCCCCGTTCAGACACCGCAGAATCTGAAAATCTAAAAATCTAATGGGTTTTAAAAATATTATAGAAGATTAAATTATACTGAAAAAGCTGTGCAGATCTCCCTGTAAGCGGGTTTCTATTCAATTCCCTTTGATTGAAAAATTTAATGGAGAATTAGTTGCTGTTAAGACATCCAATGGTCGTTTTTGATTAAAGAGGATCAGTTAAACATTAAAAAGAAGCTAAAATAAAATGAATTAAGCATTCAGAGTCTTTGTCAACCGATATTTTAAAACAATTTCTATAACAATAGCCTAAATCATGTGACTATCATCAGCAGTTCCGGGCGGAACACTTTGCTTTTTATACTCTAGGTGCCATTTTGATACTTTAATGTTATCCAGGCACAGGTGATAAATCGCCAAATATTATTCTATCCCCATCATTTCATCTATATTATAATAGTTCAAGTCATCAAATAACATAAACAAATACGATCTGATCCCTTCGCCTTTCA